>JAQPZY010001685.1:3165000-3522500 GCA_029931535.1 Margaritifera margaritifera
AGTAACTTCCAGATTCATGAATATTATTGGTATCACTGTATGCAATTCCAGATTAACTGGGAAATTGCAGTCACTGATGCTAATATGCTTTTTTCCCCCCATTTTGTTTTGGAGAGAGAGAGGGGGAAGTTTCAGGGCGATTGTAATCAGTATTGTTCAGTTATATGATGATTGTGATCTTCCTCATATGCAAGGGCATTATTATATTCTATTATCAGTTGACACTTCTGAATAAACATTTCATTCTTGTTTTAAGTACAATAGCCATTGTCACAAGAACCACATGGCTATGCAGTGTTATTTACATGCTAATTAAATATGCCTAGAGCTCTGGCCAGGTTATTCCAGTTGACACCTGTTTGAGGGCAAGATTCGACAGACGAGATCAAATTAGTGAGGCCACCAATAGTAAAATTAGGCTATCCATAGTGAAATGAGAAATGTAAGGAAAAGGAATGAAAGAGACAGAAAAACAGAGAAAAGTCCCATCAAAAGAATAATACAATATTTTTTTAAAAATTCTTTAATATATCTATGAAATACTATAGCAAATGTTCACAAATAAGAAGTGAGAGGGCATAATTTCTTGTGGTTCTCAATCCACTTGAGATTGTAAAACTGATGATTGATGTGGAGTAATGATAGAGAACAAAGGGGGTACCGGCATTACCTATTACCCAAAGCCAGTATCAGGGTTCAAACAGTTAACTGGCTTGGATTGTTGTCATAAACCAAAGACCAATCTATCAATTATAATCAAAGAGAGACACCGAAGCAACAGGTTGTTAAGAACGAATATGTGTAAATATGTTGACATTACATTTTGGTTTAAGCTGAAATGCAAAACTAAAAATGTATCATTGATGATCTACAAGTAGTCCATCTCTATTCTGAATTTTAACCTATATTATGGGCATTCTTTAGTGAATATATGACAGTATTGTGAATATATGATAATTATGTGCTTAATCTATGGTAGTTTATAAATATTCATTGAACATTCAAGTCGTTAATATGGATTACATCCCTTTGTAGGATCAATTATATCAATGAAAAAGATGTACTGGTAATCGCTTGAGTGTGTCAAATAAAATACTGGTAAATCAAATATCAATGGACCTATGGCTAAAATGTGATCAGGAAGAATGATGTGTGGTTAAAAAAAAAAAATGAACAAAGCAAATTTTTTTTTTAAGGAACAAACAATATGCTTTCAATAAGTACAGTACACTATAGAGTATAGACAGTGAGTGTGCTATGCAGCCCGTGAATTGTGAACTATTTAATTGTTTTCTTTTGTTTCATGTTGGAGAAAACAGAAAATACAAGCACATATAAAATAATAACAACAATTATAATATAAAAGTCATATTAGTTTATAACATTTATTGACATGGTAATTGAACAAGAATTGGTACAGCTATGTGACCTGTTTTCAATGTTGCTGGTTACGTCTCATTATCATGGTATAACCAGTACTTAAAGCAGTTTCAATGACATAATCCATATATAAGTCGGTTTGAAGTATAAGATGAAGCCCAGACTTTCAGGTCAAAAAAGTATTGACTTACAGGCCAGAAATTACAGTATGCATCCTGTGTGTGACCAGGTGCAGGTTTCAGTATTATCCACAATGGAGGTGTTATGCATCTCTTGCATTCTGATGGATTCAACTTAAATGGTTTCTCTTTTTCAAAAAAGGGTGACATGGTTCTCTAATGATTTTATAATCAAGATTTTTTTTCTCAACCAGTAAGTAATATAGATAATACAAATGGTCTTTGTTATATTACTGGTGTCAGTGACATAATGAATAGTGAAGTGTGGTTCTCTTAAATTTTGACAGTCACTTGTCAATGCAATTTTTTTATGATAAGCATTTGGTTCATCCAATATCTGAAAATGAGATTAGTGATTGTGTCTTGTCTTATGTTTGGAAAACTACAGTTGTCTTATATTTGGAAAACTACAATTGTGTCCAAAAACTTGAGTATAAATAAACTGCCTTGTCTGAAAATTATGAGGAATGGAAAGATTATTTTAGCAACATTTCTTTGGTGTCTGAAAATATAGTGTCCAGAAATAAGCATTAAATGTGATATTTGGCTCTGTTGAATTGATTTCAACATTGCACATAGGGCACAAGAGAAAAGTGAGAACAGTTGGAATTTACAAAATTATTGCATGATTGGTCTAAAAGTAAACAATCATAGTTGAGGGGATGTTTATCATTGTAGGTGAAACAACATAATGTTTTAGATTTCACGGGAGTTTTGTCAAGATTTTCAACAGATGGCAAAGTGTTTGGAATAGGCTATAGAAAGTTAAAAAAACAATTTGCATGCAAGAAATATAGGATTTTTGGAGACAAAAAAATGGCCAGAGAAAATTGCAATACTGATAAATTGCTAATTACAGTGGCAGCCATTATTAATCAGAATACTTTTTATCAGAGCACTGAGATAATGTGTTACAGTAGTATTAAAATGTGGAACATAGTTTCAGTTAATAAATTAATATTAGTTTAATTTTGGCATAATACTAATTTACAGAATGACTGTTTGGCACTGGAGGAAGCAGATGAGGAAAATGAATTCTCACGACTCAAACAATCAATGGAATTGGTGGGCTTCTCTCAAGTTACACAGAAAAGGTATATGTAATTACTCAAACATGGCTTGTGTTGTTAAATTTGTTTGTTTTCCCTAAATGGGTAGCTTTATTCCATACTATAAACTGCTGTCTGTATATTTCCATGTAATCTTGTATGCAGTAATTTTGACAACTTGGGTGGAATGAACATGACATGTAGATTTTTATTATCTTGACTATACTGTCTGCGTTTCTGCACTTATTGATTTAGAATTTTACCTTGTTTTCATCTCTGTATTACAAGATATTTTAAAATCAGTAATTTGTCCTTCTCTGTCTTTAACTGATCATGGACAAAAAATGAGAAACAAAAAGAAATGTTGATCAGCAAAATATGTTTTCTTTTGACATCTCTAATCTGTGATGCATATTTACATGGATAATAGATTCTATTTTCAGAACTACTATTTTTAGCTTACCTGGCTGAAGGCCAAGTGAGCTTCTTGTATGGCTCTTCTTCCATTGTGCGTCAACCTGCTTCCATTGTCCATCCATCAACACTTGCTTGCTTAATTTTAAAAGACACTTTGATCAGATTTGGTAAATCACAGTATATCATCAAGATCTTGGACAAGCTTGATGACAAGAGCCATCCAAGCATATAAATGAGGTGATCTTGAATCTGAGAGGCTGAGCTTGTTACCAACTTTAAAGATCATATTTCTGATACATTTTGATCAAAGTTGGTATGTACTATGACTGTCTTCTCTAGGATGAGCAATTGTGCAAATCTATGCTAAATTTAATGGCCCCCCCCCCCCATAAAAAATAAGCAAGCATGTGAAAATTGCACACAGATGATTTTCTGTGAGCCTAATGAAACCTGCATCTATTCTATTACCTCATACTGATCATGTATTTTGCATTTAAGCAATGAGATGCTTTCATTAATTATCTAGGTATTAAAAGCATTTTGCTGACAGCATATAGTGAGGTTGTACAATGGCAGAAATCTGGTTTTCAGTATTTGGGGGTATTGTCTCTCTCTGCTATTGTGCAGAGTGATTGGCTGAGTTTGTCAACACTCTTGAGGCTATATTTCTGAACAGATTTCAATCAGACTAGCTATATAGGTTTATATCATCAAGATCTAGAATGAGGTCAGTGATGAGTGACATACATACATATTAGTGATATGATCTTGTATCTTTTTGGCTGAACTTTTTAAAAAGAATTTGATCAAACTTGATTTATCGTTTCGTATCGTCCAGATCTTGGATGAATTTAATTATCAGTGACATTTGCACATATTAAGGAGTGTTTATGTCTGCCATTTGAGCAATATCAAGCCCATATAGGCCTGTTGTTGTTGTTATTGTTGTTGTTGTTGTTGTTGTTGTTGTTGTTATTGTCTTCGAGTACCAGTTCATGTGTGCTTTTAGGAAACCCTCTAAGCATACATGGAAGTTTTTGGGAGCTTTTTAAAAATGTAAATGTGCACAATATCACCATTTGTTTATTTAAATCATTTTCTTCATTTATGCTATTACCTATGTCTCTGAATCTGTTAATGGCTGTATAAAAAGATATTGGGTTTGTGGTTATATTACAAAAACTTATAGAACTCTTACATGGGGTTGGTGATGTATTTTCAAACATTTTCATGTTTTTCAACTTGTTGGGATGCAGATTATTTCTGCTTTCTCAGTTATTATTCTGGTTGCATTTGGTGCACATACATTTATGTTTAGCTAAGGAATTTTATTGGTAAACAATAATATTTTTTTTTGTAGGATATTTGGTGTGCTCTCAGCAGTTTTGCATTTGGGCAATGTGCAGTTTAGAAAGGTAAGTTAGCATATACATTAGTGAAAAAATTAATCCTACTGTATATACTCGCTTGTAATCCTGTTTGGTTAATAAGTTGAACCTGCCACTTCGAGACGATAAATGGCAACATTTTACTATGCCCTGCTTATAAGTCAAGGTGAATAATTGCTGTCTGAAAGATCCACTAAGCCATCATTAAGAAAAGAAACAAGTACAAAGTCTTTTATATACATTAGCAAGTAAATATATATTTTATAACAAGAAATTTTGTATTTCATTACGAAGTACTGACTTGTTTCCTTAGTGTTTAGTGACATACAAAATATGAATAGAATAATCCAAGACTTACAAATTGTGAACAGGTAATCCATTAGATTATTGAATAACAGTATTGAAATTTGACTTAAATTTTCCAAGTCACTATTTTAGTCCCATATGTCTTTTGGTTCAAACCCTACAAAATCCTCCTTGCTGTCCAAAGCTGTAGCACAGACATTGTGCTGCCAGGTAACACAACTGGATATGTCCTGTGGCGCTGCAGGTGAATAGATCAAAGACAATTGTCAGTTGTGCAATTAAATACCTGCAGTTTGTATGTTTGAGCTCAGCTAGTGATTAGAGTACAGTAGGACCCCGCTATAGCACGATGGTCGGGGTCCACAAAACGGGATCGTGCTATGTCCCGAACCGTGCTATAACCAACCTAGACAAAACCAAGTCATTTAGCTGAAGAAAATGATCCATGCACCAAAAAAAAAAAAAAAATGGAGGGGGGGGGGGGTAAATTGTGGGCTCAAAACAACGTGCTTCATTGGCACAGTTACCATCTTAAATCAATGCATAATAAACGATAAATACACATGCAGAAAAAACAGATTGCACATATAATATTTTACTTTATTCAGAGAACCATGCATTGGTACATTTATATGTACATGTCTATTGTATAGCATGAATAGTTAAAGGATCAACACGTGTACTCACCAGCCAATCTCATGGCATGCGTAGGAGTGAGTCCATAATAATTCCATCGAAAATATGCACACAGAAGTATAATATCATTGTTTGATAAAGTTCTGAAATTACAGCCTCATCTAGTCATTGTAAATCGTCGTCTAGTCATTGTAAATCACGTCCGACTCCAATTCCTCAGCTGTACTGTCATATGTGGGTGCTTATGCAGAGACTGAGCTTGGGCTCTTGCAAGTAACACTTTGATCATAAAGTCAGAAATCTATTAAAGGATGCAACTGGACACTTGTCAATTGTGCGGCAAGATCACAGGGAGTTCAAATAACCACCCTCTCTTACTTGGCACTGAACAAACTCGCTGCTTGATCAAAGGGTTGTCACGTGGGAAAACAAAGAGTGTGGTGCCTTTACAAGCTAAGGGATTAAGGTCAAAGTATATGCACAGGAAGTTGTAGAACTCTACTTGAAAACAAAGTGAGCGCTTTTACAAACCAGAGGCTTATCAGCCTACGTTCACTGGCAGATAACTTGGGAAATATCACTTGGGAATTAAATCTGACTTGTGGAAACACTGGACTTAATCCTGTCCATGGCTTCAAGCTTCTCTTTAACAGAAAAAGCTTAACGTTTCCGTGTACTCTTATCCATTGTAAATAACTACTAATTAAAACTCTGACACCTATTTGTTTGAACGACTACAGCAAGAATAATTGTTAATCAACAATGGGGTCATTTTTATAGGGAATGTACAATATTATTCACTGGTGAACTGATTGCGTGGCGATTGTCTAACAACACCGCCAAGCCATGTGTGCACGTTGGCGGCTTTCGTTTTTTGATGTTTTATAAATCATTGCCGCATGGTTTAAACAACTTTTAGTTTTGATATCGACTTTGATGATTGTCAATGACTTAAATTAATTGATTTATAAATTTAGGTGCGAATCTTTTATCAACCACCGCATTGTTTGGTGCTTGGCTGTGTATGCAATTGAATGAGTAAACATATGTCGGCTATTGTTTGAGCAACGATTGTACACAGAATGTATTGAAGACAAACACAAAGAAGACTTAATGACTTTATTGTTCATGTATCAGTAATAATAAGATTAACACTTGTCAGCTTTAAAATGTGCTGAATCTTTCACAAATAAACTAAGATCAAAGTGCAGTGATTGACTACTGATCCATTTGAAATGAACATTCACAAATAGAAATGTTCAGCATCTTTATTCATATAATGAAAGATGCAATCATAAGACACTTTTTCTTCAAGAATACAATACAGCTTGCCAAATTATTAAATCAAACTCTTGTTTATTTTGGCACAAAACTTTGCAGTTGTTCAAGAAATTGGCGAAATTATTGTAAAATTTCGGTAGCCATGCCACGATCGTATTATATCCGAATTCATACACGATCTCTTCCCCAAAATGATAATTAATTTTGTACACATTATATTTCGTACTTTGAAAAATAATTTTTTTTTTCATGTACGAAAAAATAGATGAAATTTCGGGAGCCATGCCACGATCGTGTTATATCCGAATTCGTGCTATAACGAAGCATGCTATAGCGGGGTCCTACTGTACTAGTAATGCAGTACCTGTTTCCACTATAGGGTAGTAAAACATACATGACTGCCAATGATGTAGACTCACATCTGTCATCGCATAATGTGCTGCCACTGGTCTATGCAGTTCACTTCAAATCATCAGAATAAAAAAAACAGGACAGATCCTGATCTGCAAGCGCATTATGCACCAGTGTGTGTGTGTCATTCATAGTAGCATGAGCTAATTATACCCTTGAAATTCAGTGTTAAAATGCTGCTTTCTCCAATGCTCATGCAGAGGGATATAGCAGTTGACTGAAAATCACACAGAGGAGTAGGGTTGCTAATATTCGTATCATGTGGTGTTCAATATCTGCCTAGAGGGATATCGACAATTAACTGATTCACACAGTGGAGTAGAGTAACTAAAAATACCACTAACATGTGGTGCTTGTTCAATACTTGCCTAGAGGGGTATCAGCATGTGAACATGGGAAGTACAACAGAAATCCATTTGATGATTGGCAAAGCTGGGAAAGACTTTAAACTCTTGTTGCTGACATACTTACCTCGGTTTGATTTCTGCATCAATAATACAAACAGTGAGAGCATATCCTGCATCATCTTTGGCAAATCTGTGTAATTTACCTATGTGTCACTCACCACAGCCAGATCAAAGGGATGATCAAAAGCCAAAGCAGAATGGATATTGTCAGTCACATGAGTACTTAACACAAGTACGCTTGACACTAGATCTTCACATGTAACGGCAAACAAGTGTAGTTCATTGACTAAGATTTTTAAAAAAAGTAATAGTTGATTATGTTATGGTATTGCACGTGCAACCTTAATAAAGAAATTAAACATATAATCATTGGAAACTACATCGTTATTTCCTTAAAATCATAAATACATACAGTATTGGCATTAAAATAGTAATAAAACATGAGTTGCATCAGTTTCCTTATATATTTTATTAATAATTAGCAAGCAGAATGCATTACTTGATAAAGACAAAGCAGTGGCATTTTTAACATCAAGAAGACGAGATCTAATTTTAACTTAGAATGATTAAATGTGATTATGTCACACTTATATGTCAACACCCCCCCATAATGTAATGACTTCTTTTTTTTTGGGGGGGGGAATCTACTTATAAGTGAGTATATACAGTAATTTGTGGGTTGCTGCATTTCTTTTTTTGCATGATGAAGATGGTTAAAAGGATGGCCTAGATTATCCAGATAGTTTTAGAGACAGTTGTACAGTGGAAATATAATTTCCTAGTGAGCAAGCTGTCTGTCTGTCTGTAATTGGTGTTAAGCCTTTTAGAATGAAGCTTTGAATTTCATACAGAAAAACTTGTTTTAAAGGACACCTTCATACAAAGACATTTTCATAAATGACTTAAAACAATTCACCAAAGAAAATCTATATTCGACCTTTTTATAAAGGACAGTTGTATAATGTGGATGTATTCTTTGTTAACAAAGAACATGCATGGAAGGAAAACATGAAATATTTCTCTGCATCACTTGATTTCAATTGAAAGTGTAGAATTATTCAGTAGACTTAACATATACTCGCTTTTAAGTCGAGTCTAACTGCAAACTGCACTGACCAAGATCTGCCATCGCATAATGCATTGGCAGATCTGGGTCTATGCACTTTGTTAGGAGTAATCAATGGAACAAACAGCATAGACACTGATCTGCTGGCACATTATGCTATGGCAGATCAGGGCCTATGTTGTTTGCAGTTAGACGCCACTTATAGGCGAGTATGTATGGTATATAATTTTGTGATATGATTTCTGATCATTAAATGTGGTTATTTGAAGGAGGGCATGCCCAATTAGAATGTAGACTTTCAAGATGATTAAAAAATATAAATGATTTGAATTGCCATCATGTACTAAAGTAGGAACAGTGATAACTTTGTCAAGTCAGTCTAGGCATGTTCTTGCCTGTGGAAGAAAAGTGCTCTTTGCACACTGTGTAGTCACAAGGACACGGGAGAAGGTATTGTGAGATTTCATTTTTCCTATAATATAGGGTCATTATCCTGTTTTTCTGGTGGTTTTTGTCTCACATGCAAAGCATTGGTGATTTACAAGTGTACCTTTTGGTGACATGGTGGACCAGTTTCAACCAGATTTGCAGACGAGAACATCCTAGCAGGAAGGCCTTTAAAAACTATTTTTTTACAAATGACACTGATCTGCCATCAGATATGGCCATTGTTACAAAAAATAGGAAAACTTTTAAGCAACTAAAAAAAACCTAGATGAACAAATTTGACAAAATTTGACAGGAAGCATCCTGACATAAAGTGTTTTCAGATTTCTACAAATGATGCAGATCCACCATCAGATAAGGCTGCTATTACTAAAAACAGATAAACCTTGAAATAACTTCTAAAAAAAATGTTCAACAGAATTTTACTGAATTTGACAAAAGACATCCTTGAATGAAGGACTTCAGAAATTTGTACAAATTAAGTTGATCTGCAATTAAATATGGCTGCTGTTACTCTAAATAGAAAAATCTTTAAATTCTCCAGCACCTTTAAACCGAATTTGACCAAATTTGACTAAAAGCATCCTGGCATGAAGGGCTTTCAAGTTTATACAGATTATACCAGTCCAACATGAAATGTGGCTGCCATTACTAAAAACAGAAAAACCTTTAAACAAATTCTTCTAAAAATACTGCTGTTCAGAATTAGCCCAAATGATGGCAGAAAATATCCTGTCATAAAAGGCTATCAGATTTGTTCAAATGATGCCAATCTGCTGTGAAATATGGTTCCTGTTACTTAAAATAGAAAAACCTTTTAATGACCTCTTCTCAAAAACAGCTAAACAGAATTATACCAGATTTGTCAGAAGAACCTGACACGAACAGCTTTAAAATTTGTACAAGTGATGTCTATTCACCATCAGCTTTGTCCACCATTATTAAAGATAGCAAAAGCTTTTAACATTAACTTCTCAAAAACTGCTCAATAGAATTTGACCAAATTTTACAGTAAGCATACTACCTTAAAGGTATTTTCAAATGTATGCAAATGATGTGCATCCATGGCCAAATAATGCTACATTACTAGAAATAGAAAAGAAACATTTAAACGACTTTATGTTGGAAGAGAAAATGCACTACAGAATTTGATCAACTTTGATGAAATTCATCCTGGCATAGGGGCCTTTCAGTTTTGGAGAAATGATGCTGAAGCACCATCAAATATGGATGAAGATGCAAAAAAGGGAGAAACCTTGAAAGAACTGTTTTCATAGTACAGTATGTGGAATCAACAGTTTTGGAAGAAATTTCTACAGAAAGCATTCAACTGACCCAGATTTCTTGGCCAACTGCTCTTGCATTTGGGTATGAGCCAGATGTCAGCAGCGGTGAGCCATCATAGACCCACATGGGACTCCTTGTTGTTAAAATGTTAAGATTTTATATGAAAGATTTGTCTTTACTTCCATATCTTGAACACTGCTGCATGAAGAAATTTTCTGAAATTTGACAAACTTTATAGGTGTCTTGATTTTGAGGAGTTCCATTCACCAAGATCCAAAGTAGTTGACAGTGAACTATGTTTTACCATCCAGTTTGGCATTTGGGCAATATAGTATCAGAGCAGGTGAGGCAAGGTGTTCTGCATAACTTTTGTGTTTAAACTTTTCAGAATTTATAATCTTTGTTTTCTTTTTTGTAATTGACAGCTGTCAGTTGAAAATCATGAAACAATTTTCTTATTCCAGAGGGGAGACCAAACCCATGATGAGAGCGTGTCTATAAAAAATCCAGAGGTCATAAAGAAATTGTCTGATCTACTCAAGGTAGGAAACAGATTGCAAAAGTTATCCATCCAGTAATTTGTATAGTACTTTACAATTAGACTTTCATAACTCAGAAGGAGCGATTTACACTAAGGGCAGTCCAGTGGAAGTGTTTCTTTAACCTATTTTAAGAAAGTGTTAACCTTCATAAACATCAATGCATGGTAGGAAAATTCCATTTGAGACTCATAATTTGGTTTCAGACATGAGGTTTTGCTGAATTTCTGACACCAAATTTTGATCCTGAGCATGGCACTGTCCTATTCAACACCAGTGCATATTGAAGGATTATTTGTCTCATATTCTTGAACAAAAAAAAAAAAATGAAGGTCAAAGTTAGTGCTGATTTAATATGAATAAATTGGCCCAGGACAATTTCTTGACCTTTAGAAAAGGTGAAAAAGTAGGCATTAAACTGAAAAGTTAAGAGTAAAATAAAATGATGTTTAAACATGTCATTGTTCATAAAAATAGTTGAGACCATAAAAGTAATGATTAAGGCTGCAATGTTTACATGTGCAAATAGCTTTGTTTAGTTTACTGCCTGGAAACGTATACAAAATTGGTATCTATATGAATGAACATACAGTTATTCAGGAACTACTTCTTCCAATTAAATAATATATTTCCACATCTCTGGTTAAAGGACTTTTTAATAGGATTTTCGGTTAATTTGTTTCTTAAAGTAAAGATGCATTTCACATCTAATGTGGCATTGCTAGGAAAAAGCCAAAGTTGACTAGAATTGGTTGTACAGCACATTATACAGAATTACACATCCGCTTCATTTACTGATAATGATGACAACAATTTCTTTAAAAATACATTGCTTATCTTTGAAAAACATGTTTGTTAGGAGAACCTTTGAAGAGTTACATTTTATTTTTGAAGAAATACCATTTCAGGTTTTTAAGCAACTGCACATTTTCTTAGTCACTGTAGAACCTACAAAAGCATCCTATGCACATGCCCAGGCAGTACATCTAGTTACATTATCGATTTTTAGCTCACCTCTTTGAAGTAGAGGAGAGCTATTGCATTACCCCCAGTGTAAAATGGAAAGAGACAAAATTGGAAAAAAAGCTTTAATTTGAAAATAGGTTAACATTTTGTCAAGATCACTTAGTCTGAACCTATTTTGTGCATGATAATTGTTTACAGTGGTTACTGGAGACAACCAAAAGCTTCGTAGAGATGAGCTATGTAATCATTGATTACATTCTGGTTTTATTATCATTTACATGTATGTAGCAGTAAGAAACAATATCATGATGATCCTAAGCATGTTTTATCTAAATTGTCAGATACATTCAACAAAGACATGTCTTATAAACTGAATCCTGCTGTAATAAGAGGTGAAATATGTCCAGCAAATGAAACAATCACAAGTTGAGCAAGTTACAGAATATACATTGTCAATGACTTACATATAAACAGCTATCAGGTGTGAGCCTAAAATGCAGATCGAGGGAAAGGTTGAGTTTTGACTTGGTTCGATTAAATGGCATCATTATGAATTGGTATACACTATACATTTTTATAAATTTTGGTAAACATGGCAGCCTTAATAATGTTGACCGTACAGTGTTTGTGCTGTGTATTTGCTAAGGCTGATACAATGATACAGATTGATTAAAAGGCCAATAAAAATTGTCCACCCTCATTACTTAGATCAACAAAACAGACAAAATAACAAAAGGTTATATTCTCCTCGATTCAGCATCAGTAAATAGTAGATTTTGCTTTTATTGGTAAAATTTGAAAAGGAAATTTTGAAAAGTAAATATGAGAAAAATATCACTTTTTTTGTACATGCATGTAGATGGAATAGTGCAATCTGTCCTGTGCACAGGAGATCAGCTATGACAGTTAGAATCAACAATTACACTTGCATGTTTTGGTATGTAAACGTGAAGTAATTACATTTTTCTGGACATAATTGTGATAGAATGACCAAAGATGAGAGTTTCCATATTATGTTTGACAGTTTGTGGGCACAGTGTAGTGATCCAGATATTAAGACTCCTGTAGTGTAAGACAAAAGTCACATGATGTAAAATAGAAATTCTCAGTGTTCTACGAACGGGAACAGCAATTATTTCTTTCATTCCTATCTTTTTTTGACTTGCAGAACTAGTCTTAAATTAGATTAGACTGCATTAAAATTATTCATTACTGTTGTGTCATTATCAGCAGACAGACTTGCATAGATATTAAATTGTTTGGCTTGATCAACTTTTGGCCTGATTTGGAAGAAAGTTATTTTAAAATTGGAAGATTATCTTGTAAGTTAGGTGTTATTAAATATGTAACAGTAGGTTTGAATACAGTAAAGTGAGGGAGAAATAGAGATTTAAACTGCCTTTGGTTCATGCCTACCTCAGTTGAGATAGGATTTACAGGTATCTACTCCACATTGTTTATATTGAATATCCCCAAAGGTAACGAAGATGAATGAAAATATGAAAGATTTATGTGAATCATCTCAATTGAACTTTCCTTATCAAAGTATTGTTACTGCTATTTGCTTAATCTTCACTCTTAAAATTCAATAAACTTTTGATAACTCCAACATCAGTCACTTGAATACTTGCCACCACTCAGATACTCTGCATCATACTAATACTTGGCACCACTTGAATACTCAGATCCACTCAAATACTTGGTATACTCAGGTTGCTTACAGATATTATGTACTTCTGACAGGTGTAAGGTGAAGTTGTTTGCATTTGCATCATGCGCAATGGAGAGAATGTTGGCATACCTCTATTCTGCTTTCATGTACTGTGACTGAAATTTCTTTACATGTTGTAGTTGTGGAAATTGTGCATGATCTAAGCACACAGCTGATCAAAATGACTGCTCCCATGTGCTCGAAAAATCAGCCTGAACTAGTCGAAAGTACACTAACTTTAGCAGTTATTAAAACAGGGAAAACTAATTTTGCCAGAGTAGGCAATACCAGCTTCTGAAAGTGCAATGAATGAATTATAAAATATATAAAAAGTAAAAAAAAGTTATTGGCTCATTCTTTTACAATTTACCTTTGAAGTCCAAGAAGTGAAAATGTCCAAGCAGAGCTAGCAGTTTTTTGATAGGTGCACATCTGAAGTAAGGCCAAGCTGTATACTTTGTAACCCAAATTACACCCATTAATCATATACCAAAATAAAGGGAATTCAAAGTTCTTTTAACATTACCCAAGTGTCTGTAACACTTAGTTTTTAGCTTGCCTGCACCAAATGCTGGAGAGCTTATGTATAGTCATGAAACTTTATATTTGCATATATCCTGAGGATTACTACACAACAATACCAAAAGTATGTCACTGTGACCTACTTTTAAATATTGATTGTGTACATTTTTTACACTGAGGTCAGTTTCTGGGACTCTGTTGCTTGTACAGTCATGAAAATAGATATGTACATGTATCCTGAGGAGTTCTACTGCAGTCATGTGTGAATTCACTGTTTTATGTAGGATACCAATTTCATGTATTTTTGGTTGGTACAAGGCACGAATTTTAAGACCCAATGAGTGATAACCTTTTCATGGAAAGAACATGATGCCATCACCAATCTACAAATTTAACTACTGCTGAAGACGTCATTTTACACAAAACCGTGAAAATTTATACCTATGAAAATAAATGATTTCACAGTATCAAAAGGAGGTTGCTGTGACCTACTTTTTACACTTGAGTATGCACACCATTGGTGTATAGGTGAGTTCATTGACTCCAGTGCATTTACAGTCATCAAACTGGCTACGAGCATGCATGCTTAGAAGTAGAGCATCACTATGTCAAAGAAAAGAGTAAATTTGGTTTGGCTTCAATACTCAGTATTGATAATTTTTAGTATTGACAAATACAGAATTCTTGTTTCTGAATAAATATCTGCAGGCAAGCTTTGCTCTTTTTTGGCAGCTGCATTTCTTGTTGAAATTTCTTGTTGAAATTCTACTGTAATTTGATGTTTTTATTTTTCTTATCTACAGGTGAAAGAGAAGACATTGGTTGAAGCTTTAACCCAGAAGAAAGCAACAGCTGGAGATGAGACTGTTGTCATGAACTACAAAATGGAAGATGTAAATTTTTATCAGTCCTTTTAATTTTGTATTGGTTATTAAGTTATTCAAAATGTATTATCCAGTAGCTGTTCGATTCTTTATGTCCATAAATTTTTCTGGCATTTTCATTCATTCTTGTCTCTGAGATAACATGCTTCACAGTGATGTACACTTGCATCACTCTAAATTGTGATAAAAATAGTCACATTTGAGACTAAAAATTCAGAATTGATGAGTGAAAATTGTCAACTGTACATCCTCTGGCAACCTTTAAAATAATAATACAACAACTAGAAAATGCATTAATACTTTCTAATTATCAGTAAAAACATTCAGCGGATGCAGTATAATTCACAGTTTAATCCCTTTTTTAATCTGAGACTGGTGGTTTCTGCATTAAGTTGCCATCTTAACATCTAAATAGTCTGGCTTACAGCCTGTAAGTAACTACTCATATATGAAGTGCAGTCATCATCAGCTTGTGGTATAGATACAGAAAAGTCTGAACATAGAGACAATTTGGGAAAATTACTGTCATTCCAAATGTAGATATGGCTAAGGCTAAGGCTTTATTAATATAAACTATGACAATTGTTTGTAATATCAAAATCATTCTGTTGCAAGACAAAAATAAATACATGGAAATATATAAATTATTTCCTAGAATTAGCTTCACTAATTCTTTTAGACTGCTATGAATCATAAGGCACATAATTCCAGGTATAAACACTGTGGACCAGATACCTATGGGATGTGGATAGTCATGGGTGTTTGATTTCCAGTTCCATCATATGCAATATAAAAGTGGTTACCTGTTTATAGTTGGTGGTTTCCTTAAGATTCTCCGGTTTCTTTTACCTTGAGGGGGAAAAAAAAAAAAGATGTTGTACCAACATAGAGCTTTTGAGAGTGTGTTGGATAAGCTATTTAAAATTGATGTTCAGTTGACTTACAAAAGGTAAAGTTTAAATACATATTGATCTTATACTTTTAGGCTGTTGCCACAAGAGATGCAATGGCCAAGTGTTTGTATGGGGCATTATTTGACTGGATTGTTCTCAAAGTCAATCAAGCTTTGCTGGCCAAGAGGCACAACAGTGAACATCAGGTAAAGGGAGACCACTCTTTGCGGCATGGTATTGGTTTTAAACCAGGGGTCGTTGATGGCAGCCCTTGTCTATCTTTAAAGTAGAGAATACATTTCTGTTTGTGTAGTGAAAGTTTATTTGGAAAATGTGTATTTTTATACTCCGTGACAACAGTGCTGGGGGAATATAACGTTACCCTTGTCTTTATGTTCATCCATCTGCCAACAGTAACACCATGAGTAAGTTTGCATTTAGGTCAGTTTCGGGTACTGCGGTGGGATATTCGTGTTGCATGAACACATTTGTTGCTTAATTAATGTGGGTTTGCATATTGAATTTTGGAGACATGGTTCATGGTGATTGCATGATACACCTAAATCTTCAGAATACCCCGACTTTGAATTTTTGTAAATCAAAGCCCAGCTTCTCAAATTTGCACAAGTAACAACAAAAGCAGTAATTTTCCTATGTATTTTATCTATGAAAGTTTAATCTTTTACTCAGCATGAACGAGATTCCTCATTTATATTAAAGAACAAGAGACCTTAATTTTACTTGTCCATTTGATACCAAACACTAATTTGATATAGGCCATGACCTTAGACATTTTAAGAGTGATGTGAGATAAGATACTTTGATGTTCTCAGGGACATTCTCGGAGTTGTGTTATTTTTAAACCAACTTAATTTGTTATGGTTTGTGTTATATCTTACTATTTTTCATTTGCAGTATCTGAAAAATATTCCCAGAAAAATGAGTTTTACTCCGTTTATTCAAGCAGTTCCAAATGGTCACATACAACTAATTATTTGATGGGCTACAGAAAAGTCTGTTTGTTATGGAATATTTAATACTGTATTTAAAAGAATGAAGGTCATTGATTTTCTGTAAATAATTACTCGAAAAAATTAACATCATTTTTCAGAAGAAGCCTGCATATGGGACATTATATGCAATAGTAGGCTTGAATCTGAAACCATTTTAATTTTATTGCTGTTGCAGCGCAGGTACTATTGGGTGTAAACAGGGAGATCTCACTGGACCAGATTTTTATAGTGAGCACATACAAGTTGATTTATCTCAAAAACGAGAAATGCAGCATACCATTTCCATCATTTTAAAAGTTTCCTCTTATTATTTATAGGATGTAAGCATGTTTTGCCAGTTTGCCGTGAAAGTATAGTAATTTGGCCAGACATTAACATTACATTATATGGGAATTGAATTAGTTGTCTGTGCCCAAATTTTATCTGGTACATGTTTTCATAACTTGTGTGTATGTAGCAAGTATCTGCTTTACTTTACAAAGTCTTATGAGTGACCCTTTAGAAAAATTAATGAAACAAATTTATCCAACAAAATTGATCAGAGAAAGATGTTTAGCATCATATTTATGATGCTGTTTTTTATGTGACCTTAGATGAATGTATCAGCCTTATTTCAGGTAAATTGTGAAAATAATTGTTTGCACAAATAACCTTTGCCATAGTCAATACCAATCTAGTGAATGCAAGTTGTTGCCCTTATGTTTATAATAATGACCCTTATTCTTCAGGTTGAAGAAGACAATTATGGTTACATTAGACACACGGTACACAGCCCTTCTCTGCTATTAGATGTAACTCTTTTGAATCATGCACTGGATGTAACATCAGATAACATATTGTAATACTGTAAATCACACTTATTATAATTTAGCAAAGTTGTAATTTTGGCATATTAACGACACAAAACATTAGCAGAATACCAGTGGGCAAAAATAAATTTATTTGATGTAGTGACGTTACAGTTTTTTTGCTATTAGAAGAAACTAGCAGTAGAAATCATCTTCTGGTTAAATGTGTTGAGTACTTCTACAGGTTGAATACCGTTATTAGTCATTGTTATTTACATTATATATTACTAATATCATTTTCATACAAAAAATGTAAGGTGCATACAATTTTAGTGAAAATTAGTTTCCTTGCTAAATTTTTAAAAATTGTATGGTTGCTAAAATTATGTGATTTACAGTATTTCATTCTTGGTTCATAAATTGGAGCATTCTTTGTAGGTCATGAATTCTTGGCCTTTAAGTTATGAAGGAGTCGTGGTGACTTAGTGATTAGCTCATATCCTACCATCAGATCAGACTCGGCTTTAAATAACCTCCATGTGCTGCTGTACAAAAATAAAAGAACAGCCAAACCAGACCAATTAGGAGCACTAACTACCACATCTGTAGCAAAGATGTCTTCATTTTCAAATGGTAGAAATACCTGTTGGAACAATACATTTCAAATAAAGAACTCGCTTTTCTTGAGTGTATACTCTTCAGATTCTGTCTCTCACTACATGTATTTCATAGGCATTTCTTCCTTGCCCTGTCATTGTAAGATGACTGACATGATCAACATTCAAATGGTTATTGTATATGTTTGTAGTACACCTCTCCCTCGATAACTCGCATACAACGGGGTCCAGAAACATAGACTGCACTATAAGCAAGGGTGCGAGTTACCGAGGGACCTAAAAAAAATAAGAAGGGGATGCCATCAGGGCCGTCACAAGTTTGAGCTGGAAGAAACGGCGCCCTGGGCGAGCATCGTCTTCGACCTGGGGTGGGTGAGGGGTATGGGGCTGTTTAATGGCTGAATACTCATTTTATGATTCCATTGGGAATAAGTGTCTATAAAGAGCCTTTTTTCCAATGTAGTTGTTCGCTTTTTTTGTATAAATTACCTTTATTTTCAAGATACCCAGCTGCTGAAAGATCATTAACAACATTAGTCCAAGCGGTTTCAACAACATGTGTACGCGAAAACATTGTGTATTACATCACTGCTTTTTTTTTTGTTGATTCACAATGAAACAAGATTCCTTTTTTACAAAAACTAGGGACATTTATTTCGCTAAACAACCATCAATGTCAAAACTCAATTTATTTATTGTTCTATTAATAAAATATGGATGCTGTGATTTAATTGCAGGTAATAGTGAAACTTCTTCTCATCCGTGAGGAAATCTTTGAGTGGCAATTTATAAATTTTAAGTTCACTACAAACTCTGGAACTCACTTCTCCGTAATGAACTGTATCTGTGAAACAAATCTTTTTATTCACGAAGTACTCATTTCACTTGGTTGCCTTGCAATCTTTGATCACATTTGTGAATGAGTAGACTAATTTAAGGTAGTTTAATTATATTACTTACATAATATTTATAGCAGTGTTTGATTGATCAATTGAAATGAGTTGACCTGACACACGGCCATGACCACTAGCTCTTACACAGGTAGAATTTGCACGCCTTTTAACTTTTGTTTTATTCCACCCTCCTTTATGTGATTTGATACAAAAGACGTAATTAAGGTGATAATACAAAGCAGGTCTGCTTTTAATTGAGTGTAACAACACAACAAATACTTCAGGGAGTTGGAGATAAAAAAATGGTCGGTACTTAAGTAGGTTCTCCTGGAAACGCTCACAGACATAGCTCTGACGGTTGAATTATATCTTTTACATTTGAATACAGGAAGGCATGTTGCATTTATGATGATTACACTGAAACCGAATTCAAAGATAACACAAATTTCACTTGACAAAACTGATAGAATTAATAATTATTTTTTAAAGTGTTGCCCCCAGTAGGCATTAGTGACATTTTCATTGATCAGATTTCATTGAATATTGTTATTTACAGTGTACTGAGAATGTTGTTTGGAAGGAAAATTGAACAAAATATATGACTTTTTATTAAAAGTTGAGAATTTCATGACCTTGATTCAAATTTTCAGGTACCAGCCACTGTGTTCAATGATAAAACAAGCGATATATCAATGTTGCATTTACCAATTTTGATCGCGATTTTTCTCACCTTCAACAAATAGGGGCCAATTGTTTTTTGCATTTTCTAGTAAGAAAAAATGGGATCCATGCCTAATTACCTGTTAAAAAGCGGGTTCGCGAGTTATCAGGGCACGAGTTATCGAGGGAGTGGTGTAATTGGCTTCTTTGTATATTGGTATAATAATTGAGAAGCCATTTCTTTTTTTGTCACATGATCATGGTATTGAATATCTAATGTTACATCTAGTATATTTAGTCTGATCTTTATAACCTCCTTGTATTTTTTTTTATCTGGAAATTGATTGTAGCTATTGCTTTGACACTATATATTTGCTCTGCATTAGACCTCCATGTTCATTTCATCTATTTATCTTGTTTTTTGTAAAAGATTAATCTTTTAATTTAGTATTATGATGATTATTTGGGGTTTTTATTGCATTTCTGAAATTTGTTTGATTTTATTTTTTAAGTACATTGTTTTTAAGGAAAATACCAGCCAATAACTGTTTCTGCATCAGTTTTAATGATAGTACCAGTTTATGCTTTCTGGACCTTTATTTGTGTGGGTTAATCAAAGTAAAGCAGTCTGTTCCAGTAGTTATACTCTTTGCAATCAAAGTTTGTGGGTGGTACATTGGTGTTAGCTTGCCCAGCCATCACACTTAGGTTTACTTAATATCTCCCGAACCATTTGAGTTATCTTCATGAAAATTGCTATACATTTGTATCATGACTAGACATCGTGGCCTTCAAAATATGGTATCTCTCTGATCAGCATTGTAAGAGTTATCCCCACTTTTATTGCAAATTATTTCCATGGTTCTATCATGTCTGGTTAATATCTGGTTAATATCTCCAGAACCATTTGAAAATATCTTTCATGAAACTTGGCATGCATTTGTAACATGGAAATAGTTTGTGTCCCATACAAGATTCGGCTTTGTCAGATTAGTGCTCTAGAGTTATCTCCACATTGTTTGAAAATTGTATGTACACTTCATATTTTGTGTGGGTGTGTGTGGGGGGGGACTCCGTAATCACTTACTTAATGATAGATTTAGTTATATAAATGATACCATTTCCATTTTTGCTGGGTAGTGTAGCTTGCATGGACAAAAGTTACTAGTGTAGATGATATTGTAGTATTTTGATCATTTTTCTTGTATAGAAATTAAGAAGTAGTAGAAAATGCTTATTTGCCAGTTATAGACTTATGATAATTTTTTTTCCTACTACAAATTCATACTTTATGCCATTTTTTCCATGTGGAAGAATATATATGTTTGGTAATGTGCTAAAATCGAATCAAAGTTTATTAATTGACATTGAATAATTTATAATATGTTTACCCATGTAAAATGTAAATTCTGATATGCATGATAAATTAAAATATTGAGGGGGAGAGGAAGTAGATAATTTTTGGGGATAAGGATGAATCATGCCTGAATCACTCCTGAAATACAATACACAGCTTACACATAATGAATGCATTTTTTAATAGTAAAGATAATACCTTTTTGAAGTCTCATCTTCTGAATATGGCTTTTTCTAAGTTCAGGGGAATTTGACTCTACTGGAAGTCATTTTTTTCCTGGTTAGATATAATTTAAAATGTCCATGGTTTATTTCCAATGACAGTAAAAATATAGGTCATGGTGACCCAGTTTTCATACAGTTGTGCTAGTGTGGCAGGCACTAAGTTTGTAAGGTGGGTAAACATCTTAAAAATGTCTTCTTTTAAATAAAATATAAGGTATAGTCAAGCTATTATTATAAAGCGAAGAACTCGTATAATAATTTGCACCACTGAGAGTGTCATACACATATGTTGTTTTACATTTCAATATATCAGGTGACATTTTTTGAAAAGTGCAGGTTGTAGTGACATGATGACCTAGGTTGAGCTCATTTTGAAGTTATGTGAAAACTTGGGTTAGTACAAATGATGTGTGTGCTATAGTCTTGGTACATGCAATAAACACTTGTAATTAAAACTTGAAAAAGTGAACATAAGTTCTTCTCCACTAAACTTGATCATCACTCCTTCAGGGCAAAGTTGGGCTTGAGTAGGGTCAAGGGTCACAATAGAGGTACTCACTTCGTTAATGTTACATGACTGTAAGAAACTGGACACCAAATCAAACCAGGGCCTAGCATCTAGCACTTTCAAGCTTGGGTCAGTGAGGTCAAGAGTTCAGAGTTCCAGATATTCATTGCTGTATGTCTTGGAGCTAGAGATTCAACTTTGATTGTTCCAATGAAACCAAATGCATCTGCTTGGTAGTTGACCTGTATTTAGCAAAGATCCATCCCAGTGGAGTCTTGTATTTGGGGTCTCTTGAATCCATGCAAACTATAATAGACTTTTGTGAGCCATAAATGGGCAGCAGGCAACTTTGATATTCCAAAGTCTATAGGGTCCATGGATAAGACCATATCTATCCATTGTCTAGCCAGATTTAGGCATGCTTGCCCTAGTATCAGGAACATTCTAGTCTTGTTATCCAGTAGTCATTTATCCTACAAATTGATTTGATATAATGATAGACCAGAAGAGCCTATGGAATGACCTGTTGTCTGTCGTCTATTGTCCCACGTCTGTCAATCTGTTAGCACATGTTTGTTATCGCTACTTCTCCTAAACTATAGTAAAACCTGTCCTGATGGTCACCTGTGTTCAGCTGTCACCTGGTCACGACGGTCACTCTAATTTCCCCTGGGCAAATTTCTTATATCAATGCCCTGTATTTATTGGTCACCTGCTTTTAGTGGTTGGCAGCCAGGTTTTTCCGAACCAAACACTGGTTTCACCCTGCCTTCAGTGGTCACTGAAGTGCATCAGCAGTGACCGTTCCAAGCATTTCATATCTCAGTTGTACTTAGCCCAGTCACACTGTTAATGAAACTCAAAGGTGTTGACATGTTGTCTTCTAAATCAATGCGGTCTTTGTCCTGACATGAGAGAATCGAAGCAATTTGTTTGCTGGATAGTAGACAAAGTCGTTGTGTAGTTGCATCAGAAATGGGAGTTGAGCAAACTCAGTACCAAGGGATTATTAAGTGTAAGCGAGATACTATGGCCGATTTTGAGAACAACGTTAATCCAGAGTGTAAGAGATTACGTACAATCACACCAGATGAGTAGAGATACATGTACACTGCACTTGTGATATCCCTTATGGTTTGTATGCTACTAACAATAGCAGCAGGAAGCCAGTTTTCATTCCTAATCATCAAAGGTCTCTCGCAAAAGCCGACTGTCATTTGATCTTGGTGATTTTGAGCAACTGCTTAATCCATCAATTGTTTGAAGTGTGAACACCTGTTTTCATGCCTAATTATACCAGCTGACCTAACAAAAAGTGAATCCTGTGTTTGACAATAACATGTAAGCTGTCAATTAGTAATTTTATATGGACTGTTTCTACTGATAAGTGATGATTTAATGTACATGATGGATTAAAGTGGAACTTTTTAATTTATTATTTTTCTTTTTGCTAAGTAGCTAAACTAAATATATGTAATATGATAGCATACTACGACTAGTAATAATGATGCTAATGCTATTTGGAACATAGTACATCTATTTGTCATGAACTAAGTTTAAGAGCTGAACCTGCCTTCAGAGGTCACGTTTCTACAGTGGCCACTTTGGCCTTTTCCCATGGGTGGCCGCTGTGGACAGGTTTGACTGTACTTGGAGGATTGCCATGAAACTTTACACACACATTCAACCCAGGGTCTAGTTGGTCCTAAGTGAAATGGTTCAATTTGGACATCCAATGTGGCCACCACAGCAGCCATCTTGAAATTCTTCTTATCGTTACTCCACCTAAATGAATGGTCATATCAACATGGGGTTTTCACTAAAAGACTTACAATGTCTAGTTGGTCCTAAATGAAAATGGTGCTGATTTTACATCCAATATGGCCACCGGAGCAGCCATCTTTTCGCTAATTCTTCTGAATGGATGGTCATATCAACATAGGGTTTTCACCAAAAGTCTTCGAATGGTGTCCGGTTTACTCTAAATGAAAATAGTGCCGATCTTTCATCCAATATGGCTGCCACAGTGGCTAATTTGAACATCTTATTGTCAAAAATATTCAAAAATGATTTCAACAATTAGCAGTTAAAAAGAAAAAATGATCTTGTACTGAATTCCTGGACATTCTTTTTGGACAGTAGAGAGTCAGTCCCTTTGAGGGACTCTTGTTTTAAAAGTCATTTATAAATTGAATCCATTTATCTTAGTCACATTTATCCAGTGTTTTTAGAGGCAATGATTTGTGTTCAGTAAACAAGATTAGAATGTCATTGGTTCTTCTTCAGATACTTTACCCAGTTATATTACATCCATTACATCACAAAGCCATGTCTTTTGGCTTGTTTTAGCAACAGAACAGCTCAGCTAAGTCATATGCTTGCTAAGGTGGAAGTCGGATGAGAGTGGTCTTCCCTTGGACAGTGGGATTGACACCAAATCTTTTCAATCCTCAGTTATTACTTCATTCATGCTTGGAAGCATGCTCTTTCTCAAGACCTCACAAATACCAATGGGCAGGATTAAGTGCATGGGGAGCAAATAGTTCAGGCTCACTTTACCTGTACAAATTGTATGGAGTGCAATTCTGGCCATGCAGCGATATGTGCTTGTGTTGTTCTGAGAATGTATGGGTGACCATCACTACCAAACAACTTACTTGGGTAAATGAGAGCTAAGAAGCGCACATTCAAAGATGCAGATGCCATCAGCATTGCCACTGCCACCTCTGTCAACAACTTCTATTTGTCTGAATCCCTAAAGGTGGAAAGCTTGCCCATTCAGAAGAAAATTGGCTATCCATACTATCATGAGCCTCTCACACAGTGCCAGCCCCATTATCTCTCTCTTTGCTGCCCTCCTCTTCATGGCACTACCTGTGAGGTTAGTCCTGGCTTAGTATGATGTTCCATCTGGACCAGTAGTGGATATACTGGCAACACAGGCACACCCCAGTAATGGCTATACTGGTCTTTCCTGGGATAGACAGTACCAGATGCCAGCCAGCAGTGGACCATGCCAGCTCTGACACGGCCTTGACCCACACCTTAGATTTCTGGTACTGGATATAGTGATCTATTTTCCTGGTATACCTATCCCTGGCTTCAAGACTGGGCCCAACATCTGGTTAGGCCCATCCCAGATTCTGGCATTGCTGCAACCTGGTACTGACTACAGCAACACCCCACTGCTTGTCCCAACATGGCTGAAACCCCACTCAGTCTTGTTCGCTGTCCCACACAATCTGCTTTGCCAGCTCAATGGTCACATGCATCACAGGAGACTTCTTTATCACACCACTCTTCAATGCTTGATGATTCATGCTTACAAGTTCCTCCATCCTTTCTTGATCTGACAATGTGCAGAGAAGACTGAGTCTTCCACGCATCAATTTAAGATGTTTTCTGGCGTCTGCCACCAGAGTTTTGTCACCTCCACCTTCTCTGTCAGTGGCTACTGATGAAGTTCCCACATACTTTTATCTTTGAGTGAAGAAAGACCAACCATCATTCAGATGAAAAAAATGACCCAATCTGTTCAAGTTGCAGATATATTACATTGTTTTGAAAGGCAGCTTTAGAAGCCTTTCTTCTTGTGTTGATGACTTCCATAAAATGTCAATCCATCTTTCTGCAAGACACACTAGTTCTTCACACTGATGTTCCAGCTGTCGACAGATGTGGCAGGCCTGTGAATGTCAGAACTGTCCTCTTTATATGTGGATTGGAAGTTTTTCCTTGATGCACAGGAACCAGTTCAGAATGTCATAGTGATAGGATGCATTACTTGGTTTTGAAGGCTATTTTTTAGCAGTCTGAACACAGTCTAGACCCTTTTTTATTCATGCTTGGGGGTCATTCTCTCATATGGCACATGTGCTTAACATAGCAGATCAACACTCACCGTCCAATACCATATCAGCATCCATTAATCTGCAGCTTGAGGAAAGAAATGGCTTTCTCTCTACCTCTGCTTTCCTGAGAGATCACCACAAATCCATGCTGAAAAGCTTTATTCCTATCTTCTCTTCCATGGCCAGATTGAAGAGGTCTGGAAATAGGTTGCTAAAGATTAAAACTTCTTGCAGGCACATTGACCCTGAGTCCAGCCCTTGTTTCAGAGGAGAGATTAGAAAAACAGAAAGGACCCCCTAGGGCACACAAAACAGGAAAATCGTGCTGTAAGCCATTTCCTGCACTGGTGACAAGTCATGGGTAGACAAGGATCAGTTTCTCCCTTGCAGCCCCCTTCTCACAGAAAAAGATCTTGGCTTCTGGTTTAGAATTTTCTCAAGAGATGTCATTGTTGACAAATCCATGTCTGAGTCTGCCACATCCCAGGCAGGCTTAATGTCCTAGTGGACTCACTGTCCAAAAGAAATCAGCAGCTTCACACCCTAAGATTTATTCACCCATTGGTCTTAAGTCAAATCTGCACCCATTGGGGTTTACCTCTTGTTGACCTGTTTGCAAACAAGTGGAAAGCTCATGACCTTTGTCTCTCCGGTCTCAGAGTTGAAAGCCTGGGCAGTCAATGCAGAACTGGAATGGTATTGATGCATACACATTTCCCCCAACCCCTTTGGTCTTGCAAAAAGTGATGGAATGCTGTCTTATCCTGATTTCTTCCCTCAAGTGGAACAAATCGTGGATCAATGACCTATTGAGCTTAGCAGTGGAGATTACCAGGAAGATCGTGGTTTCTCACCACCTGCTTGAACAACCATGAATGCAGGTTTTCAATCTGAACCCCGGCTCATATGAAGCAAAAGAAATGGTTCTCAGAACAAGAGGGGTGGACAGAATTGCCCACCACTTTGAAAGCCTATGAGGGGAAAATGAAGAGTTTTCTTCCAGTAGTGCAAGCAGAAACACATTTCTGCCTTAAAAACATTAGTACCATAGATAGGTAACTTCCACTGGCTCTTGGAGGCAAAGAAGTAGCTCCCATCACAATCAAATGCTATGATTCTATGAACATTCAACTTGTCTCCACCAAAGGTTTTGGCCCTTTGTCTGAAATGGTATCTGCCATGTGTTCTGACATGGTTAAATAAAAGGCCCTTTGAACCACTGTCCAGGGGGAGGCCCTCACCTCATACACAACCTGCTTCGTAGTTGTTCAAGCTGCAGCAAACATAATCATTAAGACACACTCCTTGTCTATCTGCAGTTCTGCCATGATGGCTTGGTTTTACTCATGCAAACCCTACTTTCATTGCTAAGAACAGGCTCCTGCACATGGGGAATCAGTCCTTTGTCTTGAAAACACTTATCTTCCTTCTACCTTCATCCCTAGGACATCCACATTACCCTTTCAGCACTGTGAAGTGGTACCTAAAGCAAACTGCTGATCAGAAGAGGGAGATCTTGTTCTTACTACTCAGAAAATGAAGGGACAATATTTCCTTTCAGACTCTGTCATCCTGGATATGATCAGTTATTTGTTTGGCTTGCAAGGAACTAACCCAAGACCAGATGAAATTCTTACACATATTGCCACATGAAGTTTGGGCAGTTGCCACTTGCATAGCATTTGAGCTTAATTGCTTCTTAACTGATATCATCCAAACCTTGAGATGGAATTCAGGTATGACATTCTCTGGCTTTACCTCAGAGACTTTCATCAGTTTGACATGGTGGGACCTATATTTGCAGTGCAACAGGCTACCTTCCCATGTTGTTTTGTAGCTTCATAACAGTGGAGGTTACTCTGCTTCTGCTGGATTTGTGAGAGTTAACATTTTTTCTCCAAACTGCTTATATGTATAAACCATATGCTAACCATAGCTCGTATCTCACTCAACTGGAAACTGTTTCACGTACGTTAGGAAACTATCGACAGGGCCAACTCAGGGGTAACGGAATGTAACTCTCCCTTTCTCTTGCTAAATCTCTTAATGTATATTGGGTAACATATTTGAAGAATTTTTTTATAGATTAAATTATGTTTTTCTATAATACCTAACCCAATCTTAGGAACAGTTACATCCCTGGAAGAAGAGCATGTACATATGTAGCAGTAGTAGTTGATGATTGACAGGATTTGGTACCAGTCCCTCAGTCTGAGGGGAGACCACTCTTGTCTGACTTTCACCTTGGCAAGTAGACTTTTTAGCACTTCTTTCTAAAATAATGTTATTTGTTATGGGTTTGACACCATTTTTCAGCGCATGATAGGCTATACATGGCGGCCAGTATATTTGGTGGAGGAAGAACCCGAGAACCCCGGGAAGAACCACCGGCACACGGGAAGCTACTGGCAAGCTTTCTCACATACCCATGTTGGCCGAGCCTGAGACTTGAACCCATGTGGACAGAGGTGAGATGTCAGTGATCTGTAAAGGTGAGCCACCCGAGGCCCCTCTTGCTAAAACAAGCCAAAAGGTGTGGCAAACATATTTTTTTTCTTAGCTTGTGAGGGCTGCATTTACGATGTAGTTGATGTACTCCTAACATATTGTGAATGGGTAAGTATTATTAAAGAAGTGTACTTTACTCTAACAAATTAGTTTTAAGGGGCGGACCATATGCTTTTTTTCCCCTCCCTCTCATGAGAAGTTTGGCAAAATAAAAATTAAATGCACAAGAACATTGATATTGACAGCATTCGTTTACATTGAGATGCTCCTTGTCCAGTTGTTACATTTATTCATATGTATTTTTTGTAAGATAGGGAAGCCAGAATGCATCTTCCCATCTTCATGTATATATTTTCTCTATGATTTCTTCCCATCTTCATGTATATATTTTCTCTATGATTACAGGGCAACTCCATAGGTGTGCTGGACATCTTTGGATTTGAAGACTTCAACAAAAATAGCTTTGAACAATTCTGCATCAACTATGCTAATGAACATTTGCAGTATTATTTCAATCAGCACATATTCAAGTTTGAACAGGTATGTAGGATGAATAAGCATTTAAAGCAGCTCTTCAAGTCAAGGCTCAGACTTTGGTAGCATGAAATGAAATTATCAGAGATCTAAATAGATAAAAATTTGTGCTATTGTAAATAGCAGAAGTTTTATCAACATCTATTATTTGATTGGAACTGTTCATGGAATTGTTGAAAAGCACTGAACATTTTTGTTCTTATGAATATATAGGCGATGTAAGAATTAAATTTGATCTATTTAAAAGAGAGTTGAATCCTGTCCATACTGTGTAATATATCAAACATTTTACAAAAAATTTACAGCTATATTGCACTAATAATCAGACAGATTCAAATGTTTCCCTCAATTTGTAGTAGAAAGCCTTCTGATAAAATGTTGCTATTTGATAAAAAAAAGAGTAAAGATTGTGCTCAGATTTCTAGCTTCAGTTATGTTTATACTTAAATGTAGGAGGAATACAAGAAGGAAGGGATTCAGTGGAAGAATATAGAGTTTATTGACAACACAGGTTGCCTTGAACTCTTTTCCAAGAAACCCAATGGGCTTTTCTGTCTATTGGATGAAGAATGCAAGTGAGTATAGTACTACATAAGTGTAAGATAAAAGGTAAATCACAGGAGAATAAAGTATAAAAGCTTTGCATTAAAAATATCACACAGGAGTACATTTTGTAGTACTCAAATCTCATTACATGACATGAATATGGATTTTGCATGTAAATGCTTTTTTTAATGCCAAATTATTTAATTCCTCACAGTAAAATGTCCTCTTTTTATTAAAATCTAGCCAAATTAGAAATAGAGCTCGGTATCTGTAAATACTCCCCATTTATGTCAAAATGAAGTCACTATTACCTACTTGTCAGGCTATAGGAAAGACATATTTCATCACAAGTAAAGTCAAATTTTGCCTTTAAAATTGCAGGGAACATCAAGTTAAGTCTTTGCCTGATATTTTTTTTAGGGTGTTATTTATATTTACATAAATTTTTTGATTCATCAGAGATATTTTATAGGAATATAATGATCATTTCATTTATTACTTGTATGAAAGCTTTCACCTTCTTAATAATTGTTCTCACTGTTTTTCAGTTTCCCTGGAGCCACCAATGATACACTGTTGTCTAAGTTCCATCACCACCATGGGAAGGGCAATGTATACTACGAGGCACCACAGAAGAGAGAGAGGGGATTTGCCATCCTTCATTATGCAGGGAAAGTCAAATACCAGATTGATGTATGAAGCTAGTCATCTCTTTTTAAAATTATAAACTTGTTCAACTCTAACACGCATAAAACCGAGATATTTCTCACCCTGAAACTTTTTAAACAGCATTATTTGTAAATAGAAAGGATATTCAGATGTTAAATGCTTATGCAGTTAGTTTATTGTCAGGTTTCTTGTGCTTAAAGATTACACCCTTTTATGGTTTTCTCTGGCAAGCATAGACATATTTTTTAACTGCAAAATGTCATAGTCATGGACAGTAAGGTAAAAAGGCACTTCTACCCAATATATTTGAAATGGAGAGCATTTAATTTCTTTTATTTGGCATAAAAAGAAGAAAATGTAATGTTATGCTAGACACGCATTTTCTGTTACAAAAACAGTTAACAAGAAAAACCCAAGTAAGCGCATTATTGACTTTATTAAGAAGACAAAATACTTAAGAGTAATTTTTTTTTGTTTTTTTTTGTTGTTGGTAAGAAATATGAATCAGTCAAGGCATTTGCCTTATCTTTGGAGATAGGAAATACATTCTCCTGGTCCTTGTTAAGCTAGCATATTTGCCCTATCTTCCAGGATATAGTAGTTATACCTGGAATAGGACATTTTAGAGATTGTACACCGTAATTTTGCATTATTTTCATTTATGGATCTATCATACCACATTCTGTAATGAGTATGATTATTATATTACCTGGGACAACATGGTGAGACATAGTCCTTAATGGATCTGTCATACCACATTCTCTAGTGAGTATGATTAATATCTTGCCTGAGATAGCATGGTGAGACATAGGCCTTCATGGATCTGTCATACCACATGCTCTAGTGAGTATGATTATTTTGCCTGGGATAGCATGGTGAGACATAGGCCTTCATGGATCTGTCATACCACATACTTTAGTGAGTATGATTATTATCTTGCCTGGGACAACATGGTGAGACATAGGCCTTCATGGATCTGTAATACTGCATGCTTTAGTGAGTGATTATCATCTTGCCTGGGATAGCATGGTGAGACAGTCCTTCATGGATCTGTCATACCACATACTGTAGTGAGTATGATTATTATATTATATGGGACAACATGGTGAGACACAGTCCTTCATGGATCTGTCATACCACAATCTTTAGTGAATATGATAATTATCTTGCCTGGGATAGCATCATGAGGCATAGGCCTTCAAAGATCTGTCATACCACATGCTGTAGTGAATACGATTATTATCTTTCTGGGATTGGCATGGTGAGACATAGGCCTTCATGAATCTGTCATACCCCATGATGATTATTTTCTTGCCTGGGATAGCATGGTGAGACATAGGCCTTCATGGATCTATCATACCATGTGCTATAGTTAGTATGATTATTATCTTGCATTGGACAGCATGGTGAGACATAGTCATTCATGGATCTGTCATACCATGTGCTGTAGTGAGTATTATCTCACCTGGGACAGCATGATGAGATATAGGTTTTCATGGGTTTGTCATACCATATGCTTTAGTGAGTATTATTATTATCTTGCATGGGATTGCATGGTGAGACATAGTCCTTCATGGATATGTTGTATGTAGCTTACAAATTTGATACAGGAGATACATAATACATGGGTTACAGGTGAGACAGTGTGTTCTACAAAACCCTTCATTTTGTGTTCTTTCTTCTCATGTATAAAGAAAAATATTAAGGTCTTTTGTGAGCTCATACAATATTACCAGGTTGTTTGGTCTTTCAGTAGAGCATGGGCCTTAACAAGCTGGATAGAGGTGAAATGGTGTGCATACATTGCCAGGGCTGCCACTTATCCCGAATTTTTTAAAAAAAAAATCCGAAAATTCCAATTTTCTGATTTTTTTAAAACCCCAAATCCCGATTTTTAAAAACGCCAAAAAAAAAAAAAATCAAGCTAATCTGATAGTGAAATAAAATGGAATCAATAAAGAAAGAGACAAGTGTATCAGAAGCGGAAATATTCGATATCTGGAGTAAATTGGCATTGTACAAATCTCACGTGATCGCAATTTTGCCACATTGTTGTAAATCCTCATTCTCGTCATCAACATAAGAGAGTAAACATTGCTACGGTTTATACCTTTTGATTCACAATGGCTGCACCTCCTTCAAAGAGAGCAAAAGTGATGCAGAAATTCAGCGAGGAATACACTAAAACTTTTAGCTTTATCGAAAGTCAAAGCTTGATGAATATCACACCAGATTTAGTGTTTGTGATGTAGATATAAAGATTGCATGCAGTGGGCGAACAGATCTTGAAAGGCACGTAAAAATGCCAAAGCATTTGGAAAGAGCAAAAGTACAAAAATCAACACCATAGGTGTCATCATTGTGGCAAACAGAGAAAGCAGATTTAACCCTTTTCATACTGAAGCCCAATCAGACAGGCAGTTGTAAAGAACTGACATTTTTTTCAGTCGGTGGTTTAGCAGCATGAGAGAATGCAGTGACGTTGGTCAATCTGGTTTTATGGGATAATTTTTAAAATTATTTTTCAATGTTGTATACCGTTTTAAAAAGCATAAAATTTTCTTTAAGGTCATATATTTTTTTACTGAAAATTTTCAGACATAAAACTTCAGTTGAAAGTAAAATTATGTAAGCAAAAAACATGCTTTAAATTTTTTTTATATAACTTACTTTCAGTGCAATTTTCCTATCTGCAATATTAATTTTACCTCCTATATGTAAGTGTATGAAATGGGGGGAATTTTATGCATTTTAAGAAGGTGACAAAATAATAAAAATCCATCAAGAATGTCAAAAGTTATTACAATTTTATTAAATTTACTCGTATGAGAATTGGAGAGCAAATATAATAATCCTTTATTGGTAAGTCGACAAAGCTTTTCATTTTGGTTCAGTGTTTTTTTTTTCCACAATAAATTTTAATGTAATAATATCAGAGTTATGTTGGGTTTATTTTGGTCAATTTCCAGGAATGCAGTAAAATTTCATACTATTATGCACACACCCAACATCGGTATATGTGCGAATTTTATGTAAAGATAAGTTTTCAAAATGTCCAGTTAGCTTGAAAAGCATCCACCTCTTCATCATCGTCAATATCCGAGTCAAAAATGCCAATTAACTATTTATCATCTCCTCAGTTCATTCGATGCACCCAAGATCACGATCCCCACTGCCTAAAATATAAATTTACCCCACAAAATTGTCTATATTTTCATCAAAATCGGTATCCACATCACGGCCGCTTCAGTACTGTCCGCCATTTGAATTACACGTGTAAAAATTCAGTTTTGAAATCAAATTTTCTACTAACCAGTTATTATCATCTCTGTTTATTTCGTCGAAGTCAAGCTCATGATCTGCACTGCCTGAAACATACATTTTTCCCCCAAAATTGTCTATATTTTCATCAAAATCGGCATCCACATCACTGCCGTAACTTGCTGTTTCAGCGCTGTCCGCCATGTTGATCTCCACACATTAAAACTCGTGTTTTAAATCAAATTTTCAAATAACTAGTTATCATCAGCTCCGTTCGTTTTGAAGAAGTAGAGATGGCGATCACCACAGCCTAGAATGTAAATTTTCCACACAAAATGGTCTTTATTTTCAACTAATTCAGCAAGCAAATAACTGTCTTCACTTTCCTCATCAGTATATGACCGCCATTTTTTTGTTGTTGTTTTTTTTTGTTTTTATCTCTGCATGTTAAAACTCGATTTTTAAATCGAAATTGAGTACCTTCTACCTTTATTTCCTTCTTTTTAAAAGAGTACACGTAAATTGATGATGTTTTATACAGTTAAAAACACGTTTCTGCAAGGTTGGTAACGGAATGTAGTGAACATACGACCAGAGTCATATCCCGCTGGCAAAGGTAAAGTACGACTGGAGTCGTATCCCGCTGCAAAAGGGTTAAGGGTAAGTGAGAGAATTCATTTGATTAAACTTTAATTTAAAGTTTTGCATGCATATCATAAGAAGAATTGTCTTGCTTGCACCAGTCAATTGTTTTAGTTCAATTCCTGTGATCCTTTTACATAATGTACATTTTTTAAAAGATTTTTACGGCTTAAAATGGAAAACAAATTTCCGATTTTACTTTGTACATTTGGATACATAAATTATTGAATTGAATTTCAGGCAATTCGAGCTGAGACTCTGTTTGTCAATTTCCTTGTGGAACACAACATTCCCCTTGTTGTAGCTGATAATGCAGGTGACCTTTTCCATCAGATGTTCCCCGATTCTGCAATTGCTAAAAGCTACAAGTGTTCTCAGACAAAGACATGACAGATTGTCTGTGCCCTTGCTGAATCTGCTGCACAGACAATGGTGGCAGAAGTCAAGGACACTCCATTGAAAGGCTTGAGCATGCTGAAATCCTTTATGTTAGCAAAACAACAAAGTCAAAGTTTTTTCCCTTCAATATTGGCTGCAGAGATTTAAGTGCCTTGCAAAAGATACCAACATTGAAGAATTGGAGCTGCAGTTCAACAAGTTTCAAGTAGTTATAAATATTTCTGCCAAAAATTAAAATAAACATTAAAATTTTTCGTATATATTTTACATATAAATTTGATATATTTAGTCATTGGATTATACATTATATGTATAATCATTGATAACTATTGTTTTAATATTCCCTTTTATGTAATTTTTAGGTGGATGATCTGTCTGGATTAGACACATCAATTAGGATTGATGTGCTGTGGCAACATATCTTCATGCTGACATGTCTTGGGAAATAAAAAGTATCCATTGCTGGGAATGGTCATGAAGGCACTGTGCATTCTGCCTCACAGCAATGCAGATTCAGAGTGTGTGTTTTCACTCATCAGAAAGAACAAGATAGAGAGCACAGCCTTGATGACCAGAGGTCTTCTAAGTGACCTCATTGTTCAAAAGATGAGGATTCTGACAACTGGAGTGTGTTGTTACTCCTTCCAACTATCTGACACCCTCCTGAGCAATGTGAAAAAAAGTTCAGAGAACTAAATTTGCTGAGAATCAGCTACCTGTATATAGTATGCTGTACATAATGTAAATAAATGTTATATACATGTAAATAAACTGCATATTACAACACACAGATTTCTAAATTTTGTCAATTCCTTTGAAAAGTTTTTGTAAATATATGGTCACCAACACTGATCCTGTTTTTTTCCCTCAAGATCCTGATTTTTTTCCTTAGGCATACTGATTTTCATTCCACTCAAGGTTGCAGCCCTACATTGCACATACAGGATAATTTGTCGATACCCAGCACACAATATGCATACAGAGCATTGACAGCAATACCTATTTCTTGAGTGGACCAGGATCTAATAAATATTCCACTGAAATGGAAAAGATGCAAGGTGACTTTGGTTGACCTATAGTGTATTATCAATTATTATTACTTGATGTCATTATCTTTGCTAACAAGAGAAAAAAAATCTCATTCATTGTCTTCATGATCCAGCTGGCATACATTCATGTTATTATGATTATTTTGTATGCAGTGGACATGATAAAATGTACAGTTTTGCAGAATTACTTCTGTCAGACTGAAAACTTACACATGCGAGGTCTTTGTCTTTTGCTGTTCCAGGATTTCCGAGAGAAGAACAGTGATCTGATGAGACCTGATATCGTGGGCAACCTGAAGAGCAGTGGTCTGGCCTTTGTTAGGGAGTTGATGGGTATGTAGCAAGTTGCACTGTGATCATACAGACAAGTCTCATTTTATTCATTTTTTTTTTATATAGGCCTGATGCACCCTCTTGCATGTTGTAAGAGGTGACTCATAGAGCCAGGAGCTGCAGTGGTTAACTTGCCAAACTCACGACCAAAAGGTTGCAGGTTCGAATCCTACCATTAGATCAGCCTGGTTCGGCTACCATGGTGTGTCCTTTGGCAAGGCACTTTACTTTAACTGCCTTGGCACTAAATAACCTACTTGAGTTGTTGTGCCATAAAACACCAAACCAGTTTCTTATTATTTTATAGTAATTGACACACTTGGCTTACCATTTACTCTTTTGACTTAGTTGTAATCACTGGTATCACCTGTACATGTTTGTGATAGCTATGGAGCTAGGAAGTGACATTTTTGACAGGCATCACCTGTACATGTATGTGATATTTTTGGAATTTTTAAGTGACATTTTTGACTAACATTGCATGTACATATATGTGATAATTATGGAACTGTAAAGTGACATTTTTGACCGACATCACCTGTACATGTATGTGATAGTTATGGTGCTATACAGTGACATTTTTAAATGATGTCACCTGTTCATGTATGTGATAGTTATGTAGCTAGAAAGTGACATTTTTTGACTGACATCACCTGTACATGTATATGATAGTTACAGTGCTTTAAAGTGACATTTTAATAGCAGTAACACATTACCGGCTATTATTATATTATGTCTTTTCCTGGTGCTACTCCACAGTCCAATGACATTTTTCCTGCTTCTAATTAGTAATTGGAGCTCTAGAATCAAAAACAACATGATCCTAGTATGATGCCTTAGTCCACTTCTGTCAGCCGGAATATCATCTTTTATTTCCTTGGACTGCGTTCTTTATACATGTGTCTCCTGGGTGCTCAAGACCTGGTCAGTTAGGTCATCTTTTGGCTTTTCTACTGTTAATTGTATCCTTTTTTGTTGTATTTGTTATTTTCTCTCTTCAGTCTTTGCTTTATTTTTATTTTCATATATCTGTGTCCATTTTTGTTGATTTTGAGGGTTTTGAGTATATCACTAGTGAATTGGTGCTTCTTATGTTTCATTCCTTTAATAGTAACTGGTGTCAGGGTAAGTATTTCCTACCCTTTTATTGTTCCTGTTCATTGTTATATTCTTATATATTCCTTTCAGACTTCAATAATGCATCAAGGTGTTGGTTAATGTGGCATACAAGGCAGTGTAGGACACTCACCCCACCTGTCTTGCATGCACTGCATGTATATATATGGATGGTCGCCCCATTTGTTTGTGGCCATGATGAGGTTTGGGACTTGGTGGGAAGTTGCTGGGCCTATAGGGCCAGGAAGAAGAGCCCCACCTCTTCATCTTCTCTAGAAGACCCCCCACATTCCCAGGAGGGGGCACTTCTCTTTGCATGGAAGGCACCTGCTTCAATGAGAGAGATGTCCAGAGTTGGGAATCACCTAGTTCCACCAGGAGGGATCTCTGAAGGAGGGATCCTCTGCTCTTTCTGGCATAGGGAAGTAGCCAGCCCCAGCGCAAGGAAAGCGCTGTTGTCTCATGCTAGTAGACCTTGAATTAAAGTAAGGTCTTGTTGAGTCGAGTTTCCGGACCAGAGACTCTCCAGTATGGTCTACATGATCTGACCTGTCATTGCCTAGTGACTGGGTACCAGAGCACCAGTAGCAGGTCATTGGGTTTAGTATTAGGTGACAGTCGTCAAAGATCTGGCTCTGGGCACTGGGAAATGTGTATAGCGACAGTCATAGAAGGTCTTTCATTATTTGCAGTATTCAAAGAATTTTTTTTCAGAGTCATGTATTGGGCAAGTGGCTTAAAATACAAAAATCACTTGTCTTGACTCAAAATCCACTTGCCTGACAAGGCCATATTCTTTTACTATTATTTTGACACAATGTTGAAACTGCTATACTTTAAATAAGAAAATACAAAAATGCTTTAAATTGACTAATTTATTGTGTGTATTTGCCTCTCATAATAGTGTACTTTTAGAAGCAATTGTGTGTGATCTTGTCTGCTAACATTTTGATTTGATTTTATTAAAAGCAGTGTTTTCTCCAGATCCTGTTATAAACCAGTTCTCAGTAATTTTGTTTTATAAACACTGGAAAATCATGTTTCTTAATCAAAGTTGAAAACAGAATTGAAGTCTGAGAGGCATTGATCTTTTTTTGTATACAATCAGTAAAAACAGTAGCTTCATGTTTCGTAATTAGTTCATGTCATGTCTTGTCACAGTTACAGAAAACATACACTCTGTATATCAATAGAACCAGTGGCTACCACACTTTGAACTAATGGTTACAAATACAATGTAATTATCTCAGTTTCTTTAGGGCGAAAAATATTGTATTGGAGGCTTTTATAAATTGCTAATCCCCTAAATCGCATATGCACTGCTCAATATATTTAACCACTGATGCATTACCAAGTCTGAGCGAGCAAGCTACAGCTCATTATTATTCATGCAGGACACTAATTATAAGTAACCAATGAAATACAGAGAACAGAAATAGTACTGTTTGCCATTCATTGGTCATGTGCTTTGCTTTGTACATAAAGTTTACAGTTTTCAATACAATTAAGCAGATGATCTTCTTAAGGTGGAGAGACCTACAGATGGAGTCCCAGTAGGGTGCTGAATATTAATAATTTACCAGTGTCTTTCAACTTTAAAGAACTTTTAAAATAAAAATGGCGCATTTTGTCAGTGTGCTACAGGTTTTTTTTGACAAGTCTGATGAGCAACTCACTTAGAATATGGTAGGAGCCTGATCTAGATTTAAAGGGGCCCTGGGCATTGGGCTATCCGTTTTTCTGAGCTTTGGTTCACCGGTCACTGGGTTGTCCTGAGCATTGGACACTGGACACCAGTCACTGGGTGAGGTCTCAAGTGACATTCACCAAGCTCTGTCATCAGAAACCAGTTGCTGGGCGCTGATCACTGGGTATGATATATGGTACTGATCATCTATTCTCGTTCTTAGGTGCAGGCGCCAAGCACTATTCAACATATGCCAGGTGTCGAACATTGGTCTTCAGACAGGGTACTGAGTTTTGACCACCAGTCTAGAGGAAGGGTCGGTTCAAGAACAACCCTTTCTCTATATTTCCATTCAATCCCTATGGGAAACAGACATAGAGTTTTGAGAACCAGTCTGGGAGAAGAGATTGGGTCAGTATCCCTCCCTTTTTGATGTTCCCATTCAACCCCTACAGAGCATGGGGACTCCCACCACCCAGTGGATTGACGAACTGGGCACACACTGAATCTTCCTTGCCTCTGGCCTCGTTATTGAGGGAAGGCAAGGGAGACCACCGCTTGCCACCTCCAGTGCTGAGAAGGAATCACCAATCCCTTACATATCCCATGAGCGGAGAGAGGATGATGAACCCCTGGTCAGGAAGTCCTCTTCCCCCAGGAGGGAGATGAGATGAAATAGTCCTGCTTACCTGAGAGAGTGAAGACAGGATGACAAAAACTGTTGATTTTTGTGGACACAGATGAGTTTCTGAATGAACCTATCATACCAGGTCCTTCCCATCTGTTTGGATCACCTTCTTCATTCAACCCAATGGGTCAGGTAACAGAGGAGGAAGAGATGTGGATTCCTGATAAGGTGGTAAATGAGGTTTACCACCTACTTTCCCCAGATCTGTTTCCCAAACCTTCGGGATCATCGGAGGCTAGGATCCTCTCCAGTTTGAACAGGCTCTCTGGGGCACAGTCCAAGTTGAACCTGCTGTTTCTCCCTCACTCAGTGATGGTGAGGGAGGTGACTCAGAAATTGCCTAAGGGTCAAGAAGGGGCAAGACAGCAGAAGGGGTCGTCTGTCCTCTCTTCTATGCTTTGGCCCCAGGTCTTGGCCAATAGCTACAGGGTCCATGTGCCTGTTTGGCTTCTCAAGCCCCCCCCCCCCCCCAAACATTTGATTTGGGTGGCTTCCAGGTGGGGATTTCGGCAGGGACCTGGGCCCATCTTTTCATCCAGGATATTGAGGCACTGGAACTGAAGGCATGGATACTGGTTACCTTAGCCTCACATGCCAATCATTTTTTCAGCTGCCTCCTTCAGTCTGTTGAATGAGAGATCTTCATCTCCAGTTGTCTTGTAGAGACTTTTAGAGGTCATGGCCAAGACATCAAGATGCACTCTTGGTATCTGTGGCACTCTCTGCAGTGCTCCTTCATTTTCTTAGGGATGCAGCCTTGAAGACATCCAGGATTTTGCTGGATCACAGGAAAAACCTTTTACGTGCCGCCCCTCTTGATGAAGGCGCAATAGAGAGGGTGAAGAACGTGAGAAATCAAGAATTTTATTCATGGACTTTCTTAGTTTCAAAGAGACTGGGAATGTTTTGACTCCTCATTGATCTTTCCCCTTGAAACTAATTCCTTCAGGGAGGGTGGTTCAAGATGGAGACAGCCACCTCAGTCAGAAATGCCATCAAGCTGAACAACTGGGTGATGTCCATAGGTCTCCAGGATACTTATCTTCACATCCCCATCTTCCCAGCCCACAAGAAATTTCTGTGGTTCTGTCTGGAACAGAAGATCTTTACACTTCAAGCTCTTCCTTTTGCCCAAGCTTCTGTTCCCAGAGTCTTCACTAGGGTGATAGGTTTAATAGCGGCTTATTTAAGGTCCTTGGGGGCTCCCATCCTCCAAGTGCTTCGATGACTGGTTGATGCACAATGCTCTCAGATTTGCCCTTCTGAGGGATAAATTTCTCTGTTGGGAGATGGTGACTCAACTATGCCTAATCCCCTGTCAGGAGAAGTCAGAGCTTGTCTTATCTCAGAATTTCATTTACATGGGGATGAATTTTCTCACTTGTCAAGGATCAACTCATGTTCCTCCGGACAGAATCTCACAAATACTTCTCTCTTAGCAAGATGACGAGAAGACATCATTGTCTGCTCATCTCTACCTCATATGCAGCCCCTCCAGTTCTTGCTTCTAGCAAACTGACAACTTCACAAGGACCCCCTGTCAGCCCAGATCCCTGTAGAATCCAAGTCACATCACCATCTGACTTGGTGCAAAAATCAGGACAGGTTTCTAACTGATTCACGCTTCGGAATCTCACTTCTTATTTTACTCTGATGCCTCAGATTCCGGCTGTGGGTGTCACTTAGAGCCCAAGGGAGTAGTCCCACAGGGCCTGTGGTCTCAGGAAGAAGCTTCCCTTCACATCAACAGTCTAGAAATGCAGGCCATTTCTCTAGGTTAGCACATACATGTTCTTCCAGAAGGAGTTTATTCAAAGGGGAAAGATCAATGATGACTTGGTTATAGTGTACCTCAGACTCAAGTGGGATGGACTGTATGCCTATGCCTTTCCACCTTTCAGAATAATTCCTCAGGTTATTCACCAAGTCAGGACCTCCAAGTCATGGCTTATCCTGATAGCTCCTCTGTGACCCCACCAATTATGGTTCAGCAATCTCCTTGACCAATTGGTTGATGATCCTAGGGAATTATTACTGAGGAGGGATGTGCTGTCATAATACTGTGGGTCCCTCTTGCACAGGATTCCTCAAATCATCCACCTTCATGCCTGTTTCATATCAAATGATCTGTCTGCCAAGACCAGTTTTCAAGCAAGGTTGCCAAATGCAATTGACCTCCAAGGTTTACGATGCCAAGTGGAGAATTTTCTGTCATTGGTGCAGTAGGAAATGCATTTATCCTATCTGTCCCCCCTTTAACTGCAGTTGCAGATTTTCTTCTTTTTCTATTTGAAGAAAAAGGTTGCTCAGTATCCACAATTAGGGGCTACAGAGAAGCTTTCTCCAAGTTCTCTGTGGGCTTCATTGTAGGGTCAGACCCTAATCTTTCAGAAATAATCAGGTATTTTGATCTAGAGACCAGTCTCTCACTTGTTAATGCCAAGGTGGAACTAGTATATTCTTTGGTTGCTATCTAAACCGCCTTATGAACCTTTGAGTAAAATGTCCTTCGAGAACCTTGCCCTTAAAACAGTCTTCCTCCTTTCCCCAGCATTTGTGAGGAGTGAAATTCATATTTGTCAGTAGAAAAGGTTTGTTTACATTTTTATGGTAACTGTGATTCAGTCTCTCTTCTTTGCCAGCCATGGTTTCTGGCCAAGAATCGGCTACCTTCAGTAGCTCCTGTTCCTTTTGAAATCCTCAGTCTCAGCCATGTCTGTGCAGGGTATGATCAAGATAGACTCCTTTACCCAGTTAGAATTTTATAGTTCTATCAATCTAAATAAAAAAAAATAAAGAAAGAGTTGTAGCTATCTTTTTCTCTCTTTAAAGATACTTCTGACATTTCAGCAACCATCATCTAAAACGGAATTGTTCAGACTGTTAAAAGAGTTTATTTATCGCTCACTGGGAGAGATCTCTCTTTCATGAAAATCAAAGCCCATGAGGTAAGGGCAGTTGCTGCATCTTGGGCCTCTTTTAATCCTTCCTCTTTGGATGATGTTATGGAAGTCATCTTCTGAAATTCTCACTCCACTTTCTCGTCATTTTGCCTTCAATTAATGGTGCACCAGAGTGAGAGTGCTTATGCTGTGGGTCCAATTATATCAGCCCAACAAGTTATCAAGCCAATCTCCAGTCAGCAGTAGAACATCCTACTGGCAACAGTGGTAACTTCACTTGACAGCTTATCTTAGGCCATCAGCCGCTCAATTGGGCTTGCAAATTCAGCATTGCAATAGTAGCAGGTATTGTATTACTGCTTTTAAAATGCAGTTTTTTTGTGGGGGTAAAACTAATTTTAATTATGTAATACTTAACTGTGATTGTTTCACAATTCCCTCCTCCCATTCTGCTCTGATGTCCTTCAGTCACAGTCCAAGTCAAAGAAGGATGATATTCTGATTGTTGAAAGTTGACTAAGGTATTAGACTGGGATAATATTGTTTTTTATTCTAGACCTTTAACTGGAGGAGGGAATAATGTCCCTAGACTGAGGACTAGCACCAGGAAAAATATAGCAATACAATAATAGTAGGTAAATACTTCATAATTAAAATTAATTTACCCCCTGCCCAAAAAAAAAAAAGAAATACATTTTGTAACACTATGAAGGATACGGAAATACCAAAAAACATTGTCAAGCAGTTGATTAATCATTTATACCACTTTTGTATTAAGCAACAGTAAATTTTCCCTAACTATATTTATAAATTCGTAAAAAGTAATAGATTACTCAAGATGCTAAATTTCTTCTGGAAAGTTGCATGCATCTTGCATGTGAATCAGTGACTATGACCACATTGTACGGACAAATCTGTAGGGTGCAGCTCATGAATAGGACAATAAATATATGCTTGCTCATTTGAACAATGATCGTATCTTTAGGTAAACAAGTGATTCTTTGCTATTATCAATATGAACATTCCAGTCATACCATATTTATTTGTATCCGTGAATCTAAATAATCTAATTAATAATCTACTGTAATTTCATATGAATCTGTTACAATAAGTGTAAGATGTAAATTGCAAATCTTAAACTTAACTATAGTTTTAGTATATGCATAAGTTTTAACACATTAGTTTAAAAAGTAAAGTTATAATTCTACAAACTTCATGTGCTGAAAGGCCTAGGTTTTGTATTTAAAAAAAAAAAAAAACAAACTTCATTCAAGTTACAGTTGAAGAAAGAATTTTACCATGCAGTCTGTTAGTGTGTCATGAGTCGTCTATACAGTTAGAATCAAATATGTACATTAGGAACCACTACAGTATGCAAAAACCAAAAGGTTGAAAAATCTTAGGTATAACAATGTAAACAGACAAAACCTTACACAAGATTAAGGGTGTAATAATTCAAGCGTGGAGAACAAATAATTAGAATATTATCTCTTGTATGTCTTTTGGTATCATGCCAAGTTTTTCTCCTTTTATTTTATTTGTACTAATCATTATCAGTTCAGAAATACGCTATTGATATGTTCTTCTCAAGACAAAATAGTTTGTATCAGACTATCTTATTGACATGTCAAATTAAGAGAAGGTATCTGTATGTGTTTTAGCCAACTGCCAAATTCTTTTGCCATAAATATATATGTATTGATCATTTTACATTTGTATTTGATGTATTTCATTGTCTTGCCAATAAAATATCATTATTATTATTATTTTTATTTTTATTATTATTCTATGAAGGGTGTTGACAGTTGTTAAGTATTCAATTGATGTCAACCCATTTACTGCCTTATCATTTGATCATTTCAACACAAGGATTTGGGGCATACATATATTTATTTTCCTTTTACTCATAATTCTTTACCATCAAGACTGTAATCAGCATTGCATGCTGGAAGCATATTTCAAAGAACTGATCACGGTCTTTTTCAAGATTTTTAATTGTCTTCCTGTTTATTTTCAAGGTAGGAGATTTAGGATGAATTATATTTTTTACCTTTTTCTCTGTTGAATACATTTTATTCGATCACATTTAACATTGACATTAGGGAAATAACCTCTGCTACCTATGAATCCAGCCCTCCCTGAAATACTAAGAAAAATATCTTTCTGTCTTTTTGTCTAATTTTATCCTATTCAGGCCCTGCTCACTCACCTTCTCCCCAGAATGGAGCCTCTCTTGAGTCTTGACAAGGCTCAACTTGCCCACATTTGAGCCCCCGTCTTCAACCTCACTGAAGCTGTCATCATACAAGACTTGCTTCCTGATAGCACTAGCTTCATCATGCAGGGTGAGTGGTCTGCATGCAATCTCCATAGATCTGAACTACACGCCATTTCATCATGATGGCTCAGTCATACTAATGATGCAATCGGGTTTTGTCTCTCTGAACAGGTTACTGTTGACATGCAATAAAAAAATAACTATTTGCCACTCTCCTCAATCAAACCATCAAGAGAGGCGAAGCTGCAGGACCCGGTTCACATTCACAGATGCTACCTGAGACATGGAGAGATTGTCCACGGCACTCATCAGAGGATCTTCCTACTAATTAAGACTGGGAAAACAAGACATAACCTCACAAGTACTGGCCTCTTGACTAAAGTGGGTTATTAGATTGGCATACTGTGAACTCTCGCAGGGTAAATTATGACTCATGAAAATCTTGGCTGATGAAATACAAGCAATTTCCACAAGCATGGCCTTCAAACTTAATGTTTCGATTTGACACATAGTGGAGTCAGTTGGCTGGCCCACCCAGTCTACTTTCTCCAGCTTCTATCTACGGGACTTGTCCTCACAAAGGATAGATCTGAATCTCATTCTACCACTGGTAGCTTCCCAGACAGTTACCATGCCCTGTTCGTGGCAGCACAAGCATGTTTCTGGGCATGGCTTCATAGCTTTCGCTGGATACGCAAAGAAACTTTTGCAAGTAGGGCAATAGCCAGGTGTGGGACTCCACAGGGATCTCATTTGCATGAGTATAAACATATAATCTTCAATTGTATTGCCTTCATGTTAGGAAAAGTTCATCCTTTTAGTAGAGCAGTGATCATGTTTCTACAGAGTGGCATGGGTAGAGGTTGGATGCTTGTGCATTTCACCTCCTCTTACCTATTCTCTTAATGTTAATGTGATAGGTTAATATATTCGACAGGGAAAGGACATTTCTTAGTAAAAAATGTTTTTCAGAGAATACTTAACTGATTACATTACTGTCAAGCCCTCCCACCTGTCCTTGCAAATGTGAGCATCCTGTTGTTGGTTTTGCTCCTGCTGAAATTGCCAAATATCCGGGATACGGGTGGCCATCTAGTAGGGGCAAGGGGAGGTAAATCTAAGTTACTTCACCTATGTCTACATGATATACAGACAGAAAGACATTTTTTGCCTTTCAGGGAGGGCTGGATTCTTAGGTAGCAAAGGTTATTTCCCTAACTTTAATGTTAATGTGATCAGGTAAGTATTCTTGGAGAAACATAATTTAAAAATCTTTTTTTTACTTTCTCTTGTTTCTTTCAGAGTAATTTTTAGTTCACCTGGCCATATCAAAGAAGTTTTTTCCCCAGACTCAGAACAAAACACAGATGCAGTTATGTATTTATTACATTTGCCCCTTTCTTCATTCTCCATCTGTTTTGCTACACAGTGTGAGTCAAATTCAAAACAAATTGAGGATATACATGTATATAAAACATGATGAGGTGAATATAAAAATATTAATGTGTGGACATCAGTGAAAACACTTTAATAGTTCCATTCTGGGTGTGTAATATAGAATTATTCGATGAATATCTATATGAAACATTAGGTCAGCCATGTAAGAATAAATAGGTATGTAATAAAATGTTTTTATCATCTATTTCAGGAGTGGACCCAGTGGCTGTGCTGAGATGGACCATAGTCAAGGCTCTCCTCAAAGGCATATTTGCCTTCATTAAGGCTGGGGAGACATACAGGACTCGTGGTGGTAATTAATTTAGATAGCTCAGCTAAATAACAAATGTTGTATATTATCAAACAAAACTGAAAATACTTTAACGTAGTTGTTAATAGGGGCTCTAACATTTTTATGATGACTGTTTCATTAGAAAAGTGATACCTTTGCTTTGCTATATGCTACCACATGCTTGAGAACTCCAGATGTACCAACTCCTGATTTTACTGTAAGACTTTCTGAAATGACCCATAAGTTATGAACTTACAGAACAATAACAAAATATTCGAAAATGCGATCATTGCAGTCAAATCTGGATATTGGCTTATTTGGGTTTGGCCTGAATCAGGGTGTTTGACTCAATGGAGCTGGTCAGCAAACCAGACTAACTTTACAGGGGTTACCTGAGACAGTTTAATCTACCCATGTTGTTCATGCAGAATGCTCACATGATCAAGCTTTTGCAGTGATGATATAGCATAATCTGAAAATGTAATTCAGCAAACAAAAACACCTTGAAGGCAAAGGGGACAATCAACCTCTAAAAAAATCCAAATAATTGGCACACAAGTATAAAAAACAATATTCAGATGCTTGGCCATACTTGGAAAAAAAGCAGAAAGGTGATAATTACATATATTGTAATTCGTGTCGTGTTGATTTGAGTATTGCTCATAGTGGGAGAGATGATTGCCACCACCATGTGAATAAAACAACAAAACAAAGATTATGTCAGGTTTAGAGATCTAGCAAGAAGTCATTGACATCTATGGGGTTTGGAACTGAACAGAGATCATTAAGGTTGAAGTATATCTTACAAACTGTTTAATTGAACATAATGTTGCCTTTGCTGCATCAGACCACACTTCTGATCTTTTCAAATGCCGGTTTTCCAGATTGACAATTGTAGTTCAAGATATTTCATTACACTTACTGAAAATTGGTACAACTTATGGAAATATATCAACTGCCTTACTAAGATGGTCTTTTTAAGGTTGGTGTCTGTGTCTTGGATACCCTGTCAACAGGGACAAATCCGATGTCACCCGTTTTCAACAATTCATTCCTTTGGGTATGGAATTCAATACCCTCTTGAACCAGGTGTTTCTTCCTCATGTACATGCATTAAGCATCGGTTTGATGGTGACTTCCATTCACTCAGAGAGTTGCATCTCAGCCTGTGTCTTTCTGTGCCTCCTAAGCCTTCTCAATGCAGCAGAAGACCTCATTGTTCTAGGTTGTTTGTTTATGAGATGGCTTAAAATGATCCTCCTTTCACAGTAACAGCACAAAAAATGATCCTCCTTTCACAGTAACAGCACAGGAGTTGCCCACTGGATCAGCCAATCAGAGTTTAAAGATAGCTTGCAGTCCCATCTCATCATATGGGAGGACCTCAGCTGGTTTATATAGCAGGCAATTCACTACAGGACTAGCTGCTAAAAAACTATCAGCACAGATGCCAGCTCATCAGATTGGATCATCGATTGCCTGTCTTCCTTGCTAGAATGGACTGGGACATGGTCTCATTGGTTACATATCAACATCCTGGAGATGAAGACCATCATGAAGGCACTGCATTCATGGTAGAAGATGTTATATGGCAAGGGTGTTCTCATTCTGTCCATCAATTTGACTTGTCAACTACATCAGGAAACAATGGGGAACCAATTCCCCAGACCTCTGCCACCTGGTTTGGGATTATCTCAGGTTGTGTCATGACACATCCTGGTAAGGCTTAAAGTCCTAGTGAACTGATGGAATTGGTCAATCATACTGAATGGTCCATTCACCCATCGGTCTTCAGCTGGATCTGCACCCATTGGGGTTGACCTCAGGTAGACTTGTTTGTATGATAAGCTCCTGACTTTTGTCTCTCCTGTACCAGATCTAAAGACCTGGGGCATCGATGCCCTGGACTGGAACGGTCTCATAACATATGCCTTCTCACCAACACCTCTGATCCACAGAATCTTGCAGAAAGTGAGGGAACTGGAGTGCCAACTGCTCCTGATCACTCCTCTCAAGTTGGAAAAGTCATGGATCAACAGTCTTTTGAATCTAGCAGTGGAGATTCCGAGGAAAATCTTGATGATGCTGCAAATCATGAATACAGGTATACCATCCAAATCTGTATTTGCAGAATCTGCACACATGGCTTATATTAAGCAAGTCCTCAGAAAGAAACACTTCTCAGAGCAAATGGTGGACAGTATCACTCAGGCATGAAGACCCACTACTCAGAAAGTTTATGAAGGGAATTGGAAGAAAGTTTTTTGATAAAACATCATGAGCTAACAAATGTGTGAGATATCTGTGATTTTTAGGATTCCATTGCGTCTTTGTTTCTGTGTTGGGTTTTGTTTTATTCTGCATGGTTTTAGGCTGTTTAGAACCATTTGCTTACCACATTCTTTGATCAAGTTTCAGTTTCACTGAGTTCATTTTAGTGTAAATTGACATTTAGGACTGCACTTTTCTTTCAGGGTTTATTGAGTGAAGGTTTATTGAAATTAAGGAAGGAAATATTTTGGACTATAAACATGATTTGATTTTAAGGAGAGTTTGTTTTGTGAGGTTTTCATCTTGAGAGGTTTCACTGTATATGATCAAATACAATGTCATGGTATGTGTGTATTATACAGGGGCAAATATGGTATACATGCATATGTTGCTCATAGGACAGCTTGATGTTTAGACCATAATATATAAGTTTGAAGAATAAATGGAAAAATATTTCTGTTCCTGCATTAATACTGGCTGTATTGCATGTGGTAAAAACCTCTAATATTTTACTGAGTGGCAAAGCCACAAGTTAAAATATATTGATTTTGTACCACAAGATGAAATATATCTGGGATTTATGAAAGAAAAGATTTTTTTTTATTATGTACAATTCATGCTCTTGAATTGAAGCTTAGAAAATTAAATTCGCGATTCAACTTGAAATGTACTTAGAGGCTTTATCATGAAAAGAGTGGCAGTTTAAGAGAATTTGAGGATTAGGATGATCTGTTGCCATAAAATACTTTTTTTTAACATAATGTAATGCATTTGACTATTACACCACAAATTTGACATTGTTGACAAGGTAGTACATAATTTTGTAGAGAAATGGAGGGTGGCAAGTAATATACCTTCAGCAAACAATAGTATCCATGCCTAATTGTCAGTGTCAGTCTGTTGCCCCAAGTCACAAAATACTCATTTTTCTTGCAGCCAGTTTAACTCTGTTGAAAGATATAACCAATAATCACATAGTATGATCGAAAATCCAGTATTTTCACATGTCAAAATATGAGGATATTTTGTTAAAGAGGCATTAGATGTATTTTTCAATTGTATGCAATAGGGAGATGATTTTTTGTCCCTTATGTTAAGATTAATTTGTATTTGCCCCTTATTTACATATAAGAGGAAAACATGAAGATAGAGTTCAACCAGAATTACCTGTCTTTTTGAAATTCCAGTGGAATATTCATAAGGAGACTGATCCATTCAAGAAATAGGTATTGCAGTACATGCATCATGCTTGCATAGTATTGCTGAATTATCTCCTCACATAAGTCGTGCAGTGCATGCACACCTTTGTACCTATCTACCAGTTGGACCATGCCATAACCATTCCATTGGATCTATAATAACACATTGAGAAAATCAACATGTACTTCATCTGACACACATTGAGTTGGTGAAGTAATTGATAGTAATTCCAATTGAGCAATTGTGCATTTTGACCCAATTAATCATAGATGATAATCTTCCATGCTATTTTAATATTATGTATTGAAACTAATGTGTAAACAAAATCACATAATTATTCAGATAAGTAAATACTTACAAGTCTGGCCACATTGTGGTAACTTTCGGTCCCAATCTTTTATTTTACAGCAATACAGTAATTCATTTGATTGCTTAAATGTATTCTGTACTTTACTAATTCTTGTCTTGTTCCTGTTTCACTCTTTTCTCTCAGATAGTGCATGTTGTCAGGTCTACCCATCACTCAGTAGCCATGTGGATCAATAACATAAATAAAAACTGCCAGACACAGAATGGTGTGCTTGGAAAAGGGGCAGAGCAAACCAATAGTTTTTATGATTCATAGAAAGATGTCAAAAAATTTTCATCAGCTTCTTACTTCTGGAACATCAAGTTTTATTTTTTTCTAAAATTATTTTAAGTTCATAACTTTTGATGAGTAACTGAATGATACAACTGAAAATTTCCTTTTTGTGGTACCAAACATTTTGTAACTGATGCCTTTTTAACATGTGAAAAATATGGAAATGAAAAAATGTAAACAATACAGACAAACTTCTCTTGGGAGACCACCCCTTCTGCCAACAAAAAGTGGTCTCTCAGTACAGGTGGTCTCATACCAGATGTGTGCAGAAGGGCCACTTTTCAAGGTGGAAATCCAACTGGGTTTAAGACAGAAAAGTACCCATAATTACTTTTACATATATTTATTTTGTTCATAGTTTTTGTTAAAATATTACATGCATTCATGTAAAAAAAAATGTTATATAAGAATATAAAGACCGATTTTAAATGTTATCATTTTTATTTAAAGTTCACATGTAGTCTTTTAGCATATGAATTGCAAAGTTAACTATAAGATAACACTTACTTATCCAGTCTCTAAATTGTCAAGTTAACTATGATAACACTTAATAAATTTATTTAGAGCCGAAAGCCAAAAACTTAAGTCACACATGATGTAAATAATAAATGGACCAACTTAATAAACAAAAGGATTTAACATACATGCTAAGATGAACAAATTATATCTCTGACCATAATACTTTTGCATTATGTTTTAATGGCATGAACATTGGTAAAGCAACAAAGAATACAAACCATTACAATAACTATAGAATTAACTTATCTGAAAATGCAAAGAACTTACTTAGAGTAAAAGACAAAGATCTCATTCACCCTGGTTATAACGTATTGTAACTCCACAAACAAATGATTTAAGGCAATACCCATCGTGCTACAGTGAATTCAGGATGAGATGATATCTCATTATGACAATATCAGCAATAATGTGGGTTTTTACAACAGATAAATATACAATACAAACATTTGAACTGACTGTAATGTGCATCCTTAATTTCAAAGATGGAATGGTCAATTGTAATTATGATCTACATGACTATATCACTGCAATGGCAGTTTGTGCATGTAGTTAAGTCTGGTTTATGATCCATTGCACACAGCTCATTCTTATACATTTAAGGAAAGGAGCAGACTCAACTTTTGTCCTCATTCATTTGTACATCTCAGTTCATAACAGTTAGCACACCGCCTGCAGACTCGACTTGGCAGTTGTGGTTACAAAGGATTAAATAAATATCTGCAGTGTTTATATCAGGTTTTGTGATACTGTTGTTCATAGCAGTATTGAAACATATTTTGCAAAAAGATTTTGGCTGCTGGTTGTGATCAACAGGTGGTCACTCATGCCTGTGCATTTATAAAGTAAAATTGACCTGTGCACTATGATTTTGGTTGTAAATGACATGATTATTCATACAGAGGCCACAAAGATCAGCTTTTACTATATTTCATAAAAAAATGTGCTATATTTCATTCATAAGTATATAATAAAAGTGATATTTTGTCCTTGTTTTTCATCATTGGTATCTTTCTTCTGAAGGGCCAGATCTATCTCGACTACGACGGCAATCTCAGCAGACAGGGGACTACTTGAATATTCCAGATCTACTGAGCGGTGATAGTTACCTCAGGTTTGTCAGATGTCTAGTCCATTGCATGTACCTCATAGAATGAGAACTATGCATGGAAAACCTCAACTAAATATTTTTAAGTCCAAGCCATATCTATAGAGGGGGTATACAGTGTTACCCATGTCCGTCCATCATGTCACTTCCCCTTGTGTCATGTCCCATCCTGTCTATCACAGTTTACTTTTCCACTGAATAACTTTTGTAGGACTTCATTCAAATTTGGAATGAGCCTTTACATTAAGAAGATCTAAGTGAGGTTTTGATTAACACTGTTGACGTAGAACTTTGTCCTTGAATTTATTTTCTGCTCATTTCCTTCTGAAGGACTTCACTTTGAGGCTCTAAATTATGAGGACCTTGGTTAAGTTCGATTTTCACCTTTTTCTGGTAAAATTTATGTAGTTATAACCCTGTTTGACTTGGAACTTTGTCCATCAATTTTATTTCCAATGAGTAACTTTTGATGGAGTTCATTGATTGAATTTGTATTTGGTGTGAGTCTTTACAAGATCCATGTCAAGTTAAAATTTTCACCATTTTCTGGAAAATTTTTATGGAACTATGGCTCCTGTTTGACTTAAAAATTTGCCCTTAAATGTCTCCTCAATAACTTTTGAAGCACTTTATGGAATGAAACCAAATTTGATAAGAGGCTTTATATTAAAAAATGTTTACCAGGTTTTGTTTTTACTGTTTCTCCATAAAAAACATTCGTGATTACATTAACGTTATGAAATAAACTCTTCCATCTCTCGAATTCAGCCCTCCTGGTAAGGCAAAAATTTTTGTTCTGTCTTTACCATCTATATCAGATAGACAAAGGGAAGAAACTTCCAAATTACCTCCAATTTCCACCACTAGGTGGCTACCTGTATACCAGATGTTTACCTGTTTAAGCATTCGCTGTGCTATGAGTAATGAGTAATATTGCACCACATCACCTTTTGAAATGGATCAAGATTATTTTTATTTCTACCCATCAATCAAAATGTGTGGTACAGTATTGTGAATTAAGGTTTCTGCAAGTCATTGGTAACCTAACTTGTGATTTGCAGTTGGTGGACTTCAGTTTTCTGACCTGGTAAGCTGTACATTGTATCGTTGATACTTGCAGTTTGTATGTTTTAATTGTAACCAATGGTTGAATTTCTCACTTGTATTTATAATGAATGTGGTTACTGATTTTGTTGACACTTTTGGGTTGTTATTTCCAGTTTTTGTCATTTCAGATATAGAATGCAATGAAATGTGCTAAATGCAAGAAGTTTAAAGTCAGTGAGGACAGTCCCGACACATGCATCACCTTCACAAAATGCATGTCATCATTATCTTGCAGTGTTTGCAGTTCATATTCAGAGAGAACATGGTCCATGATGTTGTGAACAAGTTTGAAAGGGAGATTGACAGGTGAAGTTGAAAAAAACTGCCACTGTGGCTAGTGTAGTAGGGGATACTACAATGGCACTTACTCTTAATGGCACTTACTCTTAATTTGAGCCATGCCATCACCAATGGTCACGTCTAGCCAGCGAGAGATGGATAATAGGATGGCATCAGATGCATCTATGATACACCTGTCAGAAGCATTGCTGGAGTCACAGACGAGACTTGTTCTGGAGACAGCTTTGCAGTTGTTAGGTTCGGAAGAGTTTCTATCCCTGCATTTGTTGCATCTTTCCAGTAAAAGCTTGGAATTGGCAGGATATTTTTCTCCCAGTTTTTTTGGCAGCCCAGGTGGGCGCAAGGTAACCTCTGCATACCCAAGCGTGGTTTTAGTGCCTGTTGCCTGTAAGTTTGGGTGTCTGGGCTATGATATTGACCTCGCTGCCATTTTTTATCAGCCATTGTCTCCACCTGCCACTGTTTTGATTGCTGACCAGCCTGTCAAGCCATCTGGCTGGTCTTTCATACGGAATGGTGACCTGAGAACAGTTGCATTGCATTCTACATACTAACTGACTGTTCCATTATGCACAGAGCAATGCAGGGACTGGTATAACCAGTCCATCTATTTTGTTGTCCAGTCATCAGCCAGCTGACTGTACAGCGACCATTGAGCCAGCATTATATCTGTCCAGCCAGCCAGTCAGCCAGCCCAGAGACACATACCTTGCCTGGTTGCCCGACTGCCAGTCCAACCAGATGCTGTTGGCATATCTGGTGGAGAAATACTGTTTTACACCCAGGGATGATGACATGACTTCCATGCCACTAGATATGTTATATACAGAAATGGAAGCGATGTTGGTAAAGGAAATTTACCAGATCTTGTCACCGTCTATGTGCCCACCTCTGCCATCTGCAGGCTTGTAAGGTCAAGACCTCTGTAGATGTTATGGACTGGGATGAACATCCCACCTTTCATTTCCTTCTGCAGTCAGTGAATATAAATGCAATCTGTGATCTTTCAGACAAAATCCAGGACCAGGCAAATTCTAAGGCTTTCTTCTCAGAATGCCAATTACCAGTTTCTCTTTGATGATGTAGATACCACTCACACTTGGACATGTACAGTATGGATGTTCTGAGCATAGACAAGAACAGTGTGGTGGTAAACATGTCAACCCCAGAGGTCCATAAGGTCAATCGCCATGTTTTGATGTGACTTCCAAGCTGGTGTGGAATATGGTGGCCATGTCATCAGTGCTTGATTTGGCATCATTTGCAAATTTTTGTCTGGTTGAAAAATCTGGCGATGAGCATGTGTGGGAATCTACAGCCTGTATTGCCAAGGTGATTAATAGGGCAGTGCATCATTGTATAGCCAGTGCGATTACAGCTTCTTGCAAATTTTGATTTAGTGTGGCAAGAAGCCTTTCTCTGTTCATTGTTACTGAAGCTGCATCACTCTTTGGCCCTACACTCGTTACCTTTTTGGCCCTACACTCATTATCTTGTGGTTCATCACTACAGTTCAGTGGCTGTTTAGAGTATATGCAGAGGCAGGCAGTACAAGAACTACCCTTCCAGCTCTCTTTACCCTCTCCCATGGCTTTTACCCCACATCAGTCTCTGCCACATTGGAGATATAACTGTCAGCAGAAGGAGAGAACAAAGGGGACAGGAAACCAAGTTTCTCCTTCCTGAAATGTCCCAACAATTGCCAGTGATTTGTCGCCCCAAGTGTTTGCCAAAATTTACCTGTAGGTGCCAGACTTCTCCATTTTCAGCAGTCAATCAGCCTTTTTCCACAAAATGAATGGGTGATCCAAATAGTTTCAGAGGGGCTTTGGATTACATTTTGTGTTCCCTTTCCATAATGGGGATTCTGACTGATCACGGGAAGGTGGAAATTTTATTGAATGAGATCGGTTCTTTACTGTCCAGGCAGGCAGTAGAGAGTGTTTGCAAACCAAACTTTCTAATCTTTCATTGAAAGCTTTATTTGGTGCCAAAAGCAAATGGCAAAACTCAGACCACTGTTAGATCTCAGCCTGCTCGACAAATACATAACCATGCTGAAGTTAGATAGAAATGTCATGGTTTGTATGGCTCCATCAAAAGGGACAAGTTTGCAATCAGTCTTGATCTGAATGATACATACTTCCATATCCTTATCCATAACGGCTTCGTGCAAGATCCTTTGATATGCATTCCAAGGAACAGTTGGCCAATTTTGTGCTCTGCCATTTAGGTCTCAATATCAATTAAGAGAACAACTGCTTCATCATCCTGTTCAAGTCTTTCTCATTGACAGTGATTGCAGCATACCTGGATGATATTCTTCGGAAACACATGGAAAGTTCAGTTTTATTGAAGGACATGAACAGTTTTATCTCACTTTTTTCCCACCTGGGCTTTCTAGTGAATTGGAAGAAGTTGGATCTTGTCCCCTCTCAGCTTATCGTCCATCTGGGTAGGGAGATTTTTTTTACCCATCTCAACCTCATTCATCTCCCTTCAATGTGATACATATAGATTATCAAGCTCTCAGAATCATTCTCCAACATGGAGTAGATTTCTGCAAGAGAGTTTTGGAAAATCATGCATCTCCGCAGATGGTACTACTGGCTCAGTGACACCCCTATTATAGTTGCGTAAATCATTGTGTTACGATCTTAACCGAGATAAAACAGTTTCTGCATCCATGGCAAGACAATCGATGGCTTATGGCAGGAATTCCTCTAGAGATGTCATAACTGAAGAGCCAGCTTGTACATTTTGGGAGATTGCATGCAGCCCCACTTTATCATGGTCAGTGGCAACTGGAGTTTGGAGGAGAAGGCTTTTCATATCAACCCTTTAGAAATAAAGGTTATAACAAATGCCTTTCATTTCTGGATGAATTAGCTTTGTGGAAAACTAATATGCTGGTGTGCTCAGTACAGAATTACAATCCAGATCAGACATATCCCTGGCAGACTCAGTGTTATGTCTGATTCATTGTCAAGAAGGACCAGACTCTTAACGCCAAGTGGTCCCTTCATCTGTTTATTTTTCATTGGATTTGTGCTCTTTGGGGGCATACAATAATAGATCTCTTTGCAACAAAGTAGAACTACAAACTGTCCACCTTTGTCTTGCCAGTCCTGGCTCCTGAGGTTAAGGCCATGGACAATGGCAGTCAGTTGGGATGAAATTTTGGGGCTACGCCTAACCTTGAACTGTTCTGATCCCAAGAGCAATTTAAAAAATGAGGGGTCAGACCTGCACAGTGGTTCTGATAGCCCTACTCAGATGGGACAAGTCCTGGTTGAACAATCTACTAGACTTGGCAATAGATGTCCCCAGGAAAATCCTGGATAGGCTCAGGTTGCTCAAACAACCCTGGCCACGGGTGTTTCATCCCAGCATGGACGGGCTTCTTTTTGCACCTGGCTCTTGCCAGGATGGCCTTGCAAAGAAAGAAAGTTGGGCCATCAGTTGGAGAGAGAATCTCATGATTTGGAAGACCTTCTACTTAAAAGGTTTATGAGGGAAAGGGACGTGTTTTCAGGGACTGGTGCAGTGGCAACAATATTGTTCTATTGAATGCCTCAATCTCTCAACTGACTCATTCTATTCTCAGGCTTTTAAAGGAGAAAAGGTTAGTACCAATTACAATCAAGGTCTACCACTCCATAATTTCCGGCATGTTCAGGCATCATGATATAGCTTATATAGGCCTTGACAAGGACCTATCAAACTTGACATGAATAGGTTCAGATTACTCATCTTGTTTCTTAAGTAGAATCTTAAATGGGTTTTGACATGGCCCAACTCAGATAAGTTTGAGCCTTTAACCAGAACCTTGCTTAAGCAACTATCTTCCAGAACATATTTTTGTATAGCCCTAGCTTCAGCTTGCAGGGTGAGTGAGTTGCTTGCCCTTTAGATGGACCTGAATTACCTCCAGGTCAGATTGGATGGTTCCATGGTTCTCATGATGCAACCAGATTTCATAGCTAAGAACCTGTTACCATCAGTGGGCAACCAGAAAGTGTTAAACTGTTCTCTTACCTCAATTGAAGTGTCAAGAGAGGCAGCAAAAAATTATCTATGCTCTCAAGCACTACTTGAAATGGACAGAGAAAAGCTGTGGGACCCAACAATGCCTCTTTCTTCCAGTACAGGCCAGAAAAGAGGATATAACCCCTAATGCTTTATCATTTTGGCTGAAGTTGGTGATATGGTTGGCATACTCTGAGGTCTCACAAGACCAGATACACCTCATGAAAATTTCAGCATGTGAGATTCTAGTAATTTCTGCAAGCCTCACGTTCATAACGTAATGTTTTGATTTGAGACTTTATTGAAGTTTTTGTTAGACATGTACAGCAGTCTTTCCAGCAGCCCTAGTTTTTCTACTTTTCCTACTTCTTCCTACTTTTTTATCAGACTATTTTTCCCCATTTTTTCCAAAATGGCCCTACTATCCCTATACACTGCATGAAGAGTCATGGTAAAGCAAGTTCAGATATGTCCTCTTTGATGTAGAACCGGGTGTTTGAAAAGATAGAGTCAGCTTGGACTAAAGAGGCAGCTTGTATGTGGGTAAAAGCATGCTTTTCTTCAAGTTTATGAAGGTAAGTTAAATAAAGGTTTTATTCTTGAAGTAATTTACATACATTTCATACTATTTTTCTTTATAAAATATCTCTCTTTTCCCCTACTTTTTCCCTACATTTTTTAAAAAGTAGCCCTACTTTATCCCTACTTTTTCACAACAAAGCATTGCTGGAAATGCTGGAACATTCAACCTTCTTGAGTTTCTGTTTCTGAGATTTAGTATTGCAGAGACTAGAATTGAATCTGGTGGGTCCAGTGTGGCCCTCCTCATGGTGGTGGGGATTTAGATCTTTCGCTGGATTCACCAGGATTTTTTCTTGGTAAGTAAATATCATTTGTTTCTCATTACTTGTGTATTGATGTCATGTGTTATGTGACCATTGATTGTGCTGCCTCCATGCTAGGGGAGTGGTTTTAACTTAATATAGGGATTCCAGTCATATTTCCCTCAAAGGATACCCATGACAGAGGTTGGATGCTCATGTATTTCCTCATTCTATTACCTGTTTTCCTAATGTTAAGTGATTAGAGAATGTATTCAACAGTAAATCGGAGAATACTTAGCCAATCACATTACTATTAAGCACTCCCTCACCTCCCTGCATTGCAAGAATCCTTCACTCAAGCTTCAACTGGTAAACATATGGGTAGTCACCTATTGGTAGAAAAGGGAGGTAATTTAGAAGAGTTTATTTCTTTTGTCCGTATGTTATATAGTCAGGAAAGACAACAATTTTCCTCTTTCCATGAGGGCTGGATTCAAGAGGTAGTGGAGTTTATTTCCTAATCTTAATATGTTCAGAGAAACATAACTGACTAAACAATTACTTTTCTGTCAAAACTTTATGGATTTATGGCCCCTGTTTGACTAAGAACTTTGCCCATTTGCCGATTGCATTATATACACAGGGCATCCATGGTGTACTGACACATTTCTAGTTTGGTAAATATGGTACATGCTTCAAGACAGTTACATTTCTTTACATTCTTTATTAAGGTGCACTTTTACCCAAACAAAATCTTTAAGGCAATACACACATAGTAGTTATGTTATGTACACATGCATGGTCATGTCATGCAATTTATTTTCCGTTGCAGCATCTAGGTTCAACACTGTACTTTAAGCACTTCTTATGTAATAGATAGGTCTTCAAATTTGCAACAATATAATTACAAAGATGCATGTTTTCAGATTGGCATGGATAAAACATTTTGATTGTTGTATATGCACAACCAGGATGAATATTCAGTTTGATGAGGGAGAATGCTTCTCTTCAGAAATCTGGATTACTCTGTATAAAGGTTAAACTTTACAAGTTAGTGCCTATCATTTTTTTCTTTGAGATTATCAGTACAGTATGTTGGTTAATTTAATGAAAATAATTTCCTCAACCCCAGAATGGTTCTGTTCCAGAAATGTTTCATGGATTTAAACATAAGTATTTATTAGTTCAGTCTCTGCTTCAGAGCTGTCCCTTCTATTAAAATATAGGTGCTAAAATTCCAGGATGTATTACCTATCTATAAAAGTCTCAGTGGACCCAAACCTTTCGGATCATCTTCATGCATCTTGATATGGAAATAGATTATCAAAATATTTCTCTCAGATATTGGTGTAAAAAGTGTTTTCTTTGCACAGATTCTACACATGTGCACAAACTATCAAGCTCTTGAAGAAAATTCAGTAAGTCGGTCTGATCACGGAGTTTCCACTAACAGCATCCATCCGTTGATCAGCATGCATTTTGATTGGTCAGTGTAATTTATGTTTGGAAATTAACATAATTTATTCTTGACTTCCATGATTTATTGCCTCAAGTTCTGTTTTGAAGTATACTTTTTTCAGTGATCATTGTCTTGTTAGATAAGGTGTTGTATTGTTGAATGAGCATTCATTTCTTGAAATTGTACATTTTTGAGGTATTTAAGTATTGTTTTGGTAGTGTTGAGTTTACAAAATGTGTCCTTGTAGTATCTAACATAAATTGCTTTTTGAAAACTTAAAAGGTATTACTATTTTTTTAAGGGAAAATTTAATGCTGCTTCTCACAGAAGATGAGCTAAATTTCACTGGCTTTAATATGTCATGTGAGCCCTCTATACATTAGGTAATTTCTTACTTTATAATTTAGACACATTGTAAATGTGGATGCATGAGGACATACATTTTATATGCTCCCCCATAAGGCAGACCATGTGTTGTGAAGTTGTTTGCCCATCCATCAATCTGTTACCAATTTAATTTCAACATAATAACTTGAGTTGTCCACTATCTGCAGTTACCAAACTTTGTGGATAGCATGCACTAGGGTTAAAGAAAAGCCCTTTTAAATTTTGGGGTCAAAAGGTCAAAGATCAATGACACTGACTAAAAAAAGAAAAATGGTTTCCTTATAACAATTCCAGTTTTCCACCATCTGCAGTTACCAGACTTTGTGGATAGCTTGTACTTGAGATAAGGAAGAGCCCTATTGATTTTGGGATCAAAAGGTTGAAGGTGAAGATCACTGTTACTGCAAGAAGAAAAAGGGTGTCTGGACAATAACATTAGTTCTACACCACAGACCTGGATCAAACTTTGTGGATGGCTTGTACTTGGGGAAAGAAACTTAACAATTTCAGGGACAAAGGTCAAAGTTCAATTTCTTTGAAATAATAATAGTGGTTTCTCCCCAAAAATGTAAGTTATTGACAATGTACCTTCACCAGAATTTGTGAATTACTTACCCATTTAGAAAGAAGGAAGCCAATTGATGTTGGGGTCAAAATATCAAAGGTCACAGTCACTTCGACTGAATGAAGAAAAATGTTTTTGTGCATAATAACTTTTGTACCTTGACCAGAGTTTCTTGCAGGGCTAGCATTTTAGGTATGGAAGAGGCCTATTGATTTTGGGGTCAAAAGATCCAAGATAATCTCATCGAGGCTCAAGTTAAAATGTGATTTGCAGAATAACTTTCATTCTAGAGTAAGTTCCTTGAAGTGACTTTGTGGATGGCTTGCATTTAAATAAAGAATGATATAGATTCTATGGTCTAAAGGTCAGAGGTCATGGTCATGGTAAATCTAATAAGAAAGTAATGTTTTATGCACATTAAGTTTAGTTTAAGACCATATACATTGACCAAAGGTTCAGGCCATTGAGACTCCTCGGTCAGTAATCTCCCAAGTTGACCATGCCTGGCTAGTGCCTATATATGGGGCAGGTGAATAATGTGCTGCTCATGATACTCTTGTTATAAACACAGGGACGATATGATAAGTGAAATAACATTCTGAATTCATTCTCTGGTCACTTCCATGATACTGTTGATATTCTTAAGTATGTAAACCATTGTTATTTGAAAGTGGAAGCAATTCTGATGAGTAACATACAGATGAGTAAATGAATGACCAGCTGTTCATGATTAAAGGGAAATGCTTATGAGACACACAGTTGTTCCAAGCCATCTGTGAATTTTAAGTTATGATCTACATTCATGTAAATCTTCATCAATGATCTACATTCATGTAAACCTTCACTTGATGAACTTTGTCCGGTTTTAATTCCCTGTGAACAAATATACACTCTCAAAAAACAGCAGAGTTACAGTAATCAACTTTCTATCATATGCAAAAATATTATCAAATATGATTGGTATATTTTAATTATTGTCAGTTATACATATAAATTTGAATACATCTGTGAATCAAATACATGTTTTGATTGGTTGAAAGTAAAAATTTTGACATTAATCCACAAATTGTCACATATATTGATGCTATTCTGACATTATAATACTCAGTATGACACAGTACCACAGAGAATTAAATTTGGGATAATTTAAACAATTTTCCAAAAATATGTTTGAATGGGATAACAGTCTAGTATTTGAGGATTTAAGAATGTTATTGGTGGTTTTAATAATGAAAATATTATTTTTTCTTACTGCTGGTAAATTTCAGTTTGCAACTGTAGAACTACCAATAACATCCTCAGATTCTCTACTACAATACTATTATCCTTGATTGGGCTGGTGCACAAGTAAGAAATAGTGGTCATAAATATTCTTTATTTGGAAACATGCTACCAAGTCCCAATTGAAGATTAAAGCTTCTACTTGCATATAATTTGAAGTAGTTCTTAACTGTTGTGTTCAGTTTTTATCTCAGCTTTCTTTGTGGGTAGTGCATGCACAAGATTCAAACAAGGAAACAAAAAGATGCCAGGAAAGGACTATAGTGACTCTTATCTGCGAGTTTTGGCTAAGAGTTGTTTCTGATAGAACGTTAAAGTGTTCTGAAGCAAATGCTTATAGTTCACTGCAGTCCATGAAAAAACAAGTTTTGCTTAAATGATATTTTGGTGTAGCATGAATCTTTTAAACATGTATTTATGATTCTTTTGTCTATTATTTCTACTGCAGTCCATGATAAAGACGAGTTTTGTGTAAATGATATTTTGGTGTAGCATGAATCTTTTATACAAGTATTTATGATTCCCTTGCCTAATAGGCACAAATTATTTTTTTGATGCACGAGTCTAACTCTAATTGTTTTCTTTTCAGTAATATTATTTTCATTTTGCTTCTTGTTTCCATGAATGGGAACTGAACACAGTACCTCAAAATGAAATCTTTGTTTCATGGATTTACATACGGTATATACTGGCTTAGAAGTGGAGTCAAACTGTGAACAGTATAGACCCTGATCTGTCATTGCATAATGTGCTGGCAGATCGGAGTCTATGTTGTTTGTTCTACTGATTGCTCCTAACAAACTGCATAAATCCAGATCTGCCTGTGCATTATGCGATGGCAGACCTGGGTATTTGCATTTGGATTCTACTTATAAGCAAGTATAGATGGTACTCTAAATTTATTTATTTTCAGGGATGTCATTTGTAGTTTTTCAGAAAATATTATTTTACCAGTATTTAAATCCTATTTAAATTCAAGGATATGCTGCTGACGAGTCAAATTTTCTTCATAGATTAATCCTGTTTTATTGATATGTACTTTCACAAAATCAGTATCCAACAAAGAAGTGAATTCACAACAGTTTTTGTTGGCATTAGAATTTATCTCAGAATTGCTATTTAGAAATGCTGGTAAGCCTGGAATTTATTGCTTTCATAATTCATAGGTCTGGATTGCTTTAAAGATTATTTGACATACATAGAATTTTTTTTTTTATTGGAAATAAAACATTCAGCTGTACTTCATAAAAAGTAATCATTTATTGCTGAAATACTGTATAACAGCCATGTTTTTGTTAGATGAAACTATAAGCATATCTAGTGGATCTTTAAAAAATAGCGAATATATATTCTCTGTAATATTTTAATTGCCAAACTTACACATGCCAAACATTCAATGAGACTTATAGAATAGTTTACCCTGTAGACAAGTATTGGTCATTTAGATAAAAGTACATGTAAGCTGTGATTAATCTATGCATTCTTCCATGATATTTCTTATGAACAGACATTCACAATATCAATCCGCATTTTTAGAATTTTATTGGGTTTTTAGCTCACCTGGCTGTAAGGCCAATTGAGCTTATGGTATGGCTCTGTGTCAGCAATTGCTTGTTACCATTGTGGAGTCCATATTTCTGATCTGATTTCAATCCGACTTGTAATATGGGTTTATATCATCAAAATCTTGGATGGGTTCAATAATGAGCAAGATCCATTCACATTAATGAGGTGATCTTCTGATTGACTAACCTTTGTTACCACTCTGGAGGCCATATTTGTGATCCGATTTTGATCAGAATATATGCTTATATCTGTAGGATCTTGGACAATATCATATTGAGCAAGATCCAGACATATGAATGAGTTTATCTTGCATCTGATTGGCTTTGCTTGTTACCACTCAGAAGGCTGTATTTCTGATCCAATTTTGATACTACTTGGAATATAAGTTTATATCATTAAGATTTTGGCCGAGTTCGTTAATGAGCAAGATCCATGCATACTAACGAGGTGATCTTGCATCTGATTGGTTGAGCTTGTCAACACTTATGGATCTCTATTTTAGTTATATTGTTTATCAAGCTTGATAAATAGTCTTATATCATCATGATATATAATGTGCAAGATCTTCACATATTAATGAGGTGCTCATGCGCATGATTGATTGAGCTTCTTTCCACTTGCTAAATGGGCTAATACCATCAAGATGTTGGATGATTTTTATTATGAGCAAGACTTGTGCATATTTATGAGGTGATCTTGCATCTGATTCGGAGGATTTGTTTACCACTGTAGAGACTATTTTTCATAGGATTTTGATCAGACTTGGTGAATAGGCCTATGTCATCAAGATCTTGGTTGAGTATGATTGTGAGTTAAATTCATACATATTACTGCTGTGACCTTGCATCTGATTGCCTGAGCTTGTCAACAATCTAGCAGCAATATTTCTGATCAGATTTTGAACAAACTTGTTAAAAAGTTTTATATTATTAAGATGTTGGATGAGTTTGATTATGAGCAAGATCTAATCATATGAATGAGGTAGTCTTGTATCTGATTGGCTGAGCTTGTTACCATTCTGGTGACTGAATTCCAAATGGATTTTCTCCACCATAAGCTTATATTATCATGGTCATAGACAGGTTGTATAATAAGTGAGATCTGCACATATTAATGAGATACCTTGCATTTGATTAGCTGAGCTTGTTACCTATCTTGATACTCTATTTCTCATCCAATTTCTGTAAAACTTGGTAAATGGACTTGATGACTTCGATTATGAACTAGAGACTGTGCATATTTTAATGATGCCTTTATCTTTAGATAGAATTTTTATCAGGATATAGTGAAATAGGTAAAATCAACATAATATAAAGTTTGTGAGATAGTTTACATAAGTTGTGTTCTTACAATGCTACAAAAGCCTGCTTAGTTAAATGGTCAGCTGTGAAGTTATGTAAACCAGGTGAATTATATCAGGCCCACTTGGGGCTGTGGTTTAAAATAAGCATGAATCCACCTTACATTATGGAATTGAATGATAAAATTAAGATTTGTAGAGGTTTCAAGATTAATTATTATTCCTTACTTTGAGAGTATAGTTGAATTTAGGTATTTGTCAAATACTACATGGCACATGAGCTACATGTAAATACTAAAATACTAAAAATTGATGACACAACCTGCAAAAAATGTAATTGCTAAAATCTTGAATACCTTCTTATCAGAATCTGCAAAATATTAGGACTACATCAATTAACCAGTAGGCAGTACTTACTAGAGGATTGTTCTCGTTTTTTAAATTTTATTTCTGTGTTTCAAAACTTATTGATGAAGCTAAAAGTAGAGAATAACATGTTTAGTGGGTTGTATAAAAGAAATTGTCAATTTTAAATATAGTTTTTAGCTCATCTGGCCATTAAGCCAAATGAGTTTATGGTATGGTCCTGTGTCCATTGTAGTCTGTCTGTCAAAATTTGCTTTTTACCACTCCCTAGGCCAAGTTTCTGATCTGATTTTGATCAAACTTTGAATATGGGTTTATATCATCAAGATCTCAGATGAGTTTGAATATGAGCGAGATATGTTCATATTAATGAGGTTATCTTGCATCTGATTGGCTGAGCTTGTTACCATTCCAGAAGTCATAGTTCTGATCTGATTTTCATCCAACTTTTCATGTGTACTTATATCATCAAGATCTCTGATGAATTTGATAATGATTTAGATTCATGCATGTTATTGAGATGATCTTTTATCTGATTGGTTGAGCTTGTTACCTTGCTGGAAGTCATATTTCTGATTGATTTTGATCAAACTTGGAATATAGGCTTTATCAGCAAGCTTGTGCACGAGTTTGCTAATGAGTGAGATACATGCATATTTATGAGGTAATCTTGTATCTAATTTGCTGAGCTTGTTCCCACTCTGGATTCTGAATTTCAGTTGGACTTTGCTTCAGCTTGGTAAACAAGTTTATATCATAATCTTAGGTTCTATAATAAGTGCCATCTGCACATATTAGTGAGATGATCTTGCATATGATTGGGAGAACTTGTTACCTCTCTACATCTGGAGACTATATTTTTCATCTAGTTTCTATAAAGCCTGGCAATAGGTTTATATCATCAAGATCTTAGTTGAGTTTGATTATGAACAAGAAACTGCATATTATTTATGCCTTTATCTGTGTAAAGAATTTTTATTGGACTATAGTACAATAAGTAAAATTGACATATTAAGTTTGGAAGATAGTTTACATGGGGTTATGTTCCTACAGTACTGCATAAACCTGCTGAGTGAAAGGGTCAACTGTCAGAGTTATGCTAGCCAAGTGAGTGATATCAGGTCCATTTGGACCTATTATTTTTTTGGGAGGAAATCTGCTTTTAAAATCAGGTTATGAGGTACCTGAGGTTTAGAGACTTTCTTGTGAATCAGAAGAGAAGAGCTAGTAAGAAAAACAAATTCATGTAATTACTGTGTTCAGTTCATCATTTGCATAATACATGTATGGTGTAGCTTCCCTAAACTAGCCTGTCTGTAATCCAGCTTCCTCTGTTGTCTGGCCACATATTTTGGTGCCAATAAGATCGTTTAAATCAAACCCATTCACTCTCGCCATCACTGTAAAATGGCCAAAATGTTTGGTCCCAACATTGTCTAGTTTTGGGAAGTGGTAGTATATTTTAATTGCCTAATGAACTATATGAAGTTCTTTTGTGGGGAAGTCCTTAGAACTTTTTTTTCTTCTTTCATTATGTTTCACTGGGATAATTCATCATCGTGATTTAAATAAATATGTTGTAATGGGTTTGGATAATCAAGATTTTACTGTGCTTTTTCTTCCCTTTTTTCTCTGTTGCTTTGTATCTTCCTGTGTGTTATGTCAAACTTCTTTTTTGTTCCTCTAGAAAGCGAAGGTCATTTCCCCGATCCTCTAGGTCTCCTGAATATCCCCGAGCACGATCACCCAAGCACACCTCCCCCTCCTCTACCTTGCATGTGCCTAAAGCTAGCGCATGTATGTCAACTTTGGTTGATAGTGGCTGCGGTGATGTTGATGAAGATGATGTTTTTCTTAGAAGCCCCCGTCATTCTGATTGCCTAAGGAGCCCAGTTGACCCATACTTATCAGAAGATGAAGCCAAAGTTATGAGAAAAGCAAACAGAGTTATCATGTATGTTAATATCAGTATGGGGAAATTCTCAGATACTTAAAGCCTGAAGTTTCATTCTGCTTCATTGTACAGTCTAGTTTTGTCAATCCAACTTGAAGTGTTTCCATTGAAATGTCAGATTAATACAACAATTAGAAGAACAAATTTATTGTCTTAATTGGCTCAGCTGATAGACAGACATACATATCCTTATTATATACCTGTCTCATGACTTTCTGTGTGTGGGATAATCCAGTAAATGTTCCACTTATTGGATGTGTCGTCAAGCACTTGTTGAGTACTGTTAAGCACATGTAAGACTCAGAAGTATTGCAATGAAACGTGATATCATAGTACATTTATTATGGTGCATTAGTATGTAAACACAGGTCACATCATGCAGTAGACTTTTTTATGATTTAAACAAAAAAAAATTAATAGCGCACTTTTTCTTTTCAAGAATAGTTGAATTCTTTTTAATTCTGGGAAAAGCAGTTTTAGAATAATTTCATATTTAAGAAATAGGGGTATTTAATCAATAAATTATAGCATTTCATGTTTGTACAGCCTTAAAAAATCCTTCTGTTTGAGGGGTTGCTTTGAACACTTTGAATGTTTGAAAAAGTTTATTTTATCCATGGAAAGTCTTTGATTTTGTTGAAAAATTCCTTGAATTTTCCCCCAAACTCCTTGAGTTTATTTGTGGGATTTCTAAATGTTAAAACTGAATCAAATATCACTTAATTCAGAATTTTTTGTATTACCATATTTTCCAAAATTAATGAATAAATAAAGGAATAAAACATAGGGTGGATGAAATAACATATGACACCAGTAATTACCAGATGGCATAGCATTCTTTTTCTGTACTGGTGAGCTATTCTTTGTTTTTTCTTCAACTTTTGTTCATGCAATAATAAGCAAAGTAACATATGAAGAAAGTTCAGTTTTATTAACAAAACAAAATACTTCATGAAAACTTTTGGAAGTTCTTGAAAACTCCTTGCAAAACAATTCATTGTGGCTGTACAAACCATGTGTTTGTATTATTGGATTGCCTGAAGTACATGGGACTTCCAAGCTTGTCTCATACTTTGGTCTTGCCAGAAGTATCTAACAGTTCAAACAACATAGTCTGCAATTATTGTCATCAAGAATAACAATATGTTATGTCAAATATTGTAAAGAAACAATACACAGAGAGTACCTCATAGTGTTCGGCTGAATACTTGGTCTTAAAATACAGACTTTCCAAACCACCTGGCTGGGCTTTGTAGCAACCCCTAATGATCTAACAACCCTTAATTGTACAATGTATCATTAAGAGATGCATCTGCACTTGCAAGCTGCTCACTTAGATAGATGGTGCCATTTATGCTAATTTGGGTAATGTGTTGAATTTCAACCAAATCTAGTATGTTGTTTATATCAGTATACTCGGATGGTTGAGGGAGGAATTTATAGTTTCTTTACACATTTTTGCACTTAAACTTTTGGACAAAAACCTTTTAGCATAATTAGGCAAAAACTACTTGATGTAGACAAATTAAATTTAATAAGATTCTTTGTATTCATATGTAGATGATCTTATTAGATTTTCAGGCCATTGTAGGAATTTTGTATTCACTGAACACTACCCATTTACCTGTTCAGTGACACAGTTAAAGAAAAATTACCTAACTTAGTTGATGTTTCATTTATAAACCAGTCCTGAATTTAAGAATTTAAGAGTCTTCCATAAAGTTAGTTCTCCTCATTTGGTTCAAAAAAGAAAATCCCAAACTAGGGTGACTTGGATTGCCAAAACTAGAGTGTATATCCTTTTTACGTATAATGAATTCTAATCTTGTGTAAAATTCAGCTATTTTGTTAAATATTTGAGTGTTGTTATTTTGATTGTATTTGTATTTATGAAGAAAAAAACCCTATTTAATAGTCTTCTGCATTTCAAACCTGCTGCCATGGCATGCTACGTGCACATAATGATTTTGTACAGTAATGCTGTGATTATCTTTGATACTTAACTTTTTTATACCATATTTACTTGTGTAAACTGTTTGTTAAAACTGTAAACAACATAAACCCTGATCTGCTGTTGCATAATGCTCCAGCAGATCATAGTCTGTGTTGTTTATTCTGCTGGTTACTATTAATAACTGCATAGACCAAGATCTGCAGGTGCATTATGTGACAGCAGATCTGGGTCTATGCAGTTTGCAGTTGGATCCAACTTGTGTGCAAGTAAAAATGGTACTACTTTTCTTTGCAATAATTATTTCATTTTTAAATAAGATTTTTATTTTAAAACAACCTTTGTGTCATGAACACTGTATCAAGTATTGGAAACAGATATTGACTGGCTGCTGGCTACCAGTTATCATGATTTTTTAAAAGCTAAATCATGAGTCGCAAAATATATATTATGGAAAAGTTATCTTTATCACCAGGAGAAAAACTTGGTTTAACTCCTATTTGTTGAGTCTGTACTTGGTTTTGTTTCCTTCACAAAGTTTGGCAATAGATAGTCAAGAGATTGAACTACTTTTACATACTTATTGGAAATTAAGCCATTGTACTAGTTATTATGATGCACAATTAATTTTGATTGTAAAAAAGAAAATTATGATTGGCAGATTTTTAAAAATTATTTTGGCAAATGGCTTCTGTGTGTATCAGTAGCATGAAAATGATACAGAATAAACATAAACATAAATTTCATGGTTAGTACATACCAGATAGGAGCATACTTCAAGTGGAAGTTCCAATTACATGTTTTTTCTTTAAAATGGGCACCTAGCTTGAAGCAAGGGAGACAAAATCATATGGTTTTGTAGTAGTCAATTTGCTGTTTGCATTCAGTTCCCTTGATTGGAATTTTACTTTGATGTTAGAGATTACATAATATCTGTTGCAAAATATGGATGTTTACATGCAGTATAAAGTGACACTACTGGTAAAAATGTGACATTTTCCCTGGCATAGTTGGGTCCCCAGGTGTGACTTAAGCATTGATTAACATTTTTAAGCTAAGTTTGGGAGATTTTATATTATAGTTATATACATTTAAGTGCAATGGCACAACCACTGACCATCTTCTTGTCACAGATAATCCCTTCAAAAACATTCTGTGTGCATGTGCAGACAATCACAATAACTGGTACATTATAATAACTGGTAGCTAGCCAGCAAACAGAAGAAAAATTTGGAATTAACTTGTATTTTCTATCTTCATAACAGAAACTGTTCTCTATAATTGATTTCCATTATTCATCATTAATTGGATATTATTCTACATCATTATCAAACATTTTTAGCCATTCTGGTTTGTACAGTACTCCCTCATTATAATGCTGTCAATGGAATCAATGGAAACCATAGAGTATACCGCCTTTTTTCTTTTACTACTATATAATGAAATGGGATCCATGACCATACCTGCCTTACAACAGAAATGGTGTTATAATGAAGGGCCTTATAACAAGGAAGTGCTGTATTTTATAAAATTGTTCCTAATACTGTAAATACAGATCTAGGTATCATGAGTTAGGTATTTATAAGATAGAAATAATAAATGCTACATTTTATTGGGTTACCCATTGAAATAAAAATAAACATGTTCAAAAGTTGCTTTTATTGGTTTGTTCACCACCCATCTTGCTGATGGATTATTGAAGACAGGTCTTTTGAAATATTCCAAGGAAAATCAAAGAATGAAGGAATTAACAACAACTTTATAATTTACCCTCACAGGCATTTCTTTCACTGCCGTAACTGTACTACAAAATGTGTATATGATAAGTACTTTTAGCATATTTACAGTGCATCAGAATGCATTTCTTCACAGGCAGAATTGGATTTATCTAGATTTTTCTTTAATGCAGGAAAAACAAGTCTTTCAAACCAAAGATCAGGCCACATACAGTAAGTATCAGTGTTAGATAAATAGATGATATCCACTTAAAAGATGTAATTTTATACACTAGGTTGACTTGCCTATTTGCATATTGAAACGTGAATGAACATAGTTTTCAGGGATAGGAGGGGTGTTTTTCCCATTAGGTGATACAGAAAAGGAAAATTCAGAGAATTTAAGTTAAGAGCAGAAAAATTTACAATATGCAGAGGTAGAATGTAAAAATTTTAAGAATTATGGCATTAAGTAGAAAAGATTTTGCTCAGTATAATTTTTCCTTTCATTAAGGAAATACTGTAAATTCACTATTTTTTATGAGGTTCTAATTTTTTTGGTTTCTTTGGTTGCTACAACACATAAGTTTGAAGACTTAATGAAGAGTGATTCTTCTTTTGAAACAATAGGACCCCTTTCTTAATCCACAAAATTAGGTACTGACTAAAATATTGTTTACACTTGCTTATAAGTCAAGCCCAACTGCAGAGCTGCGGTGGTTAGTGTGCTGGACTTGCGACCTAAAGGGTGTGGGTTGGAATTCTGACATTAGACCAGCCTGGGTCAGCTACCATGGTGTGTTCTTGGGCAAGGCACTTTACTCCAATTGCCTTGGCACTAAATAACTTACTTGTGTTGCTGTGCTGTAAAGCACCAAACCAAACCAAAAAAAGCCCAACTACAAAAAACTGCACAGATCCAGATCTACTGTCGCATAATGAGCTATCAGATCTGGGTCTATGCAGTTTGTTAGGAGTAATCAGTATAACAAGCAACATAGACCCTGATCAGTATAACAAGCAACATAGACCCTGATCTGCTGGTGCATTATGTGACAGCAGATCAGAGTGTGTTGTTTGCAGTTGGATGAAACTTATAAGCAATATGGTAAATGAGTGATTATGAATGATGCTCACTGTGTAAAGTTAGCTCTATTTGATGAGTTTAACTATTTGATGAGTTTGTATTGTCATTGTAGATGTTCCGTGACATCAAGACACTGAAGGCTATAGCAAGCAGATCAATGTTTGGTGGTAGCAAGATGTCTAATAAGAAGCAGCCTCCCAGTGTTAGTGCCCAATTCCAGGTCAGTAAATTAACATGTCAACATGAAGTACAATGAAACCCCACTATAACATGCTTTGTTAAAGCACAAATTTGGATCTAACATAATTGTAGCATGGCTCCCGAAATTTTGCAATAATTTGACCTATTTCCTGAAGTACTACAAAGCTTTAGTGCCAAAATAAACAAGAGTTTGATTTAATAATTTGGCAAGATGTGTTGTATTCTTGAAGAAAAAAGAATCTTGCATATTTTTGAAAAGATGTTAGCTCCTTAACAAGCAGATAATTGTTGATCTAATTATTATTGAACATGAAGTATCTGGTATCATGTCAGGTACCTTGAATTTAAATGTATCATTAATGTAGAAAGCAGATTGGCAAGGCGATGAACCTAAGAAAGGTGTTCAATTTGAGACTTCAAGATTTAAATCAACAAGCATATGTTATTGTATGTTTATTCAGGGCAGGACCAATTCATTTGCTTGCCATCTAGGACAAGCTTAATTTTATTTTAGAGAAGTTCAGATTTCCTAGGTACTTGCCTCTGGGCAAGTCAGAAAAAATACAAGGTTTCCTAGGTACTTGCCTGTGGGCAAGTCAGAAAAAAACCTAGGTTTTATTAGTGGTGGAAAGTCAGATTAGTTTATAAATGTATACAATATGTAGCATAGACTAAATTCTATTGAAGAATTAATGTTAACCTAATCATATTCAATATTATTTTTACCCACACACTTTTGGAAGAAAAGGAGGAGCTCATGTTATCCTACCTGTCTGGATATGTGTGTATGTCATGTCAGCCAACTCCTCTTACACCATTCAAGATAGAGATTTCAAACTTTTGGGTGATGTTTGAGGGTCCTCTGTAAATGGACACAGTGGTATTTGAACTTTGACCCATCCCCTCAAGTTGGAGGGGGTGGGCTGGGGACATAAGTAGAGACAAATGCTGCAGACATGTAGTTCTTAAATATGCATAATGACTTTTTCATTTCCATTTTATAGTGCAAATGATGCTTTCCTGATCCACTTTTTTACAGTGTGTGCATTAATTTCATTTTTGTCCAAACATGCAGCAAGGGGGATAGAAGATTGGTTATTTTTAGTAAGCATGTACTTGTTATCAGCTTTTTTTTGTCCTGGTTTTGACACATATCACCATAATTACCATATGTTAAGACAGGAAAACAATAATTTTATTTTCCCTGTCCCAAAATTTTGGAATTAAAAAAATTACTTTGAGACTTTGTTCCAAAGCTGTTGAAATGGATAAATTATCTCCTCCTCCCCCCCCCTTTTGATTGACTTTATTTCTTTGCTTTTGTACAAAATTACTCTAAAAACACAAGAAATCAAGTAATAGATCAGTAGGAAATGTGGGTCTCATTCTCACCTGCAGACATCACAGTAACTGGAGCTACCACTACCATGCTTGAAAAGTGGTCACTCAGAAAGTAATTATTTCAAGTCATAGCTAACTTTATGAATTAGAAATTATTTAGTGTACTTGATTTTCATGTTTATGATAGCAGATATTCTGCTGGTCATGTAGTCAGAGTATTTATAATTGTTGAATTACCATTTTTATTGATGTAAGTTGCCTTGCCTAAATATAGTGCTCGATCAATGCTGTGATAATTTTCCTTTTTTATTTTCTCTCATAGCTCAATTTATGATTTGGAAATTCTTTAGTGCTTGATTTTCATGTTTATGATAGCAAATATTCTGCAGGTCACATAGTCAGAGTATTTATAATTGTTTAATAACCATTTTTATTGATGTAAGTAGCCTTGCCTAAGTTTAGTGCTCAAGCAGTGCCATGATAATTGTATTTTCTCTCTCAAAATGATGAAATAGAATCACAAGTTGACTGAAATACTGTTATTGGGTAGCACTTCTGGTATTACGGTTATAACTGTTTTTCATGCCATACATGACGGTAGATCAGATGTGTGTTTAGCTGAATGGGTAGCCCAGCTGTTTATTATTGATTTGTAGACCATTTCAGCCAACATCTTGCATTGTTCAGTCAGCCAGATAAATTGTATGGTGTCCCAAAATATGTGATAAATATGGTAATATGCATCATTGTGTTTAGAATGTACATGATCACCATCTAATAAGGTAGATGGTCCTGCTCAGAGCTAAAAATATTTTTCACTTGCAGATTTCAGCTGAACATTAAGGGAATTTTATTTATTAGAAAATGTGCAAGACAATAACATTTTATGTTGAATAATAAACTTTTCTATTTTAGTGGTCACTTGCAAGACTTATGAACAACTTGAACCAGGCTAATCCATTCTTCATTAGATGCATCAAGTCAAATGCTGACAAGGTATAGTCGGTCAGAATCATTACTAATTGATATAACTATTTGCTTTAAATCCAACAACTTGTATGATCATAGTATTTTCTTGAATTTATCAAGGGAAATCCATCTGAAATATCTTTTAATATCTTTTTCTTATGAAAGACAATGATGTAAGGTGTTAGAATTCATCATAAATTCACAGAAATGCTTTATAAAGAATATGGCTTATTTGCTTTATCGAAACTGAATGCAGGGGATGACAGTACCTTTACCCGACTAGCCCAGACAAGTAAAAATCATTTTTGGGCAAGTGAAATTTATGTAACAAGCCCAATCTTTACATAGAAAAAAAGAATTTTAAAAAACTTTTTGAACCCTTTTCCCAACACCCTCCTTGCAGGGCTAGTGGTCAAAATCAAATTGTCATCCCCTGTAATGATGTTTGTGTATCAAGTTGAACAATATGTGTGTCTTTCTTTAAAATTAGGATAAAACTGAAAAAGGAGTTAATGTGTAATGAACTCAGTGCACTTTCTCTTTCTGTCCATACTGCTACTATGACTTGAAGAAGCTAAATTGGGTTATAAAAGTGTGGAGTTTAAATGTCACAAATATAGAGAAAATGTAATATATATTTGATTGTTCTTGATTACTATTTTGAATGTTCTAAATGATTTTTTCTTTTCCGTTTTGATGCTTAATTTCATATTTTCAAAACGTGTGTCATTTATTATGATAGATCATTTATCTAGGATTAATAACACAGCAGTAGGTAGGTTGATAGGTTGATATAGCTCTCCATTATAATGCACTTCATTATAATGCAGTATTACTTTGGACCCCATGACCAAAATTAAACCATTTTGTTATATACTTTAGTGAGAAATACAGAAAATTATTGGTGAAATATTTTTCATAATTTTTTATATCCTATATTTTCACATGTGAAAATACAAGATTTCCCATCAAGCCATGTGACAAATGTGTGTACAAATAGAAGTGATATTTGCAGCAAGAGAAACAAGCATTTTGTGAGCTTGAGTAATAAATGGAAACTGCGTTATCTCTTGGGAATGGAAATTATTTTTTTCCTAAAGATATTTGACTCATCACTGTTTGCTTCTTGATGAAGTTATATCCCTTTTACTAGCTTGACATTGCTCAATCGGACTTGCTTTTATGGTCAGATATGGTAAGATAGTAATTGATTGCAACAGATTAGTTCATCCCAAATGAACAGTTCTTTCAAATCGCTGGTATCTTTATGATCAGCCAATAAATGCAATTAAAATTGAGGTGAACTTACAAAAAGAGGGGGTGGGAGTGGTGTGCAGAAGAGTAAGTATTATCTTTGATGCTTCAGTTCAGAAGCAAGTTTGGTATACAATAAGAAGACATTTTTCTATTCCTACGTTAATACTGGATATACTTCATCTTGTGGTACAAAAAAACATATATTTTAACTTGTGGCTTTGCCACACATTAAAATATAACATTTTTGTATGATGATGAAATATATCTGGTATTAACATGGGGAAAAGAAAATATCCTCTATATATTTTAATTGCTTTATCAAATATATATGACAATATGGGTTGAAAGAAAAAGCATGAAGCTTAGTATTATATCTTTATTTTCTTTTTAAAACATTATTATTTAACTAAATTCAATAGTTTCCACTATACCGTGGTTCTATGCATGTGGTTTTATGACAATATGGGTTGAAAGAAAAAGCATGAAGCTTAGTATTATATCTTTATTTTCTTTTTAAAACATTATTATTTAACTAAATTCAATAGTTTCCACTATACTGTGGTTCTATGCATGTGGTTTTATGCTATACCATGGTTTGGTGCATTACTCTGTTCTCACTGTACCACTGTTCAGTACATGACATGGTTGGCAGTGATGGACCCCAACTACTGCATTATAATGCTGTTCTCACTGTACCGCTGTTCAGTACATGACATGGTTGGCAGTTATGGACCCCAACTACTGCATTATAATGCTGTTCTCACTGTACCACAGTTATGGACCCCAACTACTGCATTATAATGCTGTTCTCACTGTACTGCTGTTCAGTACATGACATGGTTGGCAGTTATGGACCCCAACTACTGCATTATAATGCTGTTCTCACTGTACCACAGTTATGGACCCCAACTACTGCATTATAATGCTGTTCTCACTGTACTGCTGTTCAGTACATGACATGGTTGGCAGTTATGGATCCCAACTATTGCATTATAATGAGGGGAAGCTGTAGATAGATAAAGTGAAACTCTCGAAATTCACAGGCAGACTTAGAATTTTTCTCAGTTTAACTAACATATATTTATGATGTTCAGAATAATCAAAATATATGTACAGTGGTGGTTAAGATGTCATACATTGACTAGTATTCCATCCTGTTTAAGCTTCCCTGCACATTCGATGAAGTTCTGGTACTCAGACAGTTGAGGTACACGGGCATGCTTGCCACAGTAAGGATTAGACAGTCAGGTTACAACTACAGGCTCACATTTGAGGTAAGAATTATTCAAGACTGGATGTGCTAATCAAGGGAGAACTTGATATCTTTCTACATATTTCTAGCTCTGTTCTCTAGTCAGTTTGCTTGAGCAAATGTACAGGAAAACATTTGTAATAGCCATGGTGTCTTGGTCACTGGCATCATGGCAGCATTGTTCTAGTCAGCAAATGTACAGGAAAACATTTGTAATAGCCATGGTGTCTTGGTCACTGGCATCATGGCAGCATTGTTCTAGTCAGCAACTGTACACCTTTTATGTTTAGGTCAGTTTCTCAAGGACTATTGCTGATAGTCATAAATCATCTGGAGGTGCACTACACCACCTCACCAAATGTGGGACTTTTCACATTTAATTAACAGTAGAAAATTGTCAAGATCAGTTTCTTGACAGTGTTGCTTTAACAGGCATGAAACAAGACATTTTAAAAAATTCTGAGGAGTGCTAAAGCACCATGCCAAATGTAGGTCATTGCAACCTATGTTTTAAACTTCAGTCATGAAACTTGATATGCACATTCATCCAGAGAAGTACTACACAGCCATATATAGGTGGGTCACTGTTCAACTTTTCACACTCAGCAAGTAAGCATACCTGTATGTTAGGTCAGTTTCTTAAATGCTTTCATTTACAGAAATGAAATGTGATAATGTACTACTCATGAGGAGTGCACAATTATAATTTTGTGATAATGTACCACTCCTGAGGAGTGCCAAATTACCATATAAAAATAAGGTCACTGCTACCTGCATACACCTTATGTTTAGTTCAGATTATCTGACACTTTTGTTGGTGCAGTAATTAAACTTGATAAGTGTATGTATTCTGAGTATTAAACCACCATACCAAAAATAGGAAACTAGGATCTACATCTACCTATTGGCTTGTCTTATCAGTAAATAATGATCATCATGAGCATTGACACACATAAATATGTGCAGGCAAGTTTTATTATCTTATGACAGTTCCATTTCTTGTTACTTGAGGTGATGTCTCATGAAGAGTGGCCAAATGTAACTTTTGCAAGACACATACCAAATTAGATTTTGATGACTTTCTGCTCATGTGAGAAACATAAATTTGATAAAATCTTAACAAACAGAGCAGTATTTGGAGAAATCAAAACCCCAAAACTTTGATTTTTGATGTTCAAGTTGTCAGTGTACAGTGGGACATAAACTGAATGAAGTTTGCAGAGAGAGAGAGAGAGAGAGAGAGAGAGAGAGAGGGAGTTGAAGAAGTTATAGTAATATCACAAATCTAGGAGAAGACAATTTCTCCTAAACAGTTTGTTAGCAATGCTGCTATCTCTGCTCTGTATCGTTATACATCTGCGGTCTGAACAATTTGCCATGGCAACTTCATAATCCAAATTAGATATGAGCTCAGAAATGTCTTGCAGACCATGTACTTTCTGTCACCAAACTTGTTTTCAAAATATCATCTTGGAGCAGGGTTGCACTGATACTAAAAACTAGCAGTCTTCGTAGTGTTTGAATTTTCTTGCTGTCGCACTGTTGGTACCTCCGTCTCCACTACTGGTATATAAATAGTATTGCAGTTTCCACCACATTTTTATTATATTCCTACCAGTATTTTACTCATAGTATTCAGAAGAAACAACAAAAAGAGATTTGAAACAATCTTATTCATTTCTTTCTTACATTTTTATCCTTTCAAAATGTTAGTTTACCTTGTGCACATGGCTGAATGTTTTGGAGAGGTGCCAGTGGGAATTCGGAAAAAAGTAAACAGAAACTGTAAAACATAACATTTTATTGTTTAAAGTGCCTGAACATGGCCATTTTATCACACAATGAATGCCATAACAAATAGGAACATAAATAGATTATTGTTGCTTACAAATTAAGTATAACAAGGATTTAATGTTTTATATTCAGTTATGTTATGAGACAACCCATCATGTGGGAAAATTAAATAACATGTGGTTGACTCTGCTGCAGTGCATTTCTTCACACACACACACACACACACACACACACACACACTCCAAAACACATTTAAGAAAATTTAATTCTGTCGATCTTTCTTCGAGTTTCAACAGTATTGGCATTTTTTTAAAAATATGGACCTGTACTGTATGGTACTTCCTGGATTTCACTTGAAAAGGATTGTTTTCAAATGTGCTATAAAGTATACACTGATACACTGTGTCTGCCCCATAGGAAACATGTATACGCTATTTTATCCCAACCTATGAAAACAGATTTTAAAATTTAGGGAAAATTAGTACAATGGTCAGTTTGAAAAAGGGATTGGTGAACAGAACTATATGTCAACTTCAAGCTAGACAGTGTAAGCCAATATATCCATTGGACCTAAACTTTGATAAAGTTTCCTGCAGCAACACGATAGAACCAGGTTTGAATTTTGGAAGGGTATTATTTATTTCTTGTTTATTTTACTAACCATTTGAATGTGACAAATACTAGATAATTGTTTGTTTTAAAGATACTTTTAGCACTTTATTGGCTATATTGAACCCGCGATAACCGCCCAAACCAGCCTCGGTGTGTCCTTGGGAAAGGCATTTTAGTTCCCCGGTATGATATCACCAGTAATGTGTTAAAGTGTTAAAAGTGCCGTTAAAAGCAACAACGGCAAAAAACAACCCCATCTTTATTACAATGCTAATCCTTTACTTGGCATGACACCCCTGTATCTAATACGGAATATATATCTTTGACAAACACTAAATTGAACCCGCAGTATCTGCCATAATATTTATGTATAGGTGCATAAATAAAATACATGTAATTCTGTTTGGATAAAATATGTATCTTTAATAAATATCAGAATTTCAGCTTTCCAACAGTCCTGAAAAATCTACAAGACTCATCACAGTACATAATCATAAGTGAATTTCATACCCCTCTAATCATTCTGTCTCTGTCTCTCTCAGTAGTAACAAAACAAAGGTAATATGTGTTATTTAACACCTCATTTTACAAGGGTTTCAAGTTTAAAGGTGTAATCATGCTGTCGAAAATGAAGACTAAAAATTTGTACTAGGCAATTTCTAAAGCTTTGTCCACACAATTAAGAATGTTTTAGTAGCGTCAACACCACAAATTGGGTGTGGGGTTGGATATCGGTAATGTTTTGCTCTCTGCACATTAGAATGAAGGTTTAGACCTTTCTTCTTCAAATACGTTACCCAATCATAATATCTTAGAACTACTACCTCACAAATCCAGTCCTCCCAAGCTAAAAACTTTTTAGCTAAAAGCTCAAAGTTATCTGCCCACCTAGTTGGCAGCTAGCTAGAGTGATTTCCTCTTGGTTCAGGGATTGGTGCTCAATCCCATGCATTCTTCAGTTACTACTTCCACTCGTGCAGTGTAGCATGCTCTCGACTCAACAGAGAGGCCTTGCAATACCAGTACAAGACTTTGGAACTTTTCAGCTAGAGAGCAAGTTGGAAGAGTTTTTCTCTACTAAGGGAAGTATACTCAGTCTATATATATTTCCAATTTTCTTTCTTGCTTTGGCAACAAGTTCTGTCATTTTATCACTTTGTCATCCGCACACACATAGGCGCTTGCGTACTGTACCTGCACTGGTCACCAGTGCATCCCTCACATGGCTCTAGCCTTCCTTTGCAGCTATGGTGTGTAATCTAGAAATCTTATTAAGATTGCTATATAATTTCCACATGGTAGATACATTCTGGAAAGTTTTATGCTCACCTAATCTTTGCATCCACCTCATGGTTATGTAATGTGATGCAATACTGACTGCCTGTATAAATTCTGCCTTACCTACAGGTAACATGATAGTATATTAACATTATCACATCCACTTCACAAAGTATCAATAGTGACACAGAGTACACAATTGGTGATGAGATCGTGTGTGCTATACAACCCACTTGCTATATAGTTTATGCCAGGTGCGGATACATACAGGTAAGTTTTCTACATAGTTATCATTGCATCCACTTTGTAAGTTCTAGAGGCGACGCTTTGATGATTTTTCTGTATAGGCTGGCTATCAACCTTTCCTACAGATAACGTTTAATTCCAGTAATATTGCCAAACATCCACTTCATAAGTATTAAAAATAGTGACGTTTTAATATTATACCTGTATTTACACTCATTTACAGGTAAGGGTATAGTGTGTTGCTCTGCACATACACACTATGGTTCATTAAGCAGCACACAAGAGGGGCTGTACCTGTTATCGTCTGCTCTATTTCGTCTTACAGATTAGACATGGGCAACATTCAATGCCATATCGCCTGATATGCAATGAGATTGAGAGAAGAACAGAATATCATGCACTTCAGATTCATGAGGATCAGATATCCCATATCCCATCTCAGAGTTATGAACCGGCCAAAGTCAGGCTACCACAACGACCTCTGTCCAGTCTACTGAACTGCCATAAGGGCACGCATAGGGATCAGGCTATCATGCATGGTGCCTCTAGGCACTCATTGCACATGATGCCAAGCCTAGTGCCTCAGTACCCAAAGGACATCGCTTCACTGCCTTCTCAAGTCTTTGGCACTCAAAGGGAACATTCACTTTGCGACTGCCTGGAAGTCACTGTATCTTATTGGGGGTGTTCTGCAGGCATGGTCAGCTCTCGACATTCATCTCCTGCCCCATCGCAGGTGATACAAGAGACGTCTCCGTCTCCACCTTTATCCACTAACAACGAAACTGGTTCCATATCCCGCTCATCTCTTTTAGACTTCACTATGACGCACAACGACTCAGCCTTTAGGGCTTCAATCGAGGAAATTTTCTGCCACCGGAGTTCTGTCCTCTTCCTTCCTCATCATCAACTACTGGTTCAAAGTCCCAGCATCTGTGGACCTCTTGACCTAAAAGGCTGAACTGACTCTCCACCTACTGCCAGTCTAGTAGAGTTTCTGACCTGTTGGGCTGCTTACATCACCAATTACAAGACCCAAGTGTCGACTGCCTATTTTTCATGCAGCAACACCTTCCCTCAAATTTTAGCCAGTGATTCTACAAGACACATGCCAGCTTTCCATATAGATACCCCAGCAGTCGACCGCAACATTGCTGCAGTGGGGATGACCAAGCCATACTCCATATACATGGAATGGAAGCATTTCAATGACACCCAACAGTTTGGTACACAATGTCGTGACCATGGCCTCTTTGTTAGACCTGGTATCCATGGTGATCTTCCAACAAGTGGAACATAGCTTATCATCATCTGCCCTGATTTCTATGGACCATGTGTGGGAATCTGTGTCCATATTGGCCTGCGTCTACAATAGAGCTGCTCATCATACTTTGACCAATGCTGTCACAGCAGCTACAAACCTACAACTGGCAGAATGAGATGCCACACTCCCTACCTGCACCTTTCTCGAAGACCACCATAAGGCAAAGCTTCGCTAGCAACCTTTTGTCCTCGAACCTGCTTAATGGCCAGATCGATGATATACACAGACAAGCCACCAAGGAGACAACTTTCCCTGCAAAAATATCCCAGCCAAAGTGGAGAGACTTTTCAGGACATCAAAAGGCCCCCAGCAACTTCCTAGGACACAAGCCACTGGGAAGCAGTCCTACCGACCATACCCCTGATGGTGGACACAGACCTCCTGAACAAAAGGGGACAAGAGGCAGAGAGAAAGCAATCGTTTTTGCCAGCGTTTCTCTCCATGACAGCTCCCTACAACAAAAAATGATGTCGTACTCGCGCCGCCCCTTCCACACATCCTGGTAGGTGGATGGCTCTAATTCTTCACTGCCAAATGAGACAATATTTGCCACGATGACCTATTGACCCTGTAAGTGGTTTCAAAGGGACTCAAGATCTCCTTCAGCACACCTCCCCCTCTGTCCAGGCTTCCTTCAGCTACAAACATCCCCAATGACCCATTAAAAGGCACCACTCTGCAGCAAGACATCAACAACCTTCTCTGAAAAGGGCAGTAGAAATTGTTCACAATGCAAATTGTCCAGGATTTTATTAAAAACTGTTCCTGGTCCCAAAGGCCAACGACATGCTTCATCCCGTCATCGACCTATCTGCACTCAGTTCATTTGTGTCCCTTGGTTCACAATGGAAACACCACGTAATCAGCTTGGGCTTAAAAGATGCATATCTTCACGTCCCTATTCACACAGCTTCCAGGAAGTTCCTGAGATTTGCCTACAAGACACCGTTTACCAGTTCCAAGCTCTCCCGTTTGGACTTGACATCAGCCCCTGGGTTTTCACATGAGTGATGGATCGGGCAATGACCCATGTCCAGATCACCTCCATGGCAGCTACATCAAACTATCTGGACGACGTCCTACAAAAACATCAGGTAAGTCATATATTGGAGCAAGACACGAGATCCATGGTTACTCTCCTTCTCAACCTCGGCTTCCCAATTAATGAGGACAAATTCGACCTAATACCATCTCAACACTTTGTCCATCAAGGGATAGAGTTCTACACTCAGGTAAACAGAGTATACCTCCCTCACGAACGAGCATTGAAATCAGCACCATGGTGGCTTACTTGCTGATACAAGACAAACTGGGCTTGCTAAATGTGGCAATGGACCTCATCATCCTAGGTCGCCTCTGTATGCACCCATTGCAAATGATCCTGTTGTCCAAATTGAGGCCAAGACCTTGCCCATTGGACCAGCCTCTCACTATACATCTCAGACGATGGGGCGACCTCAGCTGGCTCATGTCGGGCGTACCTCTGCAGGTACAACCTCCAGAAATCACCATCTGTATGGATGCGAGCACAGAGGGCTGGAGTGCACACCTTCTTCCGTTATTCCAGGAAGCAATGAAGTGTGGTCCCCGCAAGATAGCAAATTACATAACAATCTTCTTAAGATGAAAGCTATCTCGAAACCCTTCCATTGGTGGCAAGAGGCTCTATATGGAAAGGGAATTCTCATTCTGTCCAACAACTCAACTGTGGTGACTTATATCAAAAGGCAGGGGGGGAACCAAGTCTCCAGATCTTTGTGTTCTTGTTTGGGACTTTCTCAGGTGGTGTCATCAATGACAAATCCACGTTCAAGTTTGTCATATTCCAGGCTAACTCGACGTATTAGCAGACTTGATATCCTGGACGAATCAACTAATACAAACGAAATGGTCTCTTCACCCATTAGTCTTCACACAAATATGTGCCCTAGGGGATCAACCAATAATGGCTCTATTTGCGACATGGTGGAATGCCAAACTCCCAACCTTTGTCTCACCAGTCCCAGATCTGATGGCCTGGGCAGTCAATGCACTTTCCGTAAATTGGAATGGCCTGAATGCTTGTGCTGAACCACCAACACCTCTGATCCCAAAGGTGATACAGAAAACAAGGGAATCGGAGTGTTGCCTCATCCTGATTACCCTGCTCAAGTGGGAAAAATCGTGGATCAGCGACCTCATCAGTTTGGCTGCAGAAATCCCCAGGAAAATCGTAACATTTTCGCATCTACTAAAACAATCATGACAACAAGCATTTCATCCCAACTCAGAGTTGCTGAACTTGCATGCCTGGCTCATATTGAACAAGCCCTCAAGAACAAACAGTTCTCCCAACCCATGGGGGAGAGAATCGCTGGAGCAAGACAGCCCTCCACTCTAAAAGTCTATGAAGGCAAATGGAGAGTTTTTACTCTTTGGTGTGCTCAATAAAATATTACGCCCCTGCAGGCATCAATACCTCAAATAGCTAACTTCCTACTATGGCTCTTTGATGAAAAACAGTTAGCACTGATCACCATTACAAGCTATTGTTCCACAATCTCCGACACACTGCGTCATCGAGGATGTGGGACAAAACAAAGATCTCTATGATCTCCTGGCTAACTTTGATTTCACATGGCCAAAGCCTTTGGTGAAATGCCCTAAGTGGAATCGATCATGGGTACTCACATGGCTGAACAAGACACTGTTTGAACCGCTCTCACAAGCCTCATTGGTTCATCTCGCATACAAGACCTGCTTCCTCATCGCATTTTCGATGGCAGGCGGCATAAATGAAATACATGCGCTATCGGTCAACTCCAGTTACTTATAGTTCAATTCAGATAAGATGGGTTGGTATTACTAGTGACGGCTCCTGCTTTCATTACCAAGAACAGACTACCATTCATGGGCAACCAAACCCTTGTAATGAAATCTCAGACTACTTTAGAAACTTCATCTCAAGGTTGTCTACATGACTCCATATGGACTCTGAAGTGGTCCTTCGAGGGAGATCATGCCTCTTTTTACTCCCCAGAGAGGTAAAGGATGACATATCAGCACAGGCACTTTCATCCAGAATTAAAGGGATTATTTGTTCCACATATCGGGAAATAACTCCAACTCATATGAGTCTATTACGTATTTCAGCTCACGAAGTTAGAGCAGTTGCCACAAGCATTGCATTTGAGCGAAACTGTTCCCTGACTGACATCATTCATGCCGGGGGATGGAGGTCTGAGTCCACTTTCTCCAGCTTTTATCTCCAAGATCTTTCATCCCAAAAGACTCAGCTCGACCTGATAGGACCTTTAGCCATGGCACAACAGGTTACCTTCCTGGGTTGATCTACAGCTTCATGACTTCCGCTGGGTTGGGGGGGGGGGGGATTTTTCCCTTCGAAGCTGCTCCATGACAGATGGAGTCTGTTCTCCATTCGGGTCACCTAGAAGCTGTCTCACATACCTTATAGGACCAGAGATGGCCTCTCCAGGGTAAGGGGATCAAACTCCCTCCCCCTCTTACCTATTCTCCTAAGGTATTATGATTGGGTAACATATTTGAAGAAGAAACCAATTTTTCTAAGTAAAATATGTTTCTCCGATAATACTTACCCAATCATAATACACATACACCCTCCCAGCCTCCCCGCAGTTACATCCTTAACAGAGAGCACTTCCTGCTCCAGTAGTAACTGAAGTATGCATGGGATTTAGTGCCAATCCCTGTACCAAGGGGAGATCACTCTAGCTAACTGTCATCCAGGTGGGCAGAAAACTTTTAGCTTTTAGCTTGGGAGGGATGGATTTGCGAGGTAGTAGTAGTTCTCCAAAGGTATTATGATCAGGGAAGTATTATCGAAGAAACATATTTTACCTAGAAAAATTATTTGTTCGTAATGATCAGACTCCAAGTGCACCTTCTTCCTGGAACCAAACACTACTTGCACATGAATGATTACAAGCGGATCCTTAATGTACAGTATTGATCTCTCAAATGATATAGGTTATGTGTTTTGGTTCTCAAGTAAAAAATTTATAGATTTTTAACTGTCACATTACTTTGTCGCATGGCAAGTATGTCAGCCTGGGGTTGATAAAACTAGATAATTTGGGATACTAGTACTTGTATCATTTTATTTTAGAGATCAGACTTAAGAGTCCTTGTAATGTTCCAGATTAAACCTAACTCAAAATTGCTTGTTTTTCCGATAAGATATAGACTGCAGAGAAGCAAAGAAGGCTAGTCCCTGTGTTTTCCAAACTTGTTAAGCAAGAAACTCAAGAATAAGCTCAAAACAACAAAGCTTGATATTGTACGTGGATGAGATCATCATAATCAAAATTTAGCAGAGTAATAGAGGAATTGAAGTTTAGAGATCCTGAAAGTTCTACTAATCTAACTTCAAAGTTATAATACATCTAAGTTTTCTGATTTTGAGCTTGAGTTTGAGTTTTGTTTAAAACATTTAAAGAATATGGGGCCAGGAATTTAGGTATGAAATACTTTTAATCATCTTTTAGCAAGGAAGTGTCCAAGAGTAATCTCTAATATTTCTAGTTCAGAAGGCTACAGAATTGAATTACAGTTCGTTGATCAGTCTCATCATATTATTCCAATACAAATCCTTTAACTACGTTTGATACATTCCTCCACTCCCACCAAATTGGCAGTTTTGAGTAAAAGTACAAACGAAAGAATTAATTTCAACACTGTATCTGAAACTATTATGTAAATGGTTGAACCATATAGCACGTGGTTTTTCTCTTCTAGTTCTATAGATTAATATATGGAATATGTTCAATTGTTCCACTAAATAAAACTTTTTAAAATACAATTTACAGCATTATAAATTATTGTAACTATATGTATTCAAAGCTAAATATACAAAGAATATTTAAGGTAAAGCTAGTGTTTCTTCTTTTCTTATCTTCTTGTGCGAGCACCTTTATTAGGGTGGAAACGATTTGCGGTGTACATAGATCTTCAGTGCGAGATGACAATGCCTCGTGACTTATGAAATCAATAAATACATATTCTCACGATACCCACTTCAAAACTGGACATGTATAGATAAGTTTTGGACAAGGAAGACAAAATAAATCCACATGACTCAACCCAGTTTTGATTTGTTCAAAGGCTAGAGTCAAGTGTTAGACAGTGTGTGTGTGTGTGTGTGTGTCTGTGTGTTATGCAACTTTTATATAAGAAACTAATCAAAATACATAATGTCATTTTAAATGTAGTGAATAGTTTATGGATAGACAGTATCAGTGAGAAATACAAGGAAAAGATGAAAAATGTGCATATCTTTATTGATATTTTCTTAACACGGTTTCCATGGCAATCAGCATGTGAACACCAAACTTATGTTAGAAATTAAATCACCACCTCATACTTATAATATACATCATACAAAGAAAGAAATTGGAGAGCAGGCAGAAAACAGTCCTTATTCAATATATTCCTTTGGTATGCAGCTTGATACTGATGAGAACTTGGCGGAGTTTGAATGTTAACCTTTTGTGTCTTTGTGTAGTAGAGTTATAGCCCTTGATTGTGAGAGCCACCCAGTTTCTTTTCCACACAATAAATCCTTTGATTATTATTTAATTTCAACCAGTTTTAGTATGCTGCTTGATATTGATTAAACCTTGGCTGAGTTAGATTGTCACTGTATGACATCATTGTTTGGTGGCATTATAGCCCTTGATTATCAGACCCCACCCACTTTCATTTCTGCAGATTAACTCCCTTTAATTACTTTTGAATTTCAACCAAATTTAGTATGCAGCTTTATTTTCATGACACCTTGGCTACGTTTGCTTGTCGTTTGTCGGTGCTCTGCATCATTGATTAGTTAGATCCACCCACTTGTCAGTGTTCTGCATCATTTAATGGAGTTATAGTCCTTGATTGTCAGACCCACCCATTTTTAGATCTACTGGTCATGGACCAGAAGAGCTTATGGGATGATCTGTTGTCCGTTATCTGGTGTCTGTCTGTCCGTTAGCACAAGTTTGTTATCACTACTCCTAAACTACTTGGAGGATTGCCTTGAAACTCTGCACACACATTCATCCCATGGTCTTGTTGGTCCTAAATGAAAATAGGGCCAGTCTGATGTCCAATATGGTTGTCACAGTGGCCATCTTGAAAATCTTGTTATCGCTGTTCCTTCTGAATGGATGGTCATATGAACATGCGCTTTTCACTTAAAGACTTTTTATAATGTCTACTTGGTCCTGAATGAAAACGGTGCTGATCTGATGTTCAGTATGGCTACCACAGTTGCCATCTTGAAAATCTTGTTATTGCTACTCCTCCTGAACGAAAAGTAATATTGCCGTGGTGTTTTCACCAGAAGACTTCTTATTATGTCTAGTTGGTCCTAAATGAAAATGGTACCAATCTGATGTCGAATATGGCCACCACAGTGGCCATCTTGAAAATATTGTTATCACTACTCCTCATATCAGCATGGGTTTTTTACTAAACAACTTCTTATGATGTCTGGTTGGTCTCAATTGTGCCATTGAGACATTCAATAGCCTGCCACAGTGGTCATCTTGAAAATCTTGTTATCACTATTTCTCCTGAATGAATTGTCACATCAGCATGGGGTTTTCACTGAAAGGCTTCTTTGTTGGTCATAAATGAAAATGGTGCTAATCTGACATCTGATATCTTGAAAACCTTGTTATCACTACTTTTCCTAGATGGCTGGTCATATTGACATTGTGCTCTCACCAAAAGACTTCTTATGATGTCTGGTTGGTACTAAATAGAATCTGATATCGAATATGGACATCATGGCATCCATCTTGAAAATCTTGTTGTCATTGCTCCTCCAAAACAGAAAGACGTATCAACATGGGGTTTCCACCAGAAGACTTCTTATGATGCCTTGTTGGTCCTAAATGAAAATGGTGCCAAGTTGACACCAAATATGTCCTCCACAGCAACTAATTTGAAAATCTTGTTATTGCTGAAGAATATCAAAGATGGTTTCAACTCTCCGCAGTTAAAAGGAAGAAATTGTCTTATCTTAAATTCCTGGAAATTCTTTTCAGTCAGTAGAGCATCAATCTCTTTGGGGACTCTTGTTGTTTCTGTACAGTAACTCCCTTCATTATGATTGGATTTCAATCAAATTTTATAGACAGCTCAATCTTGATAAGGACTTAGCTGAGTTTGATTGTCAGCATTGTACATCAGCATCATTTATGGGAAGTTACAGCCCATGATTGACAGATCCGGCCACTTTAATTCTGCACAACAACTCCTTTATTTAACATTGGATTTCAACCAGATTTAGTGGAGAGCTAAATTGGATTTCAATGAAATTTATATGCAGCTTGATATTGATCAGACTGTAGGGATTGTTATTTAACATCGAATTTCAACCAGATTTAGTAGAGAGCTTAATTGGATTTCAATCAAATTTGGTATGCAACTTGATATTGATCAGACCTCAGCTGAGTTTGATTGTTAGCATTAAACTTCATTGGGTATTGTCAGCATTCTTTGTCTTTATTTAATGGAGTTATAACAGCTGGTTGTCGAACACATTCACTTTCGTTTATACACAATGACTAAATTAATTTTAATTGGATTTCAACCAAATTTGGTATGCAGCTTGATATTGATCAGACCTTAGCAGAGTTATGGCCCCTGATTATCAGGCCCATCAATGTTTGTTTCTGCACATGAATGACACCCTTATTGGATTTTAAACTAATTTAGCAGGCTGCTTGATATTAAAGAGACATTGGGTGAGTTTGATTGTCAGTGTTGCTTAGGTGCATTTTCAGCATGCAACATCATATTTTAGTGGAGTTGTTTCCTCATATTGTCAGACTCACCTACTTTACTTTCTGCACAATAACTCTTTTGGTGTGTTGTGTTGATTACATCTTGGCTTAGTTTTGATTTTTCAATATTCAGTCTGCATTATCATTTAGCAGAGTTGCGGCCACTGATTGTTGGACCCACCCACGTTTTTTTTCACCAATAATACTCCTAATTATCATGGTTGGGTTTCAGGAAAATTGTATACAGCTCTTCCTTGTTATAACATGCTTTACTATAAGATGATTCCATACCACTATGCAATACTACTATGGACTCCATGACCAAAAATTAGAAAAATTAGAAATATTTATTTTTATAGAATTATCAACATCCATTAGCTGAAAAATTACATGAAAAGAATTTTACTTGAATTGGTCTAACAAATTTATGACAATACGGGTTGAACACAAACAACATGACGATTTGTATGATATTTCTATTTCCTTTTTAAAACGTTATTATATGACTTAAGTATAAAAATATATTTATTTACATAAACTACAATCATTACTATATGTTTTGACTGTCATTTTTGTTTATTTCACTCCTTCAGTGTCCACGTGACATACACACATATTGATCGCATTTTGATAAATCTTATTACATATAATATGGTTTGCAGTTTTTACTGGCAGTTTGTTTATTCCTCCATACCTCGACATACATGTATTTAATGAATTTCAATCATTCTCACTATATTAAAATTTGGTATATAATGCAGTCAGCAGTTATTGACCCAAACCACCATGTTAAAGTGAGGAAAGTTCTATATTGATGTAACTTAAGCTGAATCTGATTACATGTATCAGCTTTCTGTATCATCATTTAAAGGAGTTATTGCCTCTTAATGTTGTACCCACATTTTGTATGCACATTTACATTAATAAGACCTGACATGGATTCTATTATCAGTGTTCTCCATCATCATCAGCGTTTTTATTTACAAATGAACCTTAACGCATTTGCTACATCACCATTGTCACCTAGTCATTTCCTCTACAAAACTACACTAGCCTAATTCCAATGAAAAGTGGGGAACATTAATTCCTGGAATTTAATTGTTTTGTTTTTGTTCATTTTTTTAGCATGGAATTTGCATCAAAAATCATGTAATCTTCGAATATGTGTGTTCCATTGGTTTAAAATGCTTTTTGACATGTTGGAAAAACTCATAGTCACATTCATTATTGGAGAATCTAAATTTAGGTCAGAGTTCTTAGAAATACTTCTTTCTGAGTTTATTTTCCCTCATCATTAAAATTGGTTAGGATGCTATAGAGGGTTTCTTTGATAGGAATGTCCTGCACTCCCAGACTTTTAAAATAGGCCAGTGATTATTATGAGATTGGCTAGTCACTTTTTATTCCTTTGCAATTTTTTTTCTTTACAGTATTTTCACTGGTATTTAAAGTGTTTTAATTCTCTTTATATTTTAATGATTGATGCATTTTATTATCTCCATCTCAAGGAATTCATACACATGTACAAGATCTTACTACCCAAAGGCCTACATAGTTCCAAGGAAGAAGTCCAGTTTTTTCTGGAGAGGATGGACCTGAATACAGAAAATTACCAGATAGGCATTACAAAGGTGAAGATGAATTGCATGTATAGCCTTCTTCCCTTTTCTGTATTTTCTCTCGTGCTTGCAGTCAGTGTTAATCATCGGCAAACTCTGCACACAAGTTGACCATATCATACTACTTAGATTCATTTAAATTCAAGATGTAACTCTTAGTACTAGGTCTGGGATATGAAATGATCTTTGTATATCTATTTTTAATTAAATTTTATTTGTTATGAAATTCTGTTCGTAGCAAACACTTTTTTTGCCTGGTACATAGAAGTTTGTTAAAGAGGGACTCCAGGAAGCATGAATGTTCATATAACACCTAATTAAGTTTTTCATAAAACAAAATATAGTTTTGCTACTCCAAAAGTGGAAAAAATATTGTTTTGCAATACGATTTAAATAAAGTAAGCATTTACTTCCCTTTGAGTCTGTAATATATTTTAACTGGTTTTATTGTTCAATGCAGGTTTTCTTACGTGAGAATGAGAAGCAGCTTTTAGATGAAGCTCTTCACTGTGCCATCATGAAACGGGTTGTTACCATTCAACGTTGGATAAAATGTAAACTTGAACGTAAAAACTTCCTGCAGTTACGAGAATCAACCATTACAATACAGGTAGAGCTTCTCTTAATGAAATTAAAAATGAATCAATTGAAGATCACACATAAATTTGTCTATTAATTTGCTAATGCTTTTGTTCCTAGCTAAAAGAAAATGTTTTGTGGTCTGTACATAGTGTTAGTATAAGAAAGATTATAATATTTTCACCATAACATGGTACTCTGTCAATGTACATCAGGTAGGACATGGGTGCGTGTAAGCTGGAATGTTGTAATAGTGAGATTCCTTAATGCTGAGGACCACTCTAGATTTATCATAAGTTTGTCCATTTGTTCATGTTCTTATTGTCCCCCACCTTTTCACAGAAAAGCTTGGGACATAGTATCTATAGTTCTGTCCATCCAGCCATCACAATTTTGTTTCTCCATCGAATACATTCCCTGATTGCATTAATGTTAAAAAAATCAACTCCACTACCTTTTAAATTTAGACTTTAATATATAACACACAGACAAAGGGAAAAAACTCACACAAATCAACTCTGCTTTCCACTGCTAGGTGGCTACCTGTATACTGGATGTTTACCACTTTTGCTGCAGTATGATATCATTGCACTGCATTGTCTCTCAGTATCCATCAGGATCATCTTTAATTCTACCCATCAACCCAAAACGTTTGTTCAGTATTGTTAATTAGGTTTTTATATGATATTGGTAACCTTATTTGTGAATTATTGTTGATATTTCTACATTTATGTTGCAGTTTGTGGACTTCAGTTTTCAGACCTGGTAAGTTGCACACAGTATCATTTATACTGGTGTAATGTACATTTTCATTTTGTTGTCACTTATGGGTTGTTACTTTCTTGTTTTTGGGACCATGGGTGGCCAAGTGGTCTTAGGCGCTCGCCTTTGCAGATCACTCTTGTCTCACCTCTGTCTGCATGGGTTCAAGTCTTAGCTCGGCGAGTATGGGTATGTGAGACAGCTTGCCAGTAGCTTCCCATGGGTGGCAGTTCTTCCTTCCCCTGATATACTGGCTGGTATGTAAAGACAATCATGTGCTGATAAATGGCGTTAAACCCACACAAAAAACCCCATAAAAAAGCCATACTTCCTGTTTTTTGTTGATTATTATAATTTCAGATATACAATGTCAACAAAATGTGCAAAATGCAAGAAGTTAAAAGTCAGCAAGGACAATCGTGAGACAAGCCTTGCATGCAAAATATGCACATCAGCATTTCTTGCAATATTTTCAGTACTTGGTCAGAGGGAATATGGCCCATGGTGTTGAGAAAAAGTTTGAAAGGCAGAGAGAGATGGCTGATTTCAAAGTCCACTGATAGCAACATCCTGAGTCTCCATAAAAATATGGCATTTGTAGCCGGTGTAGTGGGGGATGCTGTGACACATCCATGCAGTTAGAGATGGAGAATCGGGTCGCACCGGATATGTCCATTCTGCACCTGTCACATGTGTTGCCCAAGTCACAGATGAGGAGACTTCTACATTGTTAGCTTCAGGGGAGTTTCTATCTCTCCATTCATCATGTCTTTCAAATACAGGCTTGGAATAGATGGGAAATTATTCTCCCAATTTTTGGCAGCCCCGTGTGCAATATTCCCCCCATTAGGCCCAAGAATGATCTTAGTGCCTGTAAGTTTGGGTGCCTGGGGTTTGATACAGAACTCACCATTATGTTTTATCAGTTATCATCCCCGCCTGCTGCCATTCCAGTTGCCATCCAGACAGTTCAGTCATCTATCTGGCCATAAGTATCAAGTAGCGACTGGAGATCAGTTGTATTGACAGGCCATGCTACATACCGGCCGACTATCCTCTCATACACCACTCCCTCAATAACTTGCGCCCTGATAACTTGCGAACTCACTTATAATGCCGGGTCAGGCATGGATCCCATTTTTTTACATTAGAAAATGCCAAATAAATTGGCCCCTATTTGTTGAACATGAAAAAAATCTCGATCAAAATTGGTAAATGCAACCTTGATATATCACTCATTTTATCGTTGAAAACAGTGGTTATACCCAGCAATTTGAATCAACGTCATGAAATTCTCAACTTTTAATAAGAAGTTATATATTTTGTTCAATTTTCTTCCAAACAACATTCTCAGTACACTAAATAGCAATATTCGAAAAAATTTTGATCAATGAAAATGTCACTAATGCCTACTGGTGGCAACACTTTAAAAAATAAATACCAATTCTATCAGTTTTGTCAAGTGAAATTTGTGTTTTATTTCTATCTTTTAATTCAGTTTCAATGTAATCATAAATGCAACATGCCCTCTTGTATTCAAACATAAAAAATATTATTCAACTGCAACTGCTATGTCCGCGAACGTTTCCGTGAGAACCTAATTAAGTGCTGACCATTTTTTGATCTCCAACTTCCTGAAGTATTTGTTGTGTTGTTACACTCAATTAAATGCAGACCTGGTTTGTATTATCACCTTAATTATGTCTTTTATATCAAATCAAATAAAGGAAGGTGGAATAAAACAAAAGTTAAAAGGCGTGCAAATCCTACCTGTGTAAGAGCTAGCTGTCAAGGCCGTGTGTCAGGTCAACTAATTTCAATTGATCAATCAAACACTGCTATAAATATTATTATGTAAGTAATATAATTAAACTATCTTAAATTAGTCTACTCATTCACAAATGTGATCAAAGATAGTAATGCAACCAAGCCAAATGAGTACTTGGTGAATTAAAAGCTTTGTTTCACAGATACAGTTCATTATGGAGAAGTGAGTTCTAGAGTTTGTGGTGAACTTAAAATTTCTAAATTGCCACTCAAAGATTTCCTCAAGGATGAAAAGTTTTACTATTACTTGCAAAAAAATCACGGTATCCATATTTTATTAATAGAACAATAAATAAATTGAGTTTCGACAGTGACGGTTGTTTCGCGAAATAAATGTCCCCATTTTAAAAAAAAAGGAATCTTGTTTTGTTGTGAATCAACAACAACAAAAAGCAGTGACATAATTCACAATGTTTTTACTAGTACATTCTGTCATCTTGGGACATTGGGAATATGTTTGATAGTTTTATTTTCTTGTGCAGGTAAATTCTGTGCTATAGAAAACTTAAGGTTGCAGCAGTTCTTTTAGTCAGTGCTGCACCTGTATCACTGTATAATTTCCGCTTCGGTTTGATACAGGTAAGTTTTCTATAGAGAGCTTATAGTTTTATGATCCACTTTGCAGTTATTAAAAGTGATGCATCAATGACTTTACCTGTATTGGGCCTTTCCAACAGATAAGTTTACACCAGATAATTTTTATAGCATCCACTCTGTTCTTATTAAAAGTGATGCTTCAGTATCTTTGCCTGTATAGACTGCCATTTGGGCCCTTTCTTGCTAGTAACTTGTCAAAATATAGTGTAGTAGCCCAGTAACATCCACTTTTGGAGTTCATACAGCAGGACCTGTAGCTGGCTACACCTGTATAATATTGTCTGCTCTATTATTCATCTTACAGATTTTAGACCATGGGTAGGACTAAGTGTAAAAAATGTAAACACAGGAAAGGCATAAAAGACAACCATAGTACATGTCTAGCAAGCATGGGTTGTTACTCTGGACATATAATATATGTACTGGTTGGACCAAAAGTAAGTGGGCCTCAGTACTAGGAGCACTATCAAAACAGAAAGGGAGAGTGCCGGAGTGCATTCTGAGGGACGTGGCGTCATTAGTCTTCATGCTGATGTCACCTTAGTCAGTGACTTCCGATTGGAGGGGTATCACATCCAGAAGGCTCACCAGCCGAGAGGCAATCCAGGTTATCCCTTTTTGCGATAGCTACAGCCCCAGCTCCTCCCTCGCTGCCTGAACTTGACAAAGCGCTTTTGGCGGAACTGATAGACCTGATACCACATGGGTTCAATGGCCAGTCATCACTACCGACTACATATGATCGAGATCAAATCAAGCCAACTCAGATACTGTGTTGCACGAAAGCAAGGACCTGTTCTGTTGATCAAATATCCCATAACCTGTCCTATCATTAAGTACTGAACAACATCATAGGAGATAAAATGGCACTGTTCCACCATGACTGGCCATACATATCAGTTTGCCATCAGGTCAACACCACAATTGATCTTAGACTTAATGGAGGGAATACCTTTGTGCAGTACGCTTACTCGACATCAGAACACCGGCACTCTCATGGATCAGCATAACCAGTATAGTGCCACAGGGCACTCAGTGCACTGTGCCCATTCAGTGCCAGAGTACCTACTTGATATGGAATCAGTTCATTCACAAGCCGATGCCACTCAAATGGAGGACATGCTTAATGATTGTCTTGAAGTTACCATATCTCAGTTGGGACAATCTACTAGTATGGTTAGCTGCCAATGTAGACAATCTTCACCAGCTACATCTCAGATTGTACAAGAGGCATCGGCATCAGCATACTCTTAGAGATGATGAAGTATGCTCACAAGCTCCATTGTCTTTGCTAGACCTAACGATCATAAGAGAGTACTCTGCTTTCTAGGCATCAATCAAAGAAGTCTTTTGCTTGTTACCACCAAGTATCTTTTGTCCTCCTTCCCCTTCTCCATTAACAGTTTGGTCCAGATTCTATAAAACACACAGACCAGTGTTTCACATAAACACCCAGCAGTTGATAGAGACATTGCAGTCCTGGGAATGTCAGAACCCATGTCAGTATGATTGGAAATCCTTTAATGACACAACAGTTGGTCTGGATTGTCATGGCAGTAGGCACCATATTGGTCTTAGTTTTAATGGCAGTCTTCCAACAAGCAGAAAACAGTTTATTCTCTCCCACCATTACTCCCACCGGACATGTGTGGGAGTCTGTCTCCCAGATGGCATGAGTACTAAACATGCTGGCCAATGCCTTAACAGCAGTGACAAATTTACAGCTGGCGGAAAGAGATGCAGTGCTCTTCACTTCCACCTTTTTAAAAGACCACCACAAAGCCAACCGAAGTTCATAGCCATTCTCTTCTAACCTCCTCTTAAATTGCCAGGTGGAGGAAATACGTAAGCAAGCCACCAAAGAAATGAATCTCTAACAGACACAGCCTCAGAAGCCAAGGTGATATTTTCAGAGAAGTAATCAAAAGGATAGAAGAGGACACCCCCAGGGTCCCTTCGGCTATCCACTTGGGCATGGAGTTTAAAACATCTGAACAGAGTTTATCTCCCTCAGGAAAGTGAATTGAAAATCAGTTCAACAGTGGCTTCTATTCTGGCACAGAACAGCCTCTCAACCTGAGAATTCCTTCGCTTACTGGGCTTGTTCAATGCTGCATTGGACCTCACTGTTCTAGGTCGCCTGTTTATGAGACCAATACAAATGATACTGTTGTCCCAATGCAGGCCGAAACTTTGCCCCTTGGAACAAACAATAACGGTCTCCATGCATATAAAGTCCCATCTCAGAAATTGGAAGAACCTTACTTGGCTTACATCGGGTGTTCCCTTGCATGTACAACCTCAGAAGTTGACAGTGTGTACGAATGTGAGCACAGCAGGCTGGGGTACACATCTTCTTCCATCATTCCAGGAGGCCAGCAGATTGTTGAGACCACTCAGGATTGTCTGTTGCATATCAATATTATAAAGATGAAAGCCATACTGAAAGCATTTCATTGGTGACAGAAAAAGCTGCATGGGAAGGGCATTTTCATTCTATCCGACAACTCCACTGTGGTGAATTATGTCAGAAGGCAAGGGGGAACCAGATCCCCAGACCTCTGCATTTTTGTTTGGGATTTTCTAAGGTGGTGTAAACAACAACAAATCCATGTACAAGTTCATCATATTTTGGGTAGACTAAATGTATTAGTAGACTCACTATCCCTAAAGAATCAACTAATACAAACAGAATGGTTGCACCATCCCTTGGTTTTCAGTCACATATGTACCCACTGAGATCAACCACTGGTGGATCTATCTAACTTCTAATTTGGCTCTTTGAAGAGAAACAGTTAGCTCCTATCACAATTAAAGGCTACCGTTCCATTATCTCTGACATGTTATGTCATCATGGAAGATTGGATATAGAACAAACAAAGACTTCTCCAATCTTCTAACTTTGATTTCACACGCCCAAATGCATTGGCTCTGTGCCCAAAATAGAATCTGTCATGGGGTCAAACATGGCTGAATAAGGCACTGTTTGAACCACTCTCGAGAGCTTCAATGGTTCTTCAATTGTATAAGACCTGCTTCCTGCTTGTACTAGCTACGGCATGCAGAATCAGCTAAATACATGCTTTGTCAGTTGACCTGAATTACTTACAGTTCCAACAGAATGGGTCAGTATCACTCATGATGGCCTCTGCTTTAATTGCCAAGAAAAGGCTCCCAATCATGGTCAGTCAGTCTTTTGTGGTGAAACCTCTTTCTAGCCTGGACCCTTCAACTCAAGGTCATCTACAGGACACAGTGAGAACTTGAAGTGCTAACTGAAAAGAACTGAGCCGGTGCAAAGAGGAAAATTCCATCTAGTCTTACCTTCAAAAGAGGAAATGATATCTCAGCACAGGCTCTATCATCCTGGATAAGATGGGTCATCTGCTTTGCATACAGAGAATTAACCTAGGATCAAATGAACTTGCTATTCATTTTGGCTCATGAAGTTGGGGCAATCACAATAAGTATTGCATTCTAGCAAAACTGTTCCCTGGCTGACATTACAAGCCATGGGATGGAGTTAAGAGTCAACTTTCTCCAGCTTCTACTTTAATCAGAGATCTTTCATCTCGGAAAGCTCAGTTAGACCTGGTGAGACCTATTGCTGCAGCACAACAGGTTACCTTCCTAGGTTGTTCATCAGCTTCTTAAGGATGTGGCATGATTTCTGCTGGATTTGTTTGAGGAAAATTGTCTCTTTTCCTCAAGCCATGTCTCAGTATATGGAGATAATGACCCAGCCAGGTTCTTAATCTGGAAGCTTCCTCACATATCTTAGGGGACTTGATAGGGCCTCTCTGGGGTAAGGGGATGTAACTTCTTCTGCCTCTTACCTTTTTTCCTGAGGTATCATGATCAGGTAACATATCTGAAGAAGAAACCAATTTTTGGAGTAAAATCAGTTTCTTCAATAATACTTGCCCGATCATAATACAGATACACCCTCCCAGCCTTCCCACAGTTACAGCCTACTAAGAGAGCATGCACTCCACCCCAGTAGTAACTGAAGTATTCATGGGCTTTGGTACCAATCCCTGTACCTAGGGGAAATCACTCTAATTGCCACCTATGTGGTCAGACAACTTTTAGCTTTCATAGTTAAAACTTTTAGCCTGGGAGGGCTGAATCTTCAAGGTATTGGTAGTACTCCTAAGGTATTATGATCAGGTAAGTATTATTGAAGAAACATATTTTACTAAAAAAAACTGGTTTCACCAACTAGCTGACAATCCAGTCAATCATCAAGCCAGTCTTCCATCCATCCATCCAGCCATCTGTCCCAGTGACAGATACCTAGTCAGTTGCCCAACCATCAGCCTAGCCAACAGGCCAAGATGTTGGTATATCCAGTGGATAAAATGCCATGATATGCCCAGGGACTTGTACACTATTCTTCCATGCTGCTGGGTATGTTATACGCAGACATGCAAGCAATGCCTGATGAGGACAACCCCCGTGGTGAGTGCAGGGAAAACCTTGATCTCTTTCCTCACTCTATTCTGAAGATTGAGCCAATAGAGCTTAGTTTTAAAGCTGTGGTTGAGGAAATTGTTTCTGTCTGAGTGCCCATTGCCACTTTTTGCAAGCCAGGTCTGTAAGATCAAGATCTCGGCAGGCATGGGAGCCTACAGCCCATATCTTTAAGGTGATTAATATGGCCTTGTGCCATTCTGTGGCCAAAGCCTTTACTGCATTTTGCAACGTAGATTTAGTGTGATGAGATGTCTTTCTTCACTCATCATTACTGAAGTTGCACCACTCATTGACCCCATGCTCATTGCCTTTTGATTCATCGTTGTTCATCAGCATATGAAGGATGTTGCAGAAGCAGGCAGCACAAATGCTGCCTCTCCAGCTCTCTTTGTCCCCTGCTGCAGCTTTTTGCCCACATCAGTCTCAACCACAATGGAAAGATGATAGTAGGCAGAGGGAGAAAAGGCCAAATCCCACACAACAGCAGGAGTCTCAACCACAACTTGATTTAAGATGGCAACAAGCTCCTAAAAGGAACAGGAAACAAACTTTCTCCTTCCACAAACCTCACAACAATTGCCTGTGACTACCACCCCGACCACCCACAGATAAGCAACTTGTAGGCATCAGACTCGTACATTTTCAGCAATATTGGCTTGATCTTTTTCTGCAAAACGATGTTTTGGAGGGGCTTCAGATTTCATTAATCCAACTCCCTCCACTTCCATGGCAGAGGCTTTTGACCGATTCTGGAAGGTGGAAATTTTACTGAAAGAGATCACATTTTTACTCTCTAAGTGGGCAGTAGAGAAAGTTCACAAATTGAACTATCCAGGTTTTTTTTATTCAAGACATTTTCTGGTACCAATAGCTAGCGGAAAAATCAGACTGGATAACACTGGTCTACAGCCAAAATGCTTCCACAATAAATGTTGTCAAACTTTACTAATTCTGGGTCACTGAGAATGAAAATGATGCTTAAAATTGTTGATTGGCTCCAGTTTATAGATATGATACTGGGTCAGTATATACGACCCTTGACTTGGGAATGGTGGACAATAAGTGAGTTATAAAGGGAAGGGATCTCAATTTAAACCAGAAATGACTAAAATGCATCTTTGACTGGATCTATGAATAAATCTATGACTGGGTTTGGACAGTACTTGCTTTTTAGGCAAAACAATGAATGATGCAATCTGAAGCTGGTATTGCATCATACATGATATGAATTGCATCATGTTATTCCTATAAGTCATGGATGATGCAATCATAACTAAGCTTACATCACCTTTGCTGAAGAAATTGCCCTATATCAGCTCTACAAATCATACAGTGTCGTGCTCTCTTATTTGTCAGTGTTTGATTTTGCAAAGGGACACATTTCTGTTTAGCCAAAGTGAGCAGAGATGCCTTGTATTTGTGTGAACAATGCAGATAACTTCTGCTATGTTTTTGGTGAAGTGACTTTTGCATCACAAAAGTGCAGTATAACCACTATGGTTAAGAAAGCCTATCACCTTTATTTTGGCTGCAAAATTGGAGATCAGGACAAGAGGTGGGCCCCACACATATGCTGCAACACTTGTGCAACAAATCTTCGCCAGTGGTTGAAGAGGAAAAGGAAATCTATGCCTTTTGCAGTGCCAATGATTTGGAGAGAGCCAACAGATCATATCAGCAATTGTTACTTCTGCATGGTGCCTCCAGTTGGGAAAGGTGTGTCAAAGAAGAAAAAGTGCACTGTGCATTATCCAAAAATTCCATCAGCTATATGCCCAGTACCCCACGGAAAAGGACTGCCGGTTCCTGATGCACCAGAATCATTCTCACTTGAGTCAGACGAGGAAGAGGAAGAGGATGAAACTTCTACTCCTGAACCATCAATGTCACATGACCCATATTTTCTCCCATCCTCCTCCTCTGAACCACACCTCATAACACAAGGTGAACTGAATGACCTTGTCAGGGATTTGGAACTACCCAAGAGTAAGGCAGAGCTGTTGGGCTCCAGACTACAGCAGTGGAATCTCTTGGCAGGTGATTTTAGAGTTTCCATGTTCCGTGACCGTCAAAAGGATCTTGTCCCATTTTTCTTCATGGAAGGTGATCTTGTAGCCTGCAACAACATTGATGGTGTGATGGCAGCCCTCAACATCGTTCATGATCCAGATGAGTGGAGACTGTTCATTGATTCATCGAAGACGAGTCTTAAAGCTGTTTTGCTGCATAATGGCAGTGTTTTGCCATCAATCCCAGTTGGTCATGCAGTCCATATGAAGGAAACCTATGAAAACATGAAACAACTTCTGAGGCTCTTAAACTATGACCAACATCAGTGGCAGCTTTGTGGCGGTTTCAAAGTTCTTGCTCTCTTGCTTGGTCTGCAGACTGGATACACAAAGTACTGCTGTTTTCTCTGCGAATGGGATAGTGCTGGACAGTGACAAGAGATGCTCCATTTAATGAGTACAAGAGACAAGCCAAGAAGCGCCGAGTAGACATTGAATAAGGACTAAACTATGTACTTATATATACACAATAGTTTTTTGACTTTTGTTTCAATATATTTTTTATTTATATAACCCTTTTGCTGTTTTTTAAAGTGTTACATAAACAGGACAGGTGAAATATTATCATGTAAAGCAACCATAAACACATGAAAAGACCTAGGTTTACAATTTATGATTAAAAGTCTACTATGTACACAATATACATAGACATAAAATGTAAAAACTTAAATATGTTGGAAACAGTATCCAATCAGTTGTTTTAATTTTCATATTTGAATTCAGCACATCAAAATCCCTAATAAATAGCACATTTTATCTCTGAAGCAGACGACTTCTAAAATATTGTAGACCAGTGATATAATCAGCTCAACAAGTACATAACCAAGCCAAAGTTCAAGATGGAAATGGCATAGTTGGTATGGCTTTCCAACCAAAGATACAAGTTTGCAATCAGTCGCAATCTGACTGACACATATGCTTCCAAATCCCTATCCATTGTGCTTTGATTTGCATTCTAAGGAACAGTGTAACAATTTCGTGCACTGTCAATCAGACTCAGTATCAGCCAAAGGTCATGTATGAAAACAGTCAACTGCATCAACATCCTCTTCAGGCCTGCCTCGTTGACAGCACTGCAGCATACCTGGAAGACATCCTTCAAAAACAAATGGTAAGTTCAATCTGATTGATGGACATGAATAGCCTTTTGTCACTTTTTTCTAACCTGGGCTTTCTAGTGAATAGGGAGAAGTCAAATCTTACCCATTCCCAGCACTTCGTAGATCTGGGTATAAAATTTTTAACCAGTTTAAACCTTTTATGTCTCCCTCCCATGTGAATTGTATGGAATATCAACCTCAGAGTCAATTTCCAATAGGGAGTGGATTTCCATTAGAGAGTTTCTGCAGCTCCTTTGTGTGCTTAATGTGGTAGCAGACTTGATTGTTCTTGACCGCATTTTCATGTACCTTCGTGTAGATGACTACTGGTTCAGTGACACCCCTTTTTCAATCCTCTAGATCATTGTGTTATAATTTCTACCAAGATAAAACTGTTCTTGTGTCAGTGGCAACACAATCAATGGCCATCAACAGGAATTCCTCTGGAGAAACCCTAACTGGAGATTATGGTCTGTATGGACATCAGCTCATATGTTTCGGTGGTCGAGGTGGGATCAACTGTTGCCCTGCTTCAGTGGCAACAGGAATCCAGAGGAGAGGGTCTTCATATAAACCTTTTAGAAATGAAGGCTGTAATGGTCAGGCGACCCCAGCAGAATATCACGGTCCAGATCTGACACATTCTCTGCAGTCTCAGTGTTCTGGACAATTCTGAATAATATCTCCACACCAAGTGGTTCCTTCATCTGTCAATTTTGAATTGGATTTGTGCAGTTTGGGAGCATCCTATGATAGATTTCTATGCAACATGGTGGAACCACAAACTTGCCACCTTCATCTCTCCTGTCCTGTAACCAGAGGTTTTGGCTGTGGACACTCTGGCAGTCAGCTGGGGCGGGTTTTAGGGCTATGTCTTCCCTCCAACTGTTCTGATCCCAAAGCAAATTAAAAAATAAGGGGCCAGACCTGCAAAGTGGTTCTGGTAGCTCCCTCAGATGGGACAAGTCATCAGTGAATGATCTACATGGCCTAGTGATAGATGTCCCTGGGAAAATCCCAGCAATACCCAAACCTGCTTATGCAAGCCCAATTGCAGTTTTTCCATCTCTGCCTGGACAGGCTGCTCTTTCATTCCTAGCTCCTGTTATGAGGGTCAGAGAAACAAAGTTGGCCCTTCAATTGTGGAGGGAAAGTGGCACATTTTCAAGTTCTGTTGCTGGAGCAACAGCATCTTCTCTTTGAATGCTTTGATCACTCAACTGGCAACTTCTTTATCTGGCTGTTTGAGAAGAGGTTGGCTCCTATTACTAGCAAGGACTACTTCTCCATGATTTTTTATACTTTCAGGCATAATGGTAGAGAAGATATTGGCCATGACAAGGACCTGTCAGACTTAAAGACCAATTTCGACATGAATAGACCCAGATCACTCACCTTGTTTCCCAAGTGGAATCTTTCATGGGTTTTGAGATGGCTCAACTCAGATAAGTTTGTATCTACAACCAGAACCTTGCTGAAGTTGCTTTCTTACAGAATGTTTTTTGTTAGCCCTTGTTTCAGCATTCAAGATGAGCGAGTTTGTGCCCTTTCAGTTAACCTGAATTATCTCCAGTAAAGATTGGATAGTTCTGTTATCCTCATGATGCAACCAGGTTTTATAGCTAAGAATCAGTTGCCATCTGCTGGCAATCAGAAAGTGGCCATTTGCTCTCTCTCTCTCTCCCTTCGATCAATATGCGGAGGGAGGCAGCAATTCAAGACCGGGTCCATGCTCTCAAGCACTACTTGAAATCCACAGACAAAGTGATGAGACCCAACAATGCCTTTTCGCTCTTCTCAGTCTAAATATGGATAGAGGCAGCAATACAAGACCTGGTCCATGCTCTCTAACACTACTTGAAATGCACAGAAAAAGCTACTTGAAATGCACAGAAAAAGTGATGGGACCTGATGAAGCCATTTTCTTCTGGTAAAGACCAGAAAAGACTATATAACCCCTCTCGCCTTGCCATCTTGGGTGAAGTTTGTGATACGTTGGTGTACTCTAATGTCACGCAAGACTAGATACACCTAATGAAAATTGTAGCTCATAAGAGCGATCTCTGCAAGTCTGTGAATGCAACATTTACGTCTAGGACATTATTTAAGCCATTGGCAGGCATGCACAGTCCGACTTCTCACGTTTCTATCACTGAGATCTAGCTTTGCAGAGAAGAAAATTGAATCTGGTGGGTCCAGTGGCTGCAGCCTAGATGACCATCAAACTCAGTTAATGTCAGCACAACCTCCTCTTGGTAAGAAAATGTAATTTGTTTCTCATTACCTTTGGAGTGACATGACGTGTTATGTGACCATCAGTTCCTCTGCTTTCACTTTTGAGTATCCATTTTTCCTTCATATAGGAACTACAGCCATATTTCCCTTGAAGAATAGCCATGGTGTATGGAGGTTGGACATTCATATATTTCCTTTCCTAACGTTAATGTGATCAGGGACATATTCAACAGAGAAAGTACATTTTTTTGTAAATTATGTTTCTCCAAGTATACTTAACAGATAACATCACTATTAAGATCTCCCAAACCTCCTCGGAATTCGAACATCCTCATTGGTGTTTCGCTCAAGTTTGAGCGGGTAACATCCTGTACATGTGTAGAAAGGGGAGATAATTTGTGAGAGTTTATATTTTTCATTTTTTTGGTGAGGGCTTTTTAAAGAGGTAGTGGAGTTTATTGTCCTAACATTAATGTGATCAGGTAGGCATTCTCAGAGAACATAATTTACTAAAAACTTTACCTTCTGCTCTATAACTAGCTGTTATCATTAAGGAATGAAACTTGGTATACTTATTATTAAGGAATGAAACTTGATATACTTGTACAGCATCATTAGAAGGTGTGTTGTACACCACATTATTTTGTGGTCATATTTTTAGAGTACAGGTTATGCCTAAGATTTTTATTTTTTTATCATACTTTCCCTTCCACTCCATAACTTAAAAGCTATTTGAGACTGATGGATGAAACTAGGTATACTTTTGGATCACTGGAACATGTGTTGCATGCCACATTGGGGTTTTATTTTGAGGTCAAGGTCACGACTCAATATTTTAAGTTTTCATGGCACTTTCTCTTCACTTTATAACTTTAAAGTCATATGAGATTAGAGATCCAACTTGATATACTTGTACATCATCGCTAGAAGGTGTGTTGTGTACCTCATTGGGGGTCCTATCTTCAAGCTCAATGTTATGGCTTAGTATTTTAAGTTTCCTATGACAATTTTCCTTCTGCTCTATAACTTTGGAGGCATTTGAAGTTAATGTATGAAACTTTTTATACTTGTACGTCATCACTAGAAGGTGTCATGTGCTACAATAGGATTCCTTTCTTCAAGTTCAAAGTGACAGTCACAGCTCAGTATTTTAAATTTCCATCATACTTTCCTTTTGGCATTGTAACTTTTTATCTGTTTCAGATTAACGAATGAAACTTTGAACACTTATACATCATCAGTAGAAGTTATGTCAGGTACACCACATCAGGGTTCTTTATTGAAGGTCAAGTGTATGGTTCATTATTTTAGGTTATCTGTCTTACTGTGCCCTTCCACTCTATAATTTTAGAGTCAGTTGATATTGAGGGATAAAATTTGGTATACTTGTATACATCATCTTCAGAAGATGTTCCACCTTGGGGTTCCTATCTTCAATGTCAAGTATTGTAAGTTTTCCATCTCACTTTCTTGTCCACTCTATAACTTTATAGCTGTTTGAGATTAAGGGATGCAACATGGTATACACATGTTATCATTAGCAGTTGTGTTGTTTACCACATTTGGGGGCATATCCTCAATAAAATTGTGTCATAGTGATATATGTAGAATTTTTCCATTACACTTGCCTTTGCACTCCTTAATTTTGGAGCCATTTGTGATGAAGGGATGAAACTTGGTATAACTATATATAATCACTAGAAGGTGTGTCACATACCACATTGGGGAACATATTTGTATGGTCAAGGTCACAGGTCAATATTTACATTTACCCTTCTGCTTTCAAACTTGAGAACTATTTAAGACCAGCGGATGAAGCTTGGTGTACTTATATATTGTTGCTAATGCCCTCTGAGATGTGGCAATGAAACTTGTTTGATTTCCATGTCTGCCCAGTAACTTTACACCTCTGTCTTAAAGGTCTTTATAAAATGTAATTAGTTTGAGCTTTTGTGGCCTCACCATAGTAGGTGAGTGACAAAAATTCACTGAATTTACTTGTTCTATTGAAAATTGTTTCACTAAATATCTCATCTGTTTTCAATAGAATAAAACAGTTCATGAACAAATGGCCAAACTTGTGACAAATATATTGTGGATCTTAACATTATGGGATGTCACTATTACAACATTCCAGAGTACAAGCGGTTGTGTCCTAATAGATACGCAAGGATAAAATGGTGGCAAATACTATCAATAGAAAAACATTTACACAACTTTATCTATTAAAAAAACACCTTACAGAACTATGGCCAACTCTGACAGAAAGTATCCAGGCATAAAGCTCTTTATAATATTTGACAAATAATATTGATGTTTGAAGGTATTAAAACAAGACAAACTTTATACAATTGTTTTTAAAACATGCAGTCAACAGCATTGGAAGAAATTTCGCCAGAAAGTATTTTGTGGCAACTGCTCTTGCATTTGGCTATTAGGCAGATGTCAGCCAAGGGAGTGATTTCAGGCCCACTTGGACCTCCTGTTAATGTATATTACAAGAATGTGAATGAATTTATTTTTAAGTCGATACCTTTTCAATGCAGCATTGAATAAGAAAATGTTAACTTTATGTTCTGCAATTAGATTTTTAATACATATAATTTTGATTATGTGTGTTGCTTCAATGAAGAAGTTTGCTTTTCTCACACATTATCATAAAATATAAGCATATAGAATTTGCATTAAATAGATTAGGCAGCATATTTTTTAGATGACTTCCTTTCGAAATCCACTTAATTTTGAATTTTTAAGATATTTTGCTGAAATAGCATTAGGAATGATGTGCCTTTGGTTGATAACAATGCAGCAATATATATTGGGAATTTTGCTTTTATATGGTGTCTCATTATCTTCTGGCAATTCCAGTCAGAGCGAGTTCTCTCCTTTGATATCATCCTATCTTGTAGTTAATCGTTTCTTTTGTTTTCACCTCTCTTTAGTGTTGGTTATATTGTAATATACTCTGTTACATACATGTGAGATAAAAGACAGGTCAGCATAGGACAGATCAGGAGATTTGCAAAATTTGGTCAGGAGTTTTGACTTCAGATCAAGATGATTTTCATTAACCCAATTTTTAGCATTCACATGGACAAAAATGACAACTATTGAACAACTTTCCTTTTTCTATATTAAAATATGCACATCATCTCATCACATCAGTCCTTTCACAGTACCTTGTCTTTCATTCTGCCCTTCTATGTAGCACAAGTATTTTTAACCTTTATTAGTAGATCACTGCCTGGATTATATTTGTGGCAGTCCTCATCATTGTTAATCTCAATACTTTGGAGATGATGTATCATTACTGGATCCAGGTTTCATCTGGAGACCACCAGAATTTTCCTCAGAATAGAAAATTCCCATTCATCGTCTGCATTGGAATGTGGCAATGTTAATACAACACTACAGACTCCACCAAGAAGTTTAAATTGTTTCCTGCCTGTGGGCAGATTCAGGTTGCTGACTGCCTGCCACAACTGCTCAGGATTGGTGCTGTCTGGGTTGAATTTGGGAGATTCTTCTTAAAATCAACTTTAAATGAATGGCCCATTATTGAATTTTGTGTAATACAGTAAAACCTGTCTTGAGAGACCACCCCTTCTGCCAGAAAAAAGCAGTCTATCAAGACAGGTGGTCTCTCATAACAGGTTTGTGCAAAGGATCAGTTTCCAAGGTCGAAATTCAACAGTGTTTAAGAAGGAAAAATAACCACAATCACTTTGCATGTATTGTATTTATTCATAGTTTTTGTTAAAATATTGCATGCATTCATCTGAAAATGATTTTTTATATCAATATAGATATACATCTATAATAAAACATTCACATTTATGAAAATCACATGAACATGTATTAACATATGAATTACAAAATTAACTAAGGTAATATTTATTTATTCTGTTCATAGGTTAGGTTAACTTCACTGCTTTCAATTATATTATTCTTTCCTCCAGTGTTAGAATTGTTCTCATTTTTGATAGAAGTTCTGCCATTGTTATCAAGTTTTAATGTTATCAGTGAATTAAATCAAAAGGCTTAATTCACCAATGACATAAATATATTAACTCTATAAACAAAGGTTGTAACGGGCTGCACTGAGGTGAGTAGATGATGGCTTGGTTTGTGGGTTGTAATCACTGTAACATCAAAAAAAGCAACAAACAACACAACCCATAAACAATGACAATCAAGTACAAAAAACAATTATCACTAACTGGTATTAAAGACAAAGACAAGGACCTCATTCAGACCAGGCATTATGTATTAACTCAAAAGACAATGTACTCAACCGCTACATTGAATCCCTTTAAAGATTTCTCGTTATGACATTATTGGCATTGCGTGGGTTTTCACAAAAGATAAAGAAACAATACAAACCTTTGAACTGACTATGTACATGACTGTTCCTTTTGAAGAAAGAATGGTTAATGGTTTGTGGGTTGTAATCACTGTAACATCAAAAAAAGCAACAAACAACACAACCCATAAACAATGACAATCAAGTACAAAAAACAATTATCACTAACTGGTATTAAAGACAAAGACAAGGACCTCATTCAGACCAGGCATTATGTATTAACTCAAAAGACAATGTACTCGACCGCTACATTGAATCCCTTTAAAGATTTCTCGTTATGACATTATTGGCATTGCGTGGGTTTTCACAAAAGATAAAGAAACAATACAAACCTTTGAACTGAATATGTACATGACTGTTCCTTTTGAAGAAAGAATGGTTAATGGTTTGTGGGTTGTAATCACTGTAACATCAAAAAAAGCAACAAACAACACAACCCATAAACAATGACAATCAAGTACAAAAAACAATTATCACTAACTGGTATTAAAGACAAAGACAAGGACCTCATTCAGACCAGGCATTATGTATTAACTCAAAAGACAATGTACTCAACCGCTACATTGAATCCCTTTAAAAAGATTTCTCGTTATGACATTATTGGCATTGCGTGGGTTTTCACAAAAGATAAAGAAACAATACAAACCTTTGAACTGACTATGTACATGACTGTTCCTTTTGAAGAAAGAATGGTTAATCTCAATGGGTATACAGATGACTTCAGCACTACATTAGCAGTTAGTGACATGTACTTTAGTCTGGTTTACAGTCTATAACAAATGACACTACCTGCATGACCTATACAATTAAGAAAACCTGTAGCCAGCCTCTTTTTTTAAATATTTTTTTATTTTTAGAACAGTCTTTACTTTTTAAGCAGTTGTGGTTACAAAGGATTAAATTAAGGTCAGTGGTGTTTGTCTCTGTTTTTGTGATACGTTCGTTCATAGCAGTGTTGTTGAGAACAATCTGCACTTTGGCCTCCTAAGCGGTCATGTTTGCAAAGGATTAAATCAAGGTCAGTGATGTTTATATCTGTTTTTGCCATGTGGTCATTCATAGCAGCGTCAAAACATATTTTGTCCAAATTTTTTTGTCACTGGTCGTGTTCTGCAGGTGTTCGCTCACACCACTGCATTTATATAATAAAATTGATCTGTGCATTATGATTGTGGTAATAAATAACATGGTTGCTCATAGCAGAGGTCGCTCAAGACAGATTTTACTGTATTTCAGTTGTTTAGATTTTGGCACTTTGTCATTGGGACATAACGCACACTTAGATAAACTTTAAATACCAAAACCAAACTGACCTGTTTTATACCACTTGAGCTCTTTAGTAATGACTAATTCAACCATAATCCATTTACCTCTTTAACCCTTTCAAATTTACTTCTGATCATACATAGTATAATCCATGTCAACTCCAAACACTGAAGTCAAACCAACCCTGCCAAAATAATCAAAGTAATGTTAATTGTTTTATGCTGCTTGAGCTCTTTAGTAATTCAACCATCTGTAATCCTTTCCAATTTACTTATGATTACACATAGTATAATCCATCTTTACAAACTTTGAACACTAAATCCAAGCCAACCCTGCTGAAAGAATCCAAGTAATGTTAATTGTTGTATGCTGCTTCAGCTCTTTAGTAGTATAGCCATAATCCATTAACATCTTTAATTCTTTCTCAATTACTAATGATCACACATAGTATAATCCACTGATTATTGTCTGTTGAATTAGCAAATAAAGTGTCATGTTTGTGTAAGCCAGTTCACAGTCACATCATCACAGGAAGTCTTTACCATAAATATACTACATTGGAAGCAAGGTGTGAAGAAAAAAAAATGGAAAAATGTCTGTTCCCGAATTTTTTAAATAATTTTGAGTACATGGGAGATTCCAGTGAGTGATGGGAGGAAAACCTTCCTGGCCAGGAGGTTCACATGTATGCTGTTACTCAGTCTCCTTCTAATCAGGTGGCTAAATTCACTGAACTTGGTACATTAGTTTTAACTATCTTCTACAAGAGGGGTGTCATTGTTGGCTACCTCCCCTTGTGACATTTTTGAATATTTGTATGCCCATTCATGAATTAAAAAGATAAAATCAGATAAAATCCTGGCAGCATCACTGAAGTATAGGTCAACTGTATTAGGCTGTTTGGGTAATAATGATTGAGAAACATACAAATTACAGTTATTTATGATGAACAGATTAAATAGACCTTGAAAAGTTGTCCCAAAAACTAGCATATATATTCATAACAATTAATGATATATGTTGTTACATTGTGGAAGGCCTGATTAATAGGTATCTTGATTATTGTCATGAATTAGCATATTTATCAACTGTACAACTCTAAAAGTCTTTATAAAGTATATTATCTCCATTTATATTCAATCAATGTTAATCAGTAAAGTGGTGTTCTAAGTGGACCTTAATCATAGGAAAAGAGTTCAATTAGTAAATGCTTTGTAATTTTGTTTGGTGTTTTATTCAAGATAACATTTTTGTAAACTTTCTACATATTGTTAAAATACATACAAAATAAAATGGATAAGCTATCTTTTTTGTAAATTTGTAAAAGTTATTATTTTTGTTTTGTTATGTAATGATATTATATTAATTAATAAGTCTTAACATTTCGAGTTAATCAGGCCTTTTGTCAAATTAAGAAACTTAAATCAACAAAAGAAACACCAAACACAAAAGTTTAGAGAAAACATGGACTATTATATGTTTTAATGATGGGGAATCTACAAATAAGAGTTAAATAATGGAAAAAGAAAGAAAGAAAAATAAAAGGTTGAAAAATGGTCTTAAAATAAGTAAACTACATGTCTATTTTGTGTTGTCAGAATAGCAAAATATATTTAAAAACGATCAAAGATTAGGTGTTCTGTGTTACTGTGATTGTATCATATGAAGAAATACATTGTTTTGATCAGGGCTTTTGAAACACCAGTTTTTGACGATCATAAGCGCTGAAATGTCTGTTTTCAGAATTCCTCAGTCAAACATTGGTCGTATGTTTTTTTAATCCTTTATTGAGTAGCAGTTGATTTATTTGTGAAGTTCATGCAAAGGCAACAGTAACACAAAGCAACAAAGAATAAGGAAAGCCCCACTACTTGCTCTGCAGCAATACCTATTCCCATTAGTATCTCCCGACTGAGTTGTGATATGCGACATAAAAGGCTCAAATGGCGGCTGTTACTGTTCACAAAACCAATCAGCTAAATCACTTGGGTAATGATAAGACATAATTACTTAATTGAATAAACAGTTTATGTGTAACCTTATCTCTTGTACATGTCATTCATGCTTTAGATAGTTACAAATTACTCTTTGTAGTGATAACATTGTAGTTGGCATAATGTTGAAAAGAAAATGTGGACCAGAAATAGCAAATGAAAATGCTAACCCTTGAAAGATAGGACAAAATTTTTCAACAAAATAGCTGGAAAAGCTTTCCTGGTTCCACTATGACAGTAAACTATGTGCCATGTTCAGCAATTTATGCCAAAAACATGGATTAAAAACAATTTTGTAACCCCAGGATCAGTGAATTTCAGAAAACCATTAACACACGCAACTAGCATGGACCATATGCATGTTGTGAAGGCCAAGTACAATGCAGATGGAAAAAATGCTGGAAACTGTTTTTAACAAAGCTACAGAAAAGGCAGATGAAGCTTGAGCACCCTTTTTAGGAACATTTACTATATAGACAAGGATAATTTACCAATAGACAGGTTCCATTCTTTGAATGAACAAGATCCAGCTGAATGGAACTGTTATTGCATCAAAACTGTACCAAGATCACAATTCCATGACTGAATTACTATCTGCAATATTGGATCTGTTAGAGGAAAGCATGATATCAGAACTGATGTGGAGTCCAGCTATTCGGATTATACTAGAGGAGTCTACTGATTTTTCAATGCAGAAATATTTGATTCTCTACATATTTGAAGGATGGTGAATTGAAGATTTGTTTCTGGAAACTAAAACTGCAGCCAATGAATCCACACAATTTTCTATCAGAGTTGAAACTATTGAATTATAATTGGCTTTGCACTATTTAAGAACTAAAATCAATGAGCCAGTAGAAGCATAACTAGTTGATGACATCAGGGTGCATTTTATGTGATGACTTAGATCAATACATCTTTTTCAGAACTTTGTTTTTTTGTTTTCTTTTGTAGAATAAATCTATCTATTCTTCCATCTCTCTTACTCTCTCTCTCTCTCTCTTTCTCGTTGATATCAATAAACAGCAGTTTGAAATGTTAACTCTTTTAATACTTGATTACCTCCCCATGACTATTAAAAATATCCTTATGGGGATCCAGAGTTATATATATTCACATAGAGTTGACTAATTTTAGTACATTATATATATATATATATATATATATTTGGGTGGATTTTAAAATGAATTTTTGTTAATGTCACCATGGTGCTGGTTGGAGTGTGAGGGTAATATGTAATAAATGAGCATTGGATTTGGTGATGTCAAGGCATCAGAGTTTAACAAGTTTTAAATCTGCATCTATCACATTAGAATTCATTTGATTTTATGTCATTAAGACGTGGGAGAGAACCCTTTGATTTCCTTCTGTCAGGAAATGTTAGAACCCTCTTTGCAAAGCCTGCATTGAATGTTTAAAGTTTGCCATCATAACCATAATCAACTGGAAAAATGTACTTTTTATTTTAAATATAGTACACTAGATAAAGTCTTTACATCCATTTGACTTTTGAATCACAAAGTGTGATTTAATAACTGACCAGAATATCTTTATGCCCAGCTAACGTGTACTTCTCTTCTTTTTGCAGAAACTGATTCGCCGATATGTGGTGCAGAAGCATTTAAACCTAATGAGGGTGTCAGCTTTCTTTGTTCAGAAGTGGTTCAGAGGAGCAAGAGTTCGGAGAAAATACTTGCACTTACGAAAAGCTGTGATAAATCTGCAGTCCAAGATACGAGGCTACCAAGAAAGAAAAAGGTATTACTATGACAATTCTTGTTATCTTTGTACCTTTTCTTCAGTGACTTATCTGCTTTTTTAAGTTGATCATTTGGTGTATTTGTGATTTATTTTATTGGGCATTAATCATGCTGAAATAAAATTATTTATTTCGAAAGAAACGTGTTATCCCCATGCTTTTTAAAAAAGTGATGGGGATATTGTGATACCCTCTTTTTGTCTGTCCATCTGTCTGTTACCACAGCTCATAAACCACTGGGTGGAATTTTACAAAACTTTGTGACCATCTCTGAGAGGGCTGTCATTCTCTGCTGCAGCCCCTGGGTTCCCTAGGATGGGGTCAAAAATCAAGTATACACAAATTGCAGTTACAATGACATTTCCAAGTATTTTGTAACCAAACTTTATATGCAATTATAGCAGGTAGACGCATCATATGTTTGATGGGCTGTGCATGACTCCTTGTTCATGGTTTGGGGGTGGTGGTGAGTATTAGGGGGTTGATTGGTTGGAATATGCAGTGGAAAGCTTGGGAATTTGTGATGGGAAGCCATTGATGCAGTTGCTCAAGTTTGTATTTGCAAAAATATGAGATCAGCACTAGTATAAAAAGTTCAAGACTGGCCATCATTTTATGTTTGCTATTTTTGCATTGATGTATTTCAAATTCATGTAATAAATTTAATTAGTCATTAATGATATTTACATAATTTGATGCACACCATAATGATCACAGCCAGTGATAATATTGACAAAGCAGTAATTATATTATATACGGGTCTCCCTACATTATAATGCACGTCATTATAACACCATTCTGGATATAATGTGGTACCACTATGGACCCCATGACCAAAATCATACCATTGTATAACAGTATAGGTTGAAAGAAGACACGGTAAAGTTTAATGTTATATCATTATTTCCTTTTCAAAACACAATTATTTAAAAAAAATTTATAGTTCCCACTATACAGCAGTTTGGTATATTATGCTTTTCTCATTATATTGTGGTTCCATACATAATGCAGTTTAGTACATAAAGCTGTTGGCGGTTATGAATCCTGACTACTGCGTTATAACAAAGGATAACTGTACTGTAAATTTATTTTTATTCCTTGGTGTACTCATTTTTTTTTAAGTCCATGGCTGCTAAAAACCCTGAATTTAAAGAACCAATGAACAAAAAAAGAAAGAAGCAGCCTATGAAAAAGATTAGTCCCCCTCTTTCTTTAGTGGTATACAGTACTCCCTCATCATAACACTGTCCATGGGAGCCATGAAGTATATGGCCTTATAGTGAGACAACCTTATAATAAAGTATATGATCACATATAATTTTACTACCACTTAATGAAACTGGATCCATGACCATACTCATGTTATAACAGGAACCATGCTTTAATAAAGGACCTTATAGTGAGGGAGTGATGTACCCACAAAATATAAGTTTAAAAAAATTGTATATTGTTTCCAAAACATTGAAAAATTGCTCCCAAGAAAATAAATGAATGAACACTACAAACCTTTGTTTATTCTTATCATTTTATCCATTTATTTTGTTTAATCACTACATAATGGCTTGTATTTGAATGTTGTTTTTTTATAGATAGCTAAATCAAAAACACTAATAAAATGTGTTAAAAACAGGAAATGTTTAGGTATTAATTATCATTTGGAGAAAATAAGGTACATTGTTACAAACAGAAAATCGGATTAATTTGAGTTTGTCGTGAATGACTTAAAACGAAGGCAAATAATCATCAAAATCTTATGCATTTGATACATTACTTTCCTACTATTGCAGGTTTAGAGCCATGTTGGAAGAGCGGCATAAAATTGAAGCTGAGATGTTGCAGTTCAAACAGGAGGACATACACTCATCTACTAGTGATGAGGGTGTCTTGATGAAAGGCTCCAGTGCAGAGGAGTTGGACAAAGAATACCTCAAGTTACAGAGAAGAGACTCGGAAGAGTATTGAAAAATTTAATAATCAAACAACTGTTTCTTTACTTACTTAAACCATTTTAAAAAGAATAGACTCTGGGGTATGGTTTAATGATTACATCTGTAATCTTGGAATATATGGAACAGCAAAATACTATCTTGAATGAATAATATGTATGGACATTTTTGACTGTCAGAGAGAGGGGCAAACAGCACTCAGCTAACATGACTATGTAAATCTGTATAATAAATGATGTCAATATAGTTTTGTCAATATGTCTAAATTTATTTTCTCTGATGAGTTTGTTTGATTATGAAAATTTTAAGGATTGTGTATTCATGCCATTGAGCTGTATGTGCAGAATACTTTTAAACCAGAGGTTCCAGAAATGGTCACATTTTCCAGACATGTCCAGTATAGGGGCTCAAATGACTGGTTTTGGACACATGGTGTCTGTAATTATCCCATGCAGTTATTTGGTCATTATGTTTTCCAAATTGTTGAAAACAGAAGAGGTGTAAAAACCTATCTCCTGATATCCAGATTTGTTTAAATCCTACAGCTGAAAGAATTCATAGCATTGTTTTCTGAAAGAAAATATATTGTTTATTGATAAATAGTTCTTTTGAAAAAAACAAGTAAATAATGGATGGATAATAAACTAAAGCCACAGCAAATCTGAAATGGAAAATAGGCATTTTCTGGTTCATCTATTAATTGAGTATGTCAGTATTTTCTTATTTGTTACAACTAATCATACCTTCTTTTAATGTATTTCTGTTAGATTTTACTAATATCTGGCTGCCACGTTAATTTTCAGGAAAATAATGTCCCGCAAGGGTCACAAGAATTTCAAGACCCATGTTTTAAACATTTGAAATTTAAAACAAAGAAAGTAGGTGCATAAAGTAAATCAAGTGGATGACTAGTAGTTTTACTTTGTGGAACCATCAAAATTAGTAGATGATAGAAATGCTGGGCAAGTAATTACATGGACTATGTTTTCACAGGAGCAGTGGAATTCTGGATGATTCAGAGTCAGATACTGTGTCAGAGAGAGGCACATCAGTATCCACACCCCCACCCACACCCACCTCCCCTGGGCCAGAGATTATAATACAGGGACTTACCTTGCCTATCAAAGATGAGTACCTGAGAAATGCTGGACAGTCAGCCAGGTTTGTTCAGGACTTATTATCTCATTTTGATAAAATTTGAATGTTTGTTGTTGTCACTTGATTAATGTGTTATTTTGTTATGGCTGTGATAAGGCTGAGCTTATTATGTTATGATGTTGTCCACCCTTCCATCCATCTGCCCATCCATCTATTACTATTATTTTATTCCACACAATAACTCAAGTTGACCACCATCTACGGTTACCAAACTTTGTGGATGGCTTGCACTTGGGTAAGGAAAATCACTATCGATTTGGGGGTCAAAATGCTCAAGGTCAAGGTCATTGTGACTAAAAGAAGAAAAATGGTTTCCACACAAGTTCTGCATCACATACCAGGACCAAACTTTGTAGATGGCTTGTACTTGGGGTAAGGAATAAGCCTTATGATTTGGGGGTACAAAGTAAAAGGACAAGGTCACTCTGACTGAAAGAAGAAAAATAGTCTCCACACATTAACATAAATTCTAGGTCACATACCTGGACCAATGTTTGTGAATGATTTGCATATGTGGTAAGGAAGAAACCAATTGATTTTGGGGTGAAAAGGTCAGCAGTCATGGTCACTGCAACTGAAAGAATAAGAAAAGTTTCCGCATAACAACATTAGTTCTACATCACAGACCTGCACCAAACTTTGTGGATTGCTTGCACTTTGGATGGGGAAGAAGCATATATATTTTGGGGTCAAACTATTAAAAGTCAAGGTCACTGACTGAAAAAAAATGGTTTCTATAAAACAACATTAGTTCTACATCACAGACCTGGACCAAACTTTGTGGTTGGCTTGCATTTGGGGAAAGGAAGAAGAATATTGATTTGGGGGTCAAAAAATCAAAGGTCAAGGTCACTGTAACTGAAGGAAGAAAAATGGTGTCTGCACACAAATTTCAGTTATTAATATTTAGGACTGTTCAACACAGGGTGGGCTTGTAATGTGCTTTTCATGGTACTGTTGTTATCTAGAACATTGTGGCATAATGTTGAGGGCAGTAAAGATCAATAAAAGATACTGTTCATCTGTAAATGAAGCAATAAAATGATAATAAAGATCTCAAGTTAGCTACTTTAATTTGAAAATGCATGAAGTATAATGAGCCTTTTTGGTATCACAAAGCTATAAAATGTTGACTTTACTGTATGACAAGGATGGTATGCTATTCCCCAGTTTGTTAAACTGCACAAGATATAGGATGCATTTTGTGCATCAATGCTTTTTACCTGTGCACATTTATATCTGTTTGCTTTTATGATCTGAAAAATTAGACTTGTCCATTTTGGCCACCACAGTGTCTTTATATGTGCATGCAAAGATGAGAGGATGATCATATGCCATTTATTGGTCTGTTTGTACAACATATTTTGTTGGCCTGAAATCTTGTAAACATGATTAACAAACAAAACTTTCAGCAATGCTCCACTTTGTCATCCATGTAGTTATCTTTTTATTTATGTCTTTTACATCTAAAAACTAAGTCACTGTAAACTACTTTATTCAGTTGGACATAAATAGTTGCAGTTTCATATTTTGGTTTCATGTTAAAAAATGATTCAGAACATCAGAGATGCTGCTAGGCCGCCCGACTGTGCGAATTGCTTACAATTTGTACGAACTCACGCACTTAGAAAGCAGTGATGCGCGAGAACTTAGTTTAAAGTCGCGCATATAAAAATGTATTCTGCGCAGTATACAATTTTTATTTAACTGTTACCATATATACTCGATTATAAGTCGACTCGACTATAAGTCGACCCCTCCCTTTTTAGGGCAGCAAAAAGTGAATTTCGCTATGACCCTCCTTTAAGTCGGGGTGTATTTTGCAAGTCAGATCCGTCTAAAGGGGTGACTTCTTAGTGAGTCAGAAATGCACTTTGGAAATATAAACAAGCCAAACTGGATAGATAGATAAGAAAAATAAAAAAAAGACAAAACCAGTGTAAAATACAATTGAATTATTTAGTGAAATATGTCACAAATAAATTGACAACTTACAATTTGTCTATCTTTGTGTAATAAAGTCCATTGAAATCCATAATGCTTGACGTTTTAAATCCATTTATATGATAAATCCACGAATTCAATTATAGGTCACATGCCGGTATAAAAATAGAAGTTCAGAATGATCTGATTCACAATATCCCGTAATATGTTAATTCCACACGTTGTACAAATAAACAATGAAAGTTAAGTCCACTTTTTTGTGATTCACGGTATCCTATAAATGTCACTATCTAATGTCATCTGGTACAAGTCCAAGAATTAATCCTCATTGTCTGATAAAGTTCTGAAATCCTACATCGTCGTCTAGTCATTGTAAATCGTCGTCTAGTCATTGTAAATCTCGTCTGACTTCGATTCCTCGGCTTTACTGTCATATGCGGGTGGTTATGCAGAGACTGAGCTTGGGCTCTGTAAGTAACACTTTGATCATAAAGTCAGAAATCTATTAAAGGCTGCAACTGAACACATGTCAATATACTTACTAGTAAACACCCACAGTAAACATTGACTGACACTTCATTTTGCGGTAGGTAGTATTTAATTTACCGGTAATATTTTCAAATTATTAAAATCCAAATAACTGTAGATACATGTATTGTGTAATGAATACCGTCATGAAATGGATAAACACAGTGCATACCATATATGCTTTACTGCATAGGAATAGTGGCCTGAAAACGTAAAAATATATGAATTGACAGTATTTTTATGTACTGCAAACATCAAGAGTTTCCAACATTACCCCAAGATTTATATTTTTTTTTTAATGTCGCACTTATAAGACGACCCCTACTCTACATGAATCAAATTTTAAGTAAAAAAACGTCTACTTATAAGAGAGTATATACGGTAACCCTTAAAGTACTTGTCGGTTGCACTGCCAGTAGAAGTCTCATTGCACTTGTCTCATTATCGTTTTTTTTTAGGTAGGCAACTGTTTACACATCGTTCAGCTTGATATGAACGGCTGTTAAACTAAATTTAATTGGCATATTGGGCCCAGGAACAAGCATTGTCAAGTTTTATCCTTGCATTTATGAAGGAAGTTTTACAAATGCATGTGTAAAGTAAGGGCCCCTAGAAAATCCAAAATGGCTGACTCGCAACATGGTTCATCATCAGATGACGATTTCATTCGGCAAATACTGGCCGATGATAGCGATGATGACAATGATTTTTAAAGTTTTGAAGTATATGAGATTATTGGAGCCCAGAAAGTGTTACTGGAAATACCAGTGAGTAATTTTGAATCAGAAAATGATGTTCAATACGAGTCCAATGTACATGCTGGGTGGACAAAAACAGACTGTATGCCGGTCAATCCCCTATTAAGCAGTCCTTCGAAATTAAATGTCAAAAAGGCAGAATACTAAGCCTAATTAAAGTACAAGCTATTTAAAAGTAGAGTGCAATTTTTAATTTCTTTTCTCAAACAATTCTTCATTGAGAGATCGTGTGGTACAAAGCTATATAGCACTCTAAGGGTTAAGATAAATTGTATAAATAAAAATATAAAAAGAAATTAAAAAGTAAGGATATTTATTTTTTATCAGAATAACTCTGTCTGAACAAGCTGACTTAGGCATTGATGGACTTAAAATCCTAATACAAAATTGTGAAACAGATCAGAAATTTGGCATATATGTAGTAGTCAGCAAAGCACTGATTCAGGAAAGTGAAACTTTGGCAGAGCTCTTGTTAGTGAAAAATATTATTTTGGAGCAGATATATCCAAGAGACAATACCTCTGAGCTGCTGAAAATTGTACATAACAACCATAAAGAACATTTTTCCAACTTGTTCAAGCTGGCGTAGCTAGCTATGCATATGTGAAAGAGGGTTATCAGCACAGAAAAATATTCATACACAGATAATGCACAAATTAAGCTCAGAAATGATCAGCAGATTAATGCTTATACAACTAGAGGAGACATCTTTTGAGGATTTAGATTTCTATAGAGCACAAAGAAAGAAAGAGATGGATAATTATGTGTTAGGTAAATACTGAACTATGACAATTTCCTCCTCCCCCTTGTTTTTTTTTCTACTCGGCTCCTTTTTTTGGTGAGAAGGGCAATGCTCCCCCCTTTAGATTAAATCCTGGCAGCATCTCTGGAACATGTTTTGCATCCAACTTTTTTTAACACCAAAATTTTCTTTATTTTGGATTTTGCAGAGTTGAAGGACTTACAAGATATTTTCTTACTAGTCCAACATTGTCTCCAGATGTAAGTACATTTGTAATAGTTACATTATTAGTTCAGAAGAATGTCTATCATATAACATCAGCCTAATGCCTATATTATCTAGATATTTATCAGAACTTTGTAATAATTAAGCCTTGATATAGAAGAGTAATTTTTGTGCATGTGATAATATATCATGAACATATACGCATCTTCAAGTATAGTATATATGCAGCATATGAATGCATCAGTCATTATCATGTTTTCTCATGTATGACATGCACTCCACCATGAATAGCCATACACTCAGGTTGCTGGTGACTACATGTGCTAGCAGATCATGGTCTCAAATGTTGGTTATTGTTGAGCTTGCCTTGGCAGATGCTCTATATAGTGATCACTTTGGCATTCATGTACATGTCCGTCTGTACATCGACACCTTACATTAAGGTCAATGTTAAAGTTGTTTAGATTGAGCTCAGTTGAAAGGCAGGCTTTCAAGCAAACACTAACACTATATACCCTGGTCTGAGAACACATTATGCTATAGCAAATCTGTACATCCTGGTCTGCCAACACATTATGATATAGCAAATCTGTATACGTGTCAGCCAACACATTTTGCTGTAGCAGATCTGTATACCTGGTCTGCCAACACATTATGCTCTAGCAAATCTGAGTCTGTTGTTTGCAGCTGGGTGCATGTGCTACAGACGTAAATAAAATACTGGAAAAAAGGAAAAACATAAAAGAGGATAAATTAGGATGGAGTATTTCTGCTTAAGGACTTCCTTTTTACTCTACATAAATAAACTCTGTTCTTTCAACCCATTTCTGATAGTTAAATTTACCCTCATATTTTTCATAGAATACTTTTCTACAATTTTAGTATTAAAAAAAATACCAGAAGATATTAATCATAAGTAGCTCTCAAAAAAAGGCATAACAAGTAACTAAACTGCCTCAGAGATTTTGGATGGAGATGATAATAATACAGGGTTTGGAGGGGGTTGGGTGGTAACAAATTTAGTGTGTAAGACAGAATTGTCTAGTCTCCTCAATCTCATACAAACTGGAAATAGCTGGATTAACCTGGCTGTATGACAAACTGGTCAACATTTGAATTACACTGAATAAATTGTTCTAAAGCATGTAGTATTGACCTAGTGTCATACATTAGTTAAACTGTAAAGTATGCCAATACTATAGACTGCTTACAAGTGCTGTTGTTGGCATGATTTGAGGCATTAGGTGATAAAAGGTACACTGAAATCTGGTTAGAGCATTTAGGTTTGGTGCTTAAACACTTTGGTCAAATATAAATATATCACATACAAATCCAAATGATCATAGCTTTGACATTTTGCAGCCATATTTCTTGAAAGTTTCAGCATGTGCATAAATTTATTCTAACTGATTTTGGAGCAATTGCCAAAAGATTTGTAAAAAAAAATTTTTATTTGACATTGTATTCTAATCGGTAAGCAGAGTTATCTCTACTCAGGTGATAGGTTAATTAAAGGGATAATTAGATAAAGGAAAGCCACATTACTAAGTCTAGACTGTATTCACAGTGTTTCAAAGAATGTGTGTGTATATATATAATATATATATATAATGGAAACATGGAGATTTTCTTGTTCAGTTTAAGACTAAGCCTAAGAAACTTTTTTTGATGTTGGAATGCATTTCATAAAACTGGATAGCATTAGTTCAGAACTAACAAAAAACACCAACTCGACATAATAGCATTAACAATCATCAGATTAGAATGTAAGCTAATAAATCAATTATAACATTACTATAAGCATGCAGGGAGCTGTGGTAGCATAGTTGGTAGAATGTTGGACTTATAATCCAAGTTTTACAGATACACACCCAGGCCATTCCTGGTCAGCAAGCTTGGTGTGTCAGTGGGAAAGGTACTTTTTGCTTGCATTTCCATGACCTGATATAGCCAAATAAAGTGATGAAAGTACTGTTAAAAACCAACCAACAACCAGTAACTAAAAGCTTATATTACTATTCAACTAAACTAGGCCAAGCATAATATTTAAACAAAAGTACAGACTTAAAAGTGTATCACACATATTACAAGGAGTCATGGAAGCCAGAAGACTCTTTGCAACTTCACAATATACTGTATATACTTGCTTATGAGTTGAGTCAAACTGCAAAGAACATAGATCAGGATCTGTGTTGTTTGTTGAACTGATTACTCCTAACAAACTGTTTTGACCCAGCTCTGCCAGTGCATTATGTGATGGCAGATCTGGGTCTGTGCAGTTTGCAGTTGAACTAAACCTATAAGTGGGTATATATGGTAGTTTATTGGTTTAAAGACTCTTTGCAGGGGTAATATTGCAACTCATAACTTATTGACTAGAGGGGCTTCTGCAGTTTTTAAATGCCATAAAAAGACACTTTTGTTCACTTACATTAATTAAAGCATTTATTTTTTAACATGTTCAGCAGTCTACATGATGTTCATGTGGACATTATATTTGTTTTGCCATTTCGCATCATACATAGAATAAATCCTTAATGCTTGTATACTGTGCTAATGAGAAAAGTTTGGGGAATTAAGTGTTTTCTATTTTTATGGAAACCAACAATCTTCAGATGGAGAATTATGATGAAACTTTCTCATAGGTTGTTTCAACAAGGAGCATGTACAAGTCCTCTCAGTTTAATTGATTTGAAACTTGATGTTCCAATAAAATGATCATTTTACCTATTAACTTTTTGAAATGAAGAGCATCTGTCCCAACAGTGAACTAATATGTATATTACTTACATATCACTAAAATGAATTTGTCAGCACAGATTTGTAGACACTATTTTTTATATACTGTAGGCTGGAGAGTGTATCCACATGAATTTATAGGCTGCTGTGATGTGTTTATTATTTCATACATGTATGTGCTTCAGGAATCAGATGGAAAGTCAGAGACCAGTTTTATCAGAAGAGGCTCTCAGAGGAAGAGTCCACGAATTTCAGCACCACTGGCTAAGCAAGAATCATTTTCAGATTTGGTGTGTCTTGTCTCATTGTTTGCTGTTCCATTTGCTTTTTATGTATTTCACCCATATATTTTGTGTTGTAGAAGAGTGGTTCATACATAGTTGTTGTTTTACATATACTTATCGCTGCAGTAAATATTGGGGATGGGGATGGTCCTTAATTAATAATAGGAATAATTGAAAAAAACAGTTTCATTAATTTCAAAATAATTGAAACATGTCATTCTGGGAAAATGGATCTTTGTATGGGAATAAAGACTCTTCCTTTCTCGTAGAATTGCCAAAATGTAGCTGTTGTTGCTGTAATCTAGCATAGAAAATAGAGCTGTGACCATTCATGTTATGAGGCCAGATTAGAGTGCCTGATTTTCTGTTGTTACTGATACTTATGTTATGTTGTCCTATAACTTGACGAACATGCCCTCCAGTTTGACCTTTTATTAGCATAGAAGTTAGTGCTGAATCCAACTAGGAAATATGTACAAAGATGCATGCACAGCATTACTTTCTATAGCCCTACTTTTATAGAGTCAGGGATATAGAGTAATCATTGTGTCTCTCTGTCCATCCAATACTCATGAATGTAACTAGTCTCGCAGTTTTTTATGGAGTGGCATAAAACTTGGTAAATATTATGATCATCACCTGAAAATGTGCATATCAACAAAATCACTTTGAGCATGCAAGTTTCATTAGAGTTATTACCCATTTTGTCTTGTAACAGTGTACAACACAATACCAAGAATGCAACTAGTTTCAAAATTTTTGATGGATTGCCATGAAACTTGATAAATAGTATGATCATCACCTGAACATGTGCATTTAGATAAATCACTTTGCTCCTGCAAATTTTGTTAGAGTTATTGCCCTTTATGTTATGTAGTTTAATGCAGTATATGCCACAATCATGTTAGCACAATGGGTCCAATGGTTTTTGATGGATTGTCATAAAGCTTTGTAAATATTATGGTCATCAAAGCTAGAATCAATAAACTAGATGATTGTACTCATCTCTATTAGTACCACACCCAATACCACAAAATAATGTCACTGTGACCTACATTTCACATTTTACTGGCTTAGGTTAAGTTTTTACACATAGCTCATGACCAGATAGGATTTAGCACACTGTAGATATATACTGTTATACCTAGATTCATGAAACTTGATTATGAAATGTATCTTGATGAGTACTACACCCTCATCACAGAAATAGGCACTGTGACCTATATTTCAGTAGTAGATCAATATTGACCATATTTTATGATTCACTAACTTGGGTTACATTTTGTATGTGATGTTCATTTCTCAGGATTGTTCATGCTGTAATCATTTCTGCATAGTAACTCAAGTTCTCCACGATTTACCTTTTCCGAACTTTGTAAGTAGCTTGCATTTTGGGGGAGGAAGAAACCTGTCAGTTTTGGGCTTAATAGGTCAATGGTCAGTGTCACAGGGACTGAAAGAAGCTAAGCTGTTTTCACACAATAATTTGATTTCTATACCAGATACTTTGACCAGACTTTGTAAATGGCTTGGATTTGCAATAAGAAAGATACATGTTGATTTTGGCATCAAAAAGGTTAAAGGTCATGGTCACATTGACTCTAAGAAGAAAAATGGTCTCCTGCACAAGATCACGAGTTCATTATCACCTACTTAATGATCAAACATTGTGGATGACTTACATTTGAGACAAGACACCTATTCCTTTTGGGGTCAATTGGTCAATTGGCCTAAGGTAAAGTTTACAAGAAATGAAAGAAGGAAACACAATTTCCGCAAAATTGCTTGAGTTCTGTACCTCATGCCTTGACTAACTTTGTAGATGGCTTGCATTTGAGACAAGGAAGAAACATATTGATTTTGGGGTTAAAAGGTGAAGGTCAATGTCCTAGGGACTCCAAGAAGGAAAATGATTTCCACAAAATATTAAGTCATACACCATCAACCACGAGCAGTCTTTGTGGATGACTTGCATTTGAGACAAGAAAGGCATTGATTTTGTGATCAAAGGTCAAAGACACTGAGACTATAAAATCGTTTCTGCAAGATAACTTGATATGGCAATTGTACAATGTATACTTACAGTACTTCTTTTGTTATTTGGACCACACTATCTGAATAAAATTGTTAATTGCTGTTGGATTTTCTAGGATAAGGTACAGATTAAATGAAGCAATTTTCTAAATATTCTCCATACATGTTGTATTACAAATTTCATAATAGATTCAAAAAGATTTTATTTTTCCAATGTGTGTTGTGCCCTCATCATAGATTTTGCTGGCATGCAAATAGACACAGTTCTTTTTGAAATTTCTTTGACCAAGCAGTAACAACATTAATATGATATTATAAAAATAGCCAGAGTGTTTGGTACTTTGTACAAGTTACCTTCACTTTTTCCCAAATGCAATAGAACAATAAGCCCCTCTCTGTGCAATCCCACCTTCCTCTCAGTAAAAAGTAGACAAACATGTCATTCAAAGAAACAAAAGCTTTTTATCCATAAATATTTTGATACAGAAAATCTGTTCCTGTTCAATTTTAATTCTTTTTTTATCCATCTGCTAAAAGGCAGATTGTGTAATGCTATGGCATTTGTTTGTCCATATGTCTATCCATTACCTTTTATATTTCTGCACAAAAACTTTTTTACATCATCTTGCTCTAGCAAATTTTTTGGATGGCTTGCACTTCAGGTAAGGAAGCCTATTGAATTTTGGGTTAAAAGGTCCAAGGTCAAGTTCACCTACTGAGAGAAGAAAAACTGTTTCACCTTAATAACTTTAATTTTTACAAAAGGGACCTTGGCTAAATTTTGTGGATGGCTTGTACTTGGAGAAAGAAAGAAACCTATTGATTTTTGTGTCAAAAGGAAAAGTTCACTGTGGCTGAAAGATGAAAAATGGTTTCAGTTTAATAACTTTAATTTTACATAACAGACCTTGGCTAAACTTTGTGGATGTCTTGCACTTGGAGAAAGGAAGCATCCTATACATTTTTGGGTCAAAAGATTGCTGACTGAAAGCAGTAAAATGGTTTCAGCTAAATAACTTAAATTCTTCATCACAAACCTAAACCAGACTTTGTGGATGGCTTGCACATGGAATAAGGAAAAAGCCTAAATCGATTTTGGGTCAAAGTCATTGTGACTGAAAGATGAAAAATGGTTTCAGCTTAACAACTTTAATTCTGCATAACAGAACTTGGCTAAAAATTGTGGATGGCTTGCACTTGGAGAAAGGAAGAAGCCTGTTGATGTTGGGGTCAGAAGGTCAGAAGTCAAGGTTACTGACTGAAAAATGGAAAAAGGTTTCTCCATAGAAACTTCATTTTTTTCATATGTACCTTCACCAAAGTTTGTGGATGGCTTACATGTTGGGTAAGAAAGAAGCCTATTGATTTTGGGGTCAAAGGTCAAGGTAACTGACTGAAAGAAGAAAAATGATTTTGGTATAATAACTTGAATTCTAAACCACGTATCTTGACCAAAGTTTATGGAGGGCTTGCACTTCTGGTAAGTAAGAGGTTAATTGGTTTTGGGGTGAAAATGTCAAAGGTTAAGGTCATTGTGACTCAGAAAAAAAGTATTTGCAGAATAGCGTTTTGTGGATGGCTTGCACATAGGGTAATAAAGAACCTATAGATTCTGGGGGTCAAAGGTCAAGATCTAATACGAAAATAATGGTTTCTGCATTGTACATTTAGTTAAAGACCACATACCTTGAATTAAGGTCAAGGCCATTTAGACCAGTTGGTTAGTAATCTCCAGTGAACCATGATACGCTTGTGCCTACATAGAGAATTATATAAAATAGGACAGGTGGGTAATGTACCATTCACAGTACTCTTGTTATAGAATAAATGAGACACTTAGTGCATTAAAACTAAGAAATATTACATGCAAAGACATACAAATATGACTTTGAATGAGACACTTAGTGCATTAAAACTAAGAAATATTACATGCAAACACATACAAATATGACTTTGAATGAGACACTTAGTGCATTAAAACTAAGAAATATTATGTGCAAACACATACAAATATGGCTTTGAATGAGACACTTAGTGCAATAAAACTAAGAAATATTACTTGCAAACACATACAAATATGACTTTGAATGAGACACTTAGTGCAATAAAACTAAGAAATATTACTTGCAAACACATACAAATATGGCTTTGAATGGTTGATGGCTTTATAGTTATAAAAGCTCATGTGTCAACATTCGAACTCAGTAGAACAAAATTAACAGCAATGTCTTAGGAAAGTTTTACTGAGTTTATACAGAATTAAATTTGTTCATAAGTTTTTAAGGTTGAGAAAACCATTTCTTACAGAATGCCAGAAATGAAGAAAAAAATGGCATTTTGGATCAGATACAAAGACTTTTCTTGGGAAGAAATTTTGTAAGCATGATTAAGTAACAACCACCTGAGGTTGACAAATACAATTTTATAAGCATTTTCATATTCATATGTAGATAGCCTGATTAGATTTTCATACCATTGTAGTAGTTTTTTCAAATTTTTCTCTATTTTTTAATTTTGTTTACATGGAACTTTTTGGGACTTGCAGTGAGGGCATACGTGTTATACTAACACAAATGTAGTTGGATCAGCTTTTATGGACATATTAGTTTTTCCCTGTCCTTATGTAGATCTTCTTTGTGTTTGTATTTGCTGTTCATACAAGCTTGACTAAAAATGAAACGAGAACAAGACAACCTTGTTGTTGTTTAATCTTTGAAAAAAATTAACAATTTATAGGAACTATTAGTAGCAAAGCATAATTGCATAGTGTTAACAGTAGCTCTTATTATTGCATCTTGAATATTTTAACATTATTTATGCAGCACAATTAGCCAAGCCAAATGTTCTTTGTTTTGTATAGCTTGCAAATGAAGGTGACTTTAGTGTAAGTATTTAGTCAGCCCTAATCCATTGCTCATAGAAGTTTTGAGAACCCACCACAATGCGTTGGCTAGAAATTTATGCAACTGTATTAACTCTATATAATAGGGTCTATTCTAGAACTGAAAAGTTAGGTGGAAAATCACACACACACACACAGACACACCTCCATTTGAAAGAAAGAGGGAATTTTCTAAATATAGGAGGGGTTTAATGAAGACATACAGGTAGAGTTTGAAAATCTTAGGTGTGATTGTAGTGCATTCAGCTGATTTTTTTATGTGAGTTTTGAGAAATTAGTATGAATCCTGCAGTTGTGGATTCTAGAATAGACCCTGCATGATTAGCTGGAAAAAGTCCAAATAAATTGATAGTGGAATTGCATTTATTACATGACATGTTTTTACAGGCAGTATTCTCTTAATAGGGATTTAGCAGTTAAAGAAACATCATACATGACCCATCTGCTACTAGCTATTATTCATTATTGCTGCATATTTGAAGCTTTCATGTTGCGAAGATCCACAGAAACAACTGTAATGCAGAGCAGCATGCTTATTCCATGGACATAGAAATCTTGTGTTTAATATGGTAGTTGGTTCTTGCAGACATTATTTCCCATGCTTCACTAATCTTTATCCCCCTATGGATTCATGGATGTAGAATAGGCTTGATGTGCCCACCACATGTTGTTAGAGGCAGGTAATGGAGGCAGGAGCTATGGTGGATTGTGCTGGACTTGGGACCAAAAGGGTACGGGTTTGAATTCTACCATTTGAACACTTTGGTTGGCTACCACATTGTGTTCTTTGGCAAGGCACTTTAGTCCAATTGCCTTGGCACTAAATAACCTACTTGTGTTGCTGTGCTGTAAAACACCAAACCATTCGCTAATCTTTAGTGAAGAACAGTGTAGTCTTATTTATCCAACTGCCATTTATCTAAATTCTGCAATTTGGTTGCACATTAAGGAATGTCACTTGTGAATGTTGGAGTATTTAACATTTTTAAAAATTGTTATTTTAACATTGCTAAAGATGCAATCAAAATTACAAACATTTTATAAGCTGGTGTGCATTTTCTTGCAGTACCCCAGGGTCCACACTGGACTGAAATTTGTGGGTGAAGTGTCTTCTCTTCCCTAACATAATAGGGTGAAGTGGTGGGAAAATAGGGAGAAGTTAGTGTAGAGTGGTCAGAATATACCATGTTTAACACGGTCACTTAAAACTGCCATTTTACTAAAATCTTTGAGTGAAATAGTATAAGAACAAAAGATACTCATTCAACTTGATGAAAATAGTAAAATTACTCTGTTTGATTCAGCAAAATATGACTTTGTATTTGCAAATGATGGTAAGTCTTGAAAATAGGTAACTGTCGAAAACGGGTGGCAAATATCATGGTACATGTCACTCTCTTATTACTTTTACAAGGTGAAATATGAAGTAAACTTCTAAAACCTATAAACTTCTAAAGAGTAAACATTTGCTCTTGATTAGGCTCTCTATGCATGGAATTTTTTTTATTAGGCTCTGTATGCATGGAATATCTTGATTAGGCTCTGTATGCATGGAATTTCTTGATTAGGCCCTGTATGCATGGAATTTCTTGATTAGGCCCAGTATGCATGGAATTTCTTGATTAGGCCCTGAATGAATGGACTATCTTGATTAGGCTCTGTATGCATGGAATTTTTTTATTAGGCTCTGTATGCATGGAATTTCATGCACTTTGAATGTCGTGTGTGAATTTTCGACAGGAATATCATAAATTGAAACATATTTCCAGACATAAATAATCACAAAAGTTGATTAAAAGCATGAAAATACTATATTGAAACTGTTTTACATTGCTTTTGAACAGAAAAAAGACACAAGCATTGATATTGTACTCAGAATATGAAAGCATTCAGTGGAAAAAATAAATGAGAGGGGGTTGAAGACACCAGCTTGAGAAGAGATGAAGTCAGCTTTGCTTTCTATGTGTATTTGGGCAAAATGACAGGCACTGGGGTGACTGTTTTGCTTAAATCACCCCCTAGTGTGGACCCTCACTACTCTCAATAGAATATCTAGCCCAAGTAAGGGTCATAGCATCAAAAAGTATGGGAAAATGTACCCTCTCACTAATTGTCCATAAAATGATAGCTGAATTTGTATTTAAAACTTTACACCAGTTGAAGATCATAGACTCCTCGTTTCAAATACATAAAGAAAAGTGTATGCTGGTGAGTGAATTTTTGTCATTATGACACAACTATTGAGATAATATTGGTTTTCAGCAACCAAAATCCCTGCTCTGCCAATTTACAGCAGATCATAAATCACAAAAGATTTCCTAAGGTCCTGCATACTTTGTGTTGACTTTATCATTTTCTTTCACAGGACTGTTACTGCAATTAGTAAAATTGTATAGGAATTTTTTTTTTCATTACTTCTATTTCAGAAGTCACAACCAAGTCATTTTAGGTTCAATCTCTCCCAGCATTAATTGCACTATGAAACACCTAGCTAACAAGTAACGTCATATCAATGATGTCATAATGTAATGATTACATCATTTCGAGTTGTGCATTAAGTGCTGACTACACAATAGCAGATTACCTTAAGACAAGTTTATCAAAGGTCATTAGGAGTATGACCTATTTATCCTACTTGGCCAGGATTCAAAGTTCTCATGTATGCAGAGATAGTGGTGCTCTGATTACTATGGAGAAAAAATTAACAACAACAATACATGTAATCTTCAGCAGCTGAAAACCAACATTTTTGTCCAGTTTTAACTTGCAACACTTAAATGACAGAAATGTTAATGCTGTATGTTAAACTTCATTATTGTAATCATTTAGTGCAGAAGCAATAAATGTGGTCATTTTTGGGTAGGAGTAAACAGCATGGTCTTTGGAGATTTCGTTTTTCAAGGCCACATATTGACAGGGCTTGGTTGTTTTTGCTACAGCTGTTGGTGTTTTAACAATGGGGACAATTTTTTTGGACATGTTGCAAGTATATAGATTGTCTTGATTGTGCATCATTTGTAAAGTGAACATGTTTCCACTGAAATAACTAGACTAGACTTTACATGTTTAACTCCATATGTACACAAGTCTGATGTCTGATATTTTTGTTATGTATTTTACAGGATACCCCCTCCCCAACTACAGACAGCATGTCTCTGAGTATATCCCTGACACCAGAGCAACGGAAGAATATAGAGGAAGCTATAAAGAGGGGTCATAGAGGGAGTCTTGATATTCAACACGGACATGACCACAAGAGTCCCCTCAAAAATGTCAAGAAAAGGGTTAAGCATATGATGCATGGTAGGTATTTTTCTTGTAACATAATAACAGGGCTTAGTTCTCTTTGATATAGCTATTATTGTATTAAAAATGCAGACAACTTTTGTTATATGTTGCAAGCGTAAATATTCAGGTATAATATGGTAAGAAAGAAACACATCAGACCGAGTTTGCAGTATAAATTGAAATATATTTAGAGTATTTTAAGTCAAGATAACTTAATTTCCTTTGTGATTTTCCTGGTGATTAGATAGGTAGATAGATAGAGGTCTCCTTCCTGATACCTCCCTTCATTATAATGCACTAATGGCATGGATCCCATTACACAGTTTTAAAAAAAAGAAGATATTTCTAGTTTTGATTAACATAAAGATTTATATTACCACTTTATTCAAGCATCAGCAATGATCTCTATTCAGCCATTACTGTGTTCTGCAATTGTCAGGTGTAGTATTTGCCAAGAGACTGTAGAACACACTAATATTGTTGTATGTTGTACTCCATAATGTTATAGTCATTTGTGATAGAAGGAAAGTGAATGAAATGACAATGTTTTCTGAGTGAATATCAGTCATGTAGGACTTTTGCTGACCTGTCAGAACTAGATTAGGAATGAACACAGACTGAGGTATTTACAAAACCAGGTGCCCCAGTGTTTTTTTAAATGATCAATCATGAACTATGTAGACATGGATTCAAAGAAAATAAAACATTTTTTTTCTGAAGGATATCTTATTTCCATCAATGTAATTACTTGAAAACCTTGAGAACTCAATTAATATGAAATGAAAAGTTCATATATTTTATGTACAGTAAAACCTGCCATGAGCGACCTCTGCTATGAGCGACCACCTGTCATGAGCGACCACAATTGTAATGCACGGATCGATTTAATTATATAAAGCACTGTCATGAGCGACCACCTGCAGAACGCGACCAGCGACCGCGATTTCTTGGCAAAATATGCATTTCGACACTGCTATGAATGACCGCATCACAAAAACAGAGATAAACACAACTGGCCTTTATTTAACTCTTTGTAACCACGACCGCTTAAGAAGCAAAGACGTTAAAAACAAAATCAAAAAGTTAAAAACAAATTAGGCTGGCTACCGGTTTCTTGAATTGTACAGCTCGTTCATGTAGTGTCATATGTTATAGATTGTAAACCAGACTAGAGTACATGCTCATTCGGAAATACCTCGGCTATTTCTGCGAGACAAAAGTATGATCCATAGGATTTCCCGCGAAATTGCGTATGGCAGCTTGTTCTAAAATAATACTGCAATGAACGACCCTATCGCGAGAACTGAGACAAACACCACTGACGTTTATTTTATCCTTTGTAACAACGACCGCTTCCAAAGTAAAGACTGTTCTAACAAAAAAAAATTATAAAAACAAATTAGACTGGCTACCGGTTTCCTAACTTTTGCAGGTCATGCATGTAGTTTACTTTGTTCTGGACTGTAAACCAGACTAAAGTACATGTTACTAACTGCCATTGTAGTGCCAAAGTCAATATAGCGGTCGCATACATCATTTTTCTTTGGAGTTAATCCGTAATGCCTGGGGTGAATGAGGTCTTTGTCTTTAATACCAGTAGGTGAGAATCGTTTTCCGGATTCGGTTGTCATTGTGAAAGGCTTGTGTTGTTTGTTGGGGTGTTTTTGCTGTTACAGAGATTAGAGCCCAAACACCAAACCGTCATATGCTCACCTTAGTGCAGCTGGTTACACCCTCTGTTTATAGAGTTAATCCCTTTGTATCGTCGGTGAATAAAGTCTTTGACTTTTGTCTCTAAATAAATTTATTCTGTTTCTGGATAAATTAATTGTGTCTTTTTATTTCATTCATTGGTACATATACATTGTATATGTATTCCATATTTCCCCAAAGCCTGATCAAAACCGCTACAGTCGATATTACAATTGATCCCTTATAACATTAACACCTAGCACTTTAATAACAATGGCAGAACCTCCAATGAAAAAGAAACAAATTCTAACATTGGAGGAAAGAATTAATGTAATTGAAAGAAGTGAAAAATGGGAGACCGTTTGCAAAATAGCAACCACTTGAAATGTCGGTAAAACTCAAATTTAGTGTGTTATAAAAGACAAGGAGTCAATTAGAAATGAACTCATATGCTAATACTAGTACATGTACGTGTGATCTTCAAATATAAATGTGATTCATGTTTTACAATAGATGTATATGTTTATTACTATTTAAAATTATTTTCAGATTAATGTAGGCAATATTTTAACAAGAACTATGAACAAAGAGTACAATAAATGTACATGATTGTGCTTATTTTTCCCTCTTAAACAGTGCTGAATTTCGACCTTGGAAACTGGTCTTTTTGTACAAACCTGTTATGAGAGACCACCTGTCTTGAGAGACTGCTTTTTGCTGGCAGAAGGGGTGGTCTCTCATGACAGGTTTTACTGTATATAATATAATTTTCTTTTGGAGTGTTTTTTTTGTACCCATACTGCACCCATGCACCCCCTCCCCCAGTACATATAACAAATGCACATATTTATTCCGGAGTTTTTATGTTATATGGCAGTTACGTACATAATGCAATGGGCAGTTATGGACTCCAACTAATACATTATAATGAGGGAAATCTGTGAATGGAGATTCAGGTGTAAATTGAATGATTTTAAAGAGTATGAGCTGTCTTGCTTACACATTCACCATATAAGCACCATCATGAATGTGTGTATGCAGTTTTAAAGTCACTGGGAGATTAACTTGAATGTGTAACTTGTTCATGCAGTTTCTGACCATTATTATTGCACTTTGATGTTCATTTCAATTTAAAGTTAATTTTCTGTAGCATCAATCATTAAAAACATTCATATATGTATCTATACTTGGTAATTCCCATTGCTGTACTATACATAAAAAATTTGCTCTTATAGTTCATTGTTCAGATTATATAAAAACCAGAGATCATGAGATCAATTCAAAATATTGAGGAGATAATATTGTTTTGATTTGTGAGAAGAAGAAAGGCTTGACCCTGCCAAGTTAATTGGTCTGAAATTAAATACCATATTATTTGAACTTTTTAAACTTGTATTTAATTTAGTGTTTTAATAATAACAGGGAAAAAGAATATGAACTTAATTTTCTGCTCTTTCTTACTTTTTGAAAATGTATAAAGTTTGAAAAGAAAATGTTCTGTGTAGGAAAATTAAAATGAAACAAGAATAATTATGATTTTTGTGGATCAGTGGTGTACAAAAAATTAGAATGTATGAAAAATTAAAGAATATACAGTGCTCTCCCTCTTATACGGCCACCCTTCTGCAACAGGAAAATGGCCTTATAAGAGGGGTGGCCTTTCTAGAGGGGGATCACTCAGATGTGAGTAGAGTATGAAAGGTGTAACTAATTTTATATATTTAATATTTTCTTTTAAAAATCACATATATTATCTGGTTATGGACTTAATGTGATAAAACTAATATCAATGTTATTTTTGTTTTAAAAATATGAATAATCATCAAATATGGTGCAAAACCACCTTGTCAGTAAATTCTGGGCACAAACATTTGGCTGTAACTATCGCTGTATGTCCATCGATTCTGTCTTCCCACTCACTGCAGTTGAATGTATATTGACGATGTTTATTTGAATCTTTTGGGCATCAAATTTCTCAGTAGTAATCAAAGGACTTGCCCTCTTTTTGTTTAGTCTAATTGCTTTCACTTCGTTCAAAACTGAGAATGTCTGACGACATTTTGCAACAACTTATTCCTTCATGGCCAATATGTAGTTATCACACTAGATGCACATTGTTTTCAAAGGAAGTGAGCTTGTCATGTAATCGACTTTTTTTTTCTTTCTCCAGTCTGGTACCTGGTTAAGTACATTTCATAATCTATGTGAGGGAAGCCAGAAAGGCTAACATACCACTTTAATATCTGGTTACTGGATGTCATGCTGACTTGAGCTGAACAATACTGTACTTCTCAGTGGTTAGCTTTTGCCATCTTGATAATTATTGGTGGTAATAACAGCCAGTAATTATCAAAGTGACAAAAGCTAACATCTAAGGAACGCATGGCAGTAAGGATAATCAGATTACTTACCTCTTTGTATGGATTAAAGTTACTTTATCGGCATCTTGGAACAAATGTCAATATGTTGAGTTGAGAAATTAACAAATATTAGTGAGGTTTCAATCTGTAAGCAACCATTATGTGGCTGCTCGTGAGGGGTAAATTTGACCATTTTTGTACTAAAATGCTGGCCGCTGGTTGCGTTAGAGGGGTGGCCATCCTTGAGGGGTACTTTTGAACACAAACTCGGTGCCAAGGGATTGTGGTCATATAAAGCGGGTGGCCATTGGTCGGGGGGGGGGGGGCATTCAAGAGGGGGACCACTGTATTGTCAATTCTTTCTTTTTTAAGAGCTAGAGTAGCAACACTTATTTAATTATGTTTTATATCACAATCAACACAACATATTCTGTTTTATATGGACAACTAGTTCTAGAAGCTGATGATTGTTTTATACATGATTTATCCAAGGGATCAACAATACTTAAATTTAAAAGAACAATTTAGATTGTAAGAGGGGACCACCATTTAAAAAAGACAAATGGCCTCTTAGAAAGTTGTTCCTTTGACATTAAAATGTAGAATTTGTTTTTGCAAGTCGTTTTCTGGATGGTATATCATATTTGCTTGTGTATTACCTCCACACAACTGTAGATAGCTATGACCTGGGTCTTCTGCCATCACATCATGTACAAGCTGATCAGGTCTGGAGATCGTAAAACTGAGCTTGAGTTTAAGCAGGAATTTCCACTGTCAGCCAATCAGAAACGACCTCTAAAAAGTAATGCCATTGATGATTGGTTGAAACAAAATCTCGAGCTAAAGTGTTTTATGATCTCGGGGGTCAGGGTCTTTACTGTTGGTTTTACTCAGGATTTCAAGCTAACAGCACAGATCCTCTCAAGCTCAAGTGTTTTGTGATCTCCAGGTCAGGGTTAGTGCTGTTAGTTTTACCAGGGATTATACAGTTTAGGACTTCCATTCACAGGTTTTAGAAGATGAAATTGAAAAAATCCAAAAGTGAGCAGCCAGGTTGGTTATCTAATTATGACTATACCCCATGAAGTAGGATCTTAATATAGAATAAGTTGTTCTGGAAACCATTAACAAAATGTAGACTGGAAAATAGATTAATATTTTTCTACAAAGGTCTAAAAAGCAAAGCAAAAATACTCTGCCACAATTTAATCAAACCAAAAAGAACCAGTAGAAATCAACATGAATATATTTATATGATACCATACGCACAGACTGATAGTTACAAATGCAGATTTTCCCCCCAAACAACCAAAGACTGGTATTCGTTACCACAAATATTATTCACAACTGCCGAATCCTCAGAAAACCAAATTGAAAACTTTTAAAAATTAATACAGACACATTTTTTTCTAAAATAAGTTCATGTTGTAAAGGTTGATGCTGCATGGTGCTAAAATGTCATTATGATGTAGCACCGAACTCATCAAGATTGAGATCACAGACCGTCTCAAACTCAAGTGTTTTGTGATCTACTTGTTAGCGTCATTCTGTTGGTTTTACACCGGATTTCAAGATAATCAGCAGCCTGACTTTGATCTGCTGGAGCACTATGCGATGGCAGATTTCAAGATAATCAGCAGACTGACTTTGATCTGCTGTAGCACTGTGGGATGGCACATTTCAAGATAATCAGCAGACTGACTTTGATCTGCTGGAGCACTGTGGGATGGCACATTTCAAGATAATCGGCAGACTGACTTTGATCTGCTGTAGCACTGTGGGATGGTACATTTCAAGATAATCAGCAGACTGACTTTGATCTGCTGTAGCACTGTGGGATGGCACATTTCAAGATAATCAGCAGACTGACTTTGATCTGCTGTAGCACTGTGGGATGGCACATTTCAAGATAATCAGCAGACTGACTTTGATCTGCTGTAGCAATGTGCGATGGCACATTTCAAGATAATCAGCAGACTGACTTTGATCTGCTGTAGCACTGTGGGATGGCACATTTCAAGATAATCAGCAGACTGACTTTGATCTGCTGTAGCACTGTGGAATGGCACATTTCAAGATAATCAGCAGACTGACTTTGATCTGCTGTAGCACTGTGGGATGGCACATTTCAAGATAATCAGCAGACTGACTTTGATCTGCTGGAGCACTGTGGGATGGCACATTTCAAGATAATCAGCAGACTGACTTTGATCTGCTGTAGCACTGTGGGATGGCACATTTCAAGATAATCAGCAGACTGACTTTGATCTGCTGGAGCACTGTGGGATGGCACATTTCAAGATAATCAGCAGACTGACTTTGATCTGCTGTAGCACTATGTGATGGCAGATCCAGATCAGTACTGTTCATAGTTGGGTGGAATACAAGGGTATATATGATAGATGTTGATTTAAAAAAATTAATCCATCCAGTTGCTGCACAAAATGTTTAGTTTTAGGATGGATTGTTGATCAGAGGACATTACTACCATGATTTTTGAATATTGTAGAGTAGCATTAACATTGTTGGTAGGGTTGACATCCTTTTTATAATACTACTTTTTTTTTGTTGTACTGCCAATATTTGTCCAGAGGCCATTCTGGTGCACCTTGGTTTAGTGTCGGTACAACATTTTATTGCTGATTATGCATCACAAGGGATACTATGTCACTGGTTCTTTTTGCTTTGATTAAATTGTGGCACTGATGTCACCTCACCCATGGGAGAAAAGGAGTATCCAGTCAACAGCATCTTCAACATGCTTCCTTTGCCTCTACCATAATAGCATGCCACAGTATCACAGCATAAGAGTGCATGGGCAGCTTACAATTCTGGTACTAGGCTCTTAATAATTTATGTTAGTGTACAGTAGTGCAGATGTCTTATCACAGAAGGATGTTAGGCTTTGCTCTGCATAATGGTGCTACAGTAATAGAAATACATCTGTGTCATCTGATAACACAGATATTCTAACAGGATTTTCTGCAGCAACCATCACCATTTGTTGTACAAGAATGTTACTAGCTTCTTCATGAGATGTGGACATATGGTATCTGTGGATCACTACACCATGATTTATTTTAACTGGAGTATTTTGGCTACCCATGATGATAAGTTTGTGGTTTGGTTTGATTCTTTGATGAAATTCTTGATCCTGAATGAACTGATTACAAATAATAGTGATCATTTGTTTCTTGTTTTCAGTAACTGTCAGGACTACTTTCTGGGGAGGAAGCTGTATATTTGAACTTAACTGAAGAATTCTGCTGGTGTCTGTTACTCTCCCAGTTCTTGTGATACTCTTGGTGCTGAAGTCTCTGTACCTCTCAAATACTAGCCTATGTTTAAGATAGCTTTAAAAATTGTTAACAGGGACAGTACCATTTATTGGCCAATGTACCACCCACAGAATTCCTTAACCATCAATCACAGTGCAGGAGATCTGTGCAGATTCCACAGACCTCATGTAACATAAGCCATTTGTAATTGAGATGTTCAGCTGCAGAGAAGTAAGGCAGCACAAGTCATATTGCCTTTATATGCAATTGCCAATCTCCCTCTCTCTCAATTCTGATACAAATGATCACAATGAAGGCTGGTTTGATAACACAATCTACCCATAGCTTTGTTTTTTCTGCTCTTTCTAGCCATGTCTTGTAATACTCAAAACAGATCACATATGCATACAGGTAGATTATTATGAAATATTCCTCAACAATTTCTCTGCAACCATATGCAAAGCCCAGAAATTTTGGGGTAATTTTTTTCCATTGAGCACTTCACTGCACCACCAGATGCTGCTTCCATGACATTGGCAAGCCCACTTGCATTCATGGTAGTTCCAATGGACCCAATAAAGCCAATGAGCAAATACATACCTCTAAGACCTCATTTGGGTATGCCCAAAGAACCTCCAGTGTCATGTGGTACAGTTGTTGATCACAGGTAAACACAGTAAACTATTTCCCACTTTGCATCATCAGTTTTTGAGCTTCTTTCAAAGCTATTATCTTTGTGTCAGGGTCATTTGGTGTTGGTGTCAATGGGGGCATATACACTGCTGTCATTTGTGTCAGTTCTTGCACTTTGGCATAGTTGTGCATTGTAAGCACTGAATTCAGGGCAGTCATCTCAGGCAAGTATATTATGAAGGAAAGTTGCTGTTGTTGGCGTGGGTTTAATGCCATTTTTCAACACATGATAGGCTATATATGGCAACCAGTATATCTGGTGGAGGAAGAACCTGGGAAAATCCCACGAAGAACCACCGACCCACAGGAAGCTACTGGCAAGCTTTGTCACATACCCATGCTGGCTGAGCCTGAGACTCGAATCCATGCCTACAGAGGAGAGATGTCAGTGATCTGTAAAGGCAAGCGCCTTAGACCACTCGATGTGAAGGAAAGTAAAGTCAGTTTCTTATGCTGTTCTAACAGCAGTAACAATATGAGCTGGCACTGTCAGTGGTAACACCTCCATCATCTAGGATTATTTGGATCCTTTACTACATTGCTTTGGAAGCCACAGAAAAGACAATATTGTTGAAAGATAAAGGTGGTGATGTCAGAACGCCCTTGCCGTTTTGAGGGAAGTGTTTTCTTTTTAGTTGGCTATGTCCCTTATGATGTCTTTTTACTTGCAGTGATGGTGTGTAAGCTGACACACAGTTTTAGTGGCACTTTATTGTGAAAGTGACATCTGAAGCCAGTTTAGCTTCATGTTGATTATATATGCCATCAGCATAGATCTTGCTGCATCTTATAATATTTCTAATTCTTTCTTCACCAGTGTAAGCCATGTTATGGGAATCTGGCTGGAACTTTAACTTCCGCTTCAAGAAGACTCATAGTTTAGAAAAAGAAAAAGCTGTATAACTTCTGGTTGAAGAAACCAACATAGAATTAAAATTAGATTTTGGCAAAACTAAAATCTGTTAGATTATCAAATTTAAGGAAAAAATATAATATTCAATATGAAAGAAATTATAAAATCCTCAGAAACAAAGGCATAAGTGTTTTATTCTTAAATACAAACTCCAAAAAGACAAGCAAAATTGCAATGAAGATGAGTTTCAACCATTGATCTACTTTACAAGGAATGATTGGTTGCAGACATACCATGGATAGTATTTATATACCAAGAAATTTGGTCTGGGATAAATCACTACCTACAGTAATAATAATAATAATAATAATTATACCAGCAGCAGCAACAGCAGTGGTATTAGTAGTAGGGATTTTATTAAAGTATATTTTGTGCACTCCTTGTGTATCCAATAATTGCATTATATATATATTTAGTGCCACAATGACGAAAGGTTATTGTTTTTGTTACCTAAAATCTCAGTAGAGTCAAATATTTTGTTTTGGAAAATATTTCAAGCTATTAATAATGAATGGAAGTCATCATATGCCAAACATCAGTCAGAGTCAAACAAGGGAGATAATATATGCACGTATTAAAAATGCTCACCATTGACAAGGTGTCATCAGTCAGTTTCTGTTAAAGTAGGGTCTGAGGATAATAAATTCTCTATACTGTAAAATAACTAATTTTAGCACATGAGAAGCATCAGTACAGTTGGTGCACTGCCCTATGAAAGCTGAGACAAATCTGCACCAAACGTTTTATACTCCACTGCAATAGCAGAAGGGGCATATTGTTTTGTTGCTGTCCATACTTACATCATACTTCTGTCTTAAATCACTTTTAGCACAGTAGCACAAAACTATTAAACTTGTAGCCATGAAATATTGCACCATTTATTATCATAAGTAATTGACTCAATTAGATTTTCAAGCCATTACAGGAATGTTTCATTTCTTTACACAATTTTGAACTTCTGGGACATAGACTTTATTGACAAAAACCTTGTTAGCACACTTAAGCAAAAACCACTTGAGGTAGATAAAAGAAATTTGGTAGGCATGTTTGTAATCATATGTAGATAACAGTATTAGATTTTTAGGCCATTACAGCAATTATTCAATCTTTTTAACCACATTTTTGTAACCGTTTGCATGTGGACAATTTTACCAGAAACCTTATTAGCATGGTTAAACAAAAAACACTTAAGGTAGACAAATACAATTGGGTAGGTATATTATTATACATAGGTTCATGACCTAATTATATTTTCATGCTATTTTATACATTTTTGACATTTTAAATAAAATAGAAGATTTTGGACTTTGACTTTTTTGGTCTGCAGTTGGTCATACATGTTTTACAAATACAAGTCTAGTTATTTAATATTTTTAAAAATATTTTTATTTTCTAATTGAATTAGATATGCCCCAGCATTAAACTACATTTAAAGGGTCTGTAGGGGCGAGAGTGCTAAAAGTTTTGATGCACTAATACTAATTGTTTTACTATATCTCCTTGCTCACTTACACCTACCAATTTTTAATGTCAGACAATTCACAGCAAGAGCTTTATTTATATTGACATTATTCAGTCAATAACAAAGAGAACTTTTGCTAGAGAATTGTTCTCCCTACACTCCACCATTACATATGCCTTATCATCATATACTGACTTTGTTTAATGTAAGGGGCTAGTCTGCTTTTTATCAGATGTTGTCCAAACAATCCTGGATTTGTATGTCCCAAACACCATTAGTTTTGTCATTGAGTCCTCTACATACATACATACATACATACATACATACATACATACATACATACATACATACATACATACATACATACATACATACATACATACATACATACATACATACATACATACAAACATGTTGAAATTTGGCAGTTATTATTGACATCAGGTGAACATATACATGTGGTTCTTTTGTCATGCCCCTATGAGTTTTTACATGCCTGCCTTAAACTGTGCGTATTTTGGGATTGCCCTTCTCTCTGCCCATTAATATTAGCTTGTCTGGACCAGAACTTTGTAAATGTTGGAGAGATTTTCATGAAACTTCGCCAAAGTATATATCATGGCTAAATGGTGTGTCTAGTACCATAGCCATGCCCACTACCTCAATGTCAAGGTAATTATGTGATCTATATTCTTGTCAGGAGTATAACTTTTGAACCATTGAAGATATTTTAATGAAATTTTGCCCAAGTATACGTCATGACTAGACAGTGTGTTGATTACCTTAGCCATGACCCCTACCTTAAGATCAAGGTCACAACAATGAAAAGTCTAATTCTGTGACTTGTATCCTTGTCTGGAGTATAACTTTTGAACAACTGAAGATATTTTAATGAAACTTTGCCCAAGATATGCCATGATTAGAGGGTGTGTTGTTTTCCATAACCATAATCCCTGCTTCTAGGTGAAGGTCTGCAGGGGAAATGTAACTCTGATTTTATCCTTATTTAGAGTATAACTTTTGAGCCACTGGAGATACTTTAAAGAAATTTTAATCACTTGTGTATCATTACCTGACAGTGTGTCACATACCATATCCATGCCTCCTGCCTCGAGGTTAAGGGCACAGTAAGGAAAAATGGAATTCTGTGACTTGTATACTTGTCTGGATTATAACCTTTGAACCATTGAAGATATTTGAATGAAACTTTGCCCTAGTATATATCATGATTAGGTGGTGTGTCGCTTACCATATGAACATGACCCCTGCCTTAAGGGGAAGGTCTGCAAGGGAAAAAATAACTCTGACTTCTGTCATTAAACAGATTATAACTTTTGAACCACTTGAGATACTTTAAGGAAATTTTAACCACGTATATAATGAATAGACAGTTTGTCACATACCATAGCCATGCCTCCTGCCTCAAGGTCAAGGTCATTTCAGAGGAAAATATAAATCAGCAACCTTGGTCTATGTATGGATATAACTTTTGAACCAAAGAAGATATTTGTACAAAACTTCAGCCTATTATATAACAGACTAAGGTATATATCTTGAAAGTGTCTCACGTATTCACAATCATACACACTGCCTCTAGGTCAAGGGCACAACAAACGATAATGTAAATCAGCGGCGTGTCTCCTCATCCATGCCTTCACTCTTTAACTCCTACAGATATTTTGATGAAACTTTATCCAGGTCTGCACCTTATCATGCAATAGTTAAGTCCCTAGCTCAGAGATCAAGGTCATTAATAGGGTAAAGGTAAAGGTGCATATCATGTGCTGTTTGTGGTATTCTTGTTTCCAGAGTTATGTTCCCCTTATTTTGGTGGTAAATGTATATACTATGTATGACAATTCTTGTGTGCTGAACTAGTCCCATAGCTTTTCATGAATTGCCCTGAAACTTGGCAGACATTATTAAAATCAGGTGAACATGTACATGTGATTCTGTCATCAAGCTTCCATTAATTTTTTTTAAAGTTATAGCCATTTATGGTGTTAAATGTATTATAATAGTATATAAGATCATTCTTGTGTGTACAAGTAGTCCCACAGATTTGATGAATTGCCTTGAAACTTGGCAGGCATTGACGTACATGAACATGTGCATGTGGTCCAAGTTATGCCAGTGTTAATCCCTTTTTGGTACATTCTTGATGTTAAATGGATACAAATGTAACTCTTGCAAGTGCAACTAGTCCTTGTTTTTATCCATTGTGAAATTTCTTCTGCATGTTCATACCATACATTCCACCAGATTTATCATTCTTTTTTTCTATTTGCACCACTTATTCAAACGGAGAAGGGTGGGGGCATCCCAGTCCTATGGCCTATGGACACATTTTTAGTTTTCTCATTTTCTGATCCAATATTTTTAGTACATAGGAGCTTGGTGGGACTGGTTATCTCTTCTCCAAATAAAATGCATTTATTGATCTAACAGTAGTACTTGTAAACTGCAGTCAACACAGAAATTATAAAATCTGTGTGAACACTTCATTTTGTAGATATGTATTTTACACTCTGCAACATTTGGTCATTATACAGTCAACTCTCAATACAACAACATTCACACAATATACGTTTTCAGTGTAGGAAAATATTTAGATGATTTCAGAAAATAATTGTGATAATATTAGATATGAAGCATAGATTTATATTTCTTACTGATTCGTCTCTGTTATATATGCTGGTTTGACAATGATGAGACAACGGCAATAGCTCCTAAATTTAAGTCTAATCTTTACAATGATAGATTAGTTATTGTAACGAGCACTGAATGTATTTCTTGTCTCATATGCATTAGCAAACACTAAGACATAGGTGCCATATATATACTTAAATATTAGTCATGTCCAACTTCAAACAACATAAACCCTGATCTTCAGGTGCATAATGTGGTGGCAGATTAGGGTCTGTGTTGTTTTGATCTACTGCTTAGTCCTAACAAACCTGCATAGACCCAGATTAGGGTCTATGTTGTTTGCAGTTGGATTAGAGTTGTACGCGATTATAACCAGTAGCATCATTGGTGTCATTATTGTGGTCCATGTTCTTAGCATGAAGAGTCTGTGTTTAGATTTTGTGCCAAAGGTTTGAAATATGTATTCCGAGTCTGAGACAGTACATCATGACACAGTTTAAGAGTTGGATAAGGTGTTCTGTTGAACCCTTGTCTTTGTAAGTGTTTAGTATTTAGTGAAAAATTGATGTTGGTTCTTTGTTTCTGCAGCTTCCCCAAGATCATACCTCTGTCCCGTACACTTTCCAGGTCAGTTGGATGCTGGCTTTACTATATACCTATATGTGATACTGACCTATCAATACTACAGTGCCCTTTCTGATATATGACCATTCCTGCTTTGCTTAATTATTTTTAGATCTTGTACAAAAAATTATGTTAAATATCATCATGTTGTATCATTGCTATAATATTTGTTAGCCAATTTTGTATTATGATATGACATGTATATCATATCATGAAATTGATCACACAAGGTATGAACTGTTTGTGCAAAGTGTCAAAATGTGATTCAGTATGCTGCATAAACTGCATTGAGATCATCATATTTCATTATGCAATAACTTGAATCTTACCTTGTTTTCCTTTCAGATGAAATTAATGAAACTCATGCAGTTTCACTATTTTGTTCACCAGGGCTCATAAAACAGAGAAATTATGCCATTTATTCATACGAAATTAGCATTTGTGTATGATCCATCAATCACATCAATTTTGCATAACATGTCAATTGCTGGTTTAAATTTTAGGTACTTTGCATTTTAAGGGCAAGTCTTTCTTCAAACTTCTTGTATTTTCTAAAGTCTGAATTCATTTATTTTTGTGCTAAGAATTTTCTTGGTTTTGCAAAATATTATGTTTTTATTGGTACTGAATTTCATGAATTGGGTTGGAAGCACTATATTTTCCACAGAAGAATCACATTGGGTATATAAATTCTTGACTTGTAACAGTCACAAGATCCACGTACTTATATACTCTCTTTTAGGTCAAGTCCAACTGCAAACAACATAGACCCTGATCTGCCAGTAGACCAGTGTCTATGTTGTTTGCTCTGCTGATTACTACTAACAAACTACATAGACCAAGATCTGCCAGCACATTATGCAATGCAGATTTGGGTGTGTGCAGTTTGCAGTTGGTCTTGACTTGTAAGTGTGTATATACGGTAAATTTGTACCCCATTAAAAATAATGAATTCACAGTATTTTTATAATTGATCTTTAAAGAATGTTATGTTGTACCTTTTGATGATGCTGACCTCCTGCGTGTCATAAGAGGTGACTAATGGACACAGGACCCACAGTGGGTCAGTGGTTAGCATGCCAGACTCATGACAGAAAGGGTGTGGGTTTGAATTCTACCATCGGATTAGCCATATCAGCTATCATAGTGTTTCCTTGGGCAAGGTACTTCACTCCAATTGCCTCAGCATTAAAAATCCTACATAACCTACTGTGTTGCTGTGCCAAAAAACACAAAACCAAACTTTTGATGCTGAAAGCATATACTACTCAGAAGAAACTAAGACCCCCTTTTTGAGCAGCTAAGGACTGCCTTTGTTTATTTTTGGGGCCCAGGATGGCCAAGTGGTCTAAGGTACTTGCCTTTACAGTTCACTCACACATCTCACCTCTGTGTGAGTTCAAGTCTTGGCTCAACTAACGTGGGTATGTGAGAAAGTTTGCCAGTAGCTTTTCATGGGTCAGTGGTTCTTTCTGGGGTCTTCCCAGGTTCTTCCTCCACCAGATATACTGGCCACCATGTATAGCCTATCATGTGCTGAAAAAAAGCATTAAATTCCACAAAACCAAACTATTGTTTATTCTCCTCTTAGAATTGAGGTATTTCAGTAGATACTCTAGATGACAACATTTAACATCTCAGAAGCAGCAATGTATGCCTTGGATATTGTGAGTGTTTGGGGACATCTGACCACTGACAGTCTTCAAATACATTTTGTTGTGTTTGCCAATATTCTCTTCCCAAAAAGTATGTGGGCCTTGATTTTTTGGGAAGGGTATTTATACTTAAAGCATATTTTCATTGACACTGGCACCCAACTGGTATTTTTTTGTGCATTCATTGATGTCACATCAGAAGAATGGTCAAATATTGCCTAGGGCACTGTGGCTAATGTATTCATATTAAATTAAATGTATGAAAAGTAATTAAAACTGTTGTTAAAGGATCAGGACCAGTGATTTTGTGTGCTGAAAATTGCACACAGAATTAATGTTTCATATCTCTTAAAGATTTATAAAATACACAGACAAAACTTTGGAATTAGCTTTTATATATGAAATCATTCACTTCATTATAGTGTATGGTTCTTCCAATATAATGGCAACTTTTTTAATGCCCTCACCATGTTCTGTGGTTTGGCTTACAGTGTTACCCATGTCCTTCTGTGAAGGACATCCTGAACTCCTATACATCACAAACAGATCACCCATGATGTCCCAAATCACAAATTTTTCTGTTCTCAGTAACTTTTGATGGATTTTACGGATTAAAAAGGTTGGAGTTTTAACTTGATAAGATCAGTATCAAGTTCAGTTTTCATGTTTTGACATCAAAATTTGAATGAGTAATGTCCCTATTGACTTTGAACTTTGCCTTTTCATCTTTAATTTAATTACAGCTTAATTACTTTTGAAAGACTTTCTGGATTGTAACCAAATTTGGCATGGAGCTAGATATGAAGAAGACCTAGGTCATTTTCATTTTTACCCATCTTCTGTCAAAATGTGATCCCTATTTGACCTAGAATTGTGGCTGTATATATTGACCCAGTTTTTATCCATTTGTACCATATTGGCAGGTGCACTCCTGTTTGTATGGATACATTTCTAGTTCTATTTAAAGGTGGGCCTTGGAAAGGTTATATATATATATATATATATATATATATATATATATATATATATATATATATATATATATATATATAAACCTTTTATGTTAATTGTTTGAGACAGAATTTAACTTTGGAATGAATTATCAGAAATGATGGCATTGCAAGGCTAAAAACAATTCCTAAAATGATCCACTTGCCTGTAGATGAGATTTTCATGAAATTGCAACAAATAAAAAATGGGTTTTTGATTTCATATTTCGTACAGAATTTTGGGCAAGTGGCAAAAACTGTTACTAGTACAGCTAAATATTTAACTTGTTTTGGACTGTAGGACAATGGAGTTTTCCTTCCTTGCATAAAAAATGAGGTGTGCTGATCCTTTAGCACGTAGTTTTTGTTGTTGTATGAACAAATTGAATATTTTATATGAAAAAAATCCTCAATTGTGAATGCTTAAAAGGAAAGTGACACAATAATACAGACTAATGACACAGTTATTGCTGGTAAGGGCTGGAAAAATAAAACAAATCTGCATTTGGCTGGATTTGATATTTCTTCAAAATTGTGGGGGGAAAAGTCCACATTTTTCCTTCATTTTTAGCAAGCCTCTGTGAAGTTAGAGAAGAGCAATTTTACTCCCCTGACATTGGTGTCGGAGTCCATATATATAAAAAGCATATACATATGTACAGTCTAACTGTATCTCAACCACTCTTTCTTCCTTGGATCTAGGCCTCAGTTTAGAGTCAGTTTCATAGCACTTTACCCCCTGGAGAGGGGCTAAGAGGTCTAACTTTGTATGTATTGTTGCATTTATATTTTTGGTACATTCTTGGTAAAGTTCTTGCATTTAGCTTATGATCACATAGGTTTTTTGAACTCTGTATACATGCTGTTATACCAGAAATCATGAAACTTGGCGAGGAGATTCATCTTGATGTGTACTATACCCTAATCATGAAAGTAGGTCACTGACTTTGGTTAAATTTTATTACAAGTTTTTTTCAAGCACTGTTCATGCTAGAATGATTATGCTAGATAATTGTATGCATATCTATTAGTACCACACCCATACATTAAAAGTAGGCCACTGTGACCTTCAGTTCACACAGGTTTTTGCGTGCTTTGTGCATACTATTTATATAGAAACATGACACTTGGTGCTAGAATCATGAAATTGATGATAATATGCATCTCTCTTAGTACCACACCCTTACACAACAGCAGCTTACCATGACCTATGTTTCATCTTTTACTGACCATGGTCAAGTTTTTGCATTTAGCTCATGATAACACAAGTTTGTGTCATGCTATATGCATGCAATCCTACCTAGAATGATGAAACTTTGTATGGGGATGCATCTTAATAAGTACTGCACTCTGATTGCAAACAGAGGTCTCTCTGACCTATATCTCATGCTTCAGTGACTTTATTGAAATTTCGCATTTAAAGTTCATTTCCTGGGTTTTGTTCATGTTAGAATCATGAAACTTTATAATTGGATGCAGCTCTGTTAATACTATACCCTTACAATCAAAGTCACAGTGACCTTTTGCTTTATTAACATAGGCTTAGTATTTGTGTTTAGCTCTTGACAACATAGATTTTTCTGCAATATACATCCTAGCCAACTCAGAATGAACTTTCTGACCAGTGCAGTTTAAATTAGGAATACAAATATGTTGATTCAGTGGTCAACTTTCCATATTAATGACCTTGCATTGTAGATTGTAATAGATTAATCTCAGCATGTTAACTGTGTATTTTACTGGCTGATCAAGGTAATTACTGATGCATGAACTGTGCTTGTAATAGTGGTTACACTGACTGTCAGTCCAAGGTTATTCAAAGTCTGTGAATTCCACACAGTAAAATCTTGCCTTGAGAGGTGTACAATTATGATAGCTTCTGAAGAAGATTTTATAAACAATGTTTTTTAAAAAAGGAAAATTAATCAAAGGTCTTTATCAACTCATTATAGTACCTCAACTTTGATATCATAGAAAAGAATGTTCTTATTTATTTGTTTTATGACTCTTATGCCATGTTGCAGGAGCTAACATTTCTTTGGTCAAAATCACTTTAATCTCAATTTATTTTCTGCACATTAATTAAGATTTACAGTGGCTGCCAGAGACCGCTAAAAACTATGCTATGTTATCGTTTATTACAAAACTTTTGGACAAGTCAAAAAGACTTTCCCATTGAGATTGTCCTGAAATACAGAATATTTTTCTTGCCCTGCTGGTATCCTTGCATTTTATGATTTCTTTTTTATCATAATTGCAAAATTCAGTTGTAATCTAGAACTTCTTTTGTCGCTTTTCTTTGTTCACAGAGATTAATGCAATGGAACAAGTTATCAGTTTCCTATATATGTATAGCATGATACGAGTTATTATTTACTCTCAGAAATTAACACGTGAAAACTAATGTTCTTATCACAGCATTACTATTGTCACTGCATTCTTACTTGCTTTTGTGTGCTCTTTGGAGATCAAAATGGTTTTGCAAAAGAAGTTATCAAATGGTAAAAGTTAGAGTTTATGTTTTGTATTTCTAATTGTTCCTGTGGGATATTAAGGAAATATATCCCACTACTCTTCTTAAAGACAAGTGGTTTATTTGAGATTTGACCTTCAGAAGCATTTAGTGTGGGTTAGTTTTTTTTGTGCTCAAATATCGTCTTGAGATAGTACATTTACACTTGTATAATGTGTACCAAACTGATCATAGTGTAAACTCAGATTTGCAGTTACATAATGTACCTGCAAATCATGATTGGTGCTTTTTTTGTGCTTGAAATCAATAAGTAAAACAAATAACAAATCCTGATCTGCTGGTATATAATATGTGGCATTTGCTGTTGGGTGCACTTTATACAGAGGTAAATACAACATATTGTAGAGATAATCACCTGGAGTAAGATTGTGTATGTTGATCATCATACCAAGAGGTTTTTAGTCTCTCTCTATCTCTCTCTCTCTCTCTCTCTCTCTCTCTCTCTCTCTCTCTCTCTCTCTCTCTCTCTCTCTGTTGGTATAAAGAGTCATTGGGTGGAGGGAATGGGAAGACCCACATGAAACCACCATCTTTGGATGGGCACCACAAACTGTTGCATGCTGACTTTGAGCATTGAACCATGGACAGCTGAGCTGTGAAGCAGGTGTATCACTACTCCACTGTTCAGGCCCCTATTTTGTTGGGAATTTTTTATATGCATTTTGTGCATTTGAAATGGAAGTAATTATTTAAATTTATCATCATTGCAGACCTACAACAATATTTTTATTTATATCCAATTACAATTTGTTTCAAAAGATGTTCAACTCTTACAGTAAAGCTTTCTTAGAAAGAAATTTGAAAGAATTTAATGTGGCAGATGCTATAATTTGGAACATTTTGTTTCCGCACATTGACTCATCAGGGTTTTACTGAAATGTAACCAAATTTTTATTTTTTAAACTGCATAATTGGCTAATGCCTTAGTCATAATTATGTTCAATATGGATTTTGAAAAATGTAGGGGACATTAAAATCAACTCAATTGCCCATTTGTAGTATGGCTATTTGGTTCAAGTGGTGCACATAAGCCTATCAGAGATATCAGCACATGCTGTCCATTGCAAGTGTATAGACCTAAGTCCTCATTTTTTTATATATATCATTGAAAATACAAAGAATGCATTGTATCTGTTGCTAGATTTACACTCATTACATCACCTATCATTCAATTTTGCACTCATTCATTTTCTTACCTATATTGTAAGTAGTTATTCATTTCATGGTTAATTGAATTTCATTTTTGGATTGGTTTAACATGATAATGGTTAAAAAGTTGTAATACAAATATTAATACATATATACATGATAAACCCAAAAATCACTCTATTTAGGCTCAGATGGAGATGGATTGGCCCTGAGGGAAGTCAAAAGTTTCCCCTCAGACAGTCTTTTACGGAGAAAACTCTCCACTTCCACTTTCAACTTTCTCAGACGAACAAAATCCTCGTTAAAACTGTTACGAGAGAAGGGTTCATGTAAGTAAATGACCAATAGGCCACTTTACCATCCTTGACCATCCTGCTGAGGAATGACAATACACTTCTGAATGAATACTGACTCTCAGAATTTTAAGAATGTCTCTCCGTTGAAATGTATCAAATATCCCTCTCTGTAGTATTTCCTTTGATAATAAAGGGTAGTGATGTTCTTTCAACAGTGGATATAGGAATTCTGTAATACCACTTACAGAATGGAAAACCCTCTTGATATAGTATGGTTACTTTCAATTATTGTTAAAGAATTTCTAATGCACTCCTAAACTGTAGTTTGCCTAATGAGGACATACCAACATTAGCTTGTAGCTTGATATCTTGGTCTTTGACACCATTCTAGAAACTATATTCTTGGGCTTGAGAAATGTAAAACCTCATTAACTGTAAAACAGTTATCTCAGAATTGAAATCTTTGGTTTTAAAAAAATGAAGTATCAGTGGATGTACATGTTTTTTCATTATGCCTGTCCTTTTCACTCTCAGTAGCATGCTTACTTGCATCAGTAGAAATCTAAAGCTTTTATTGTCAAGTAAAACAAGTACTTCTAACTGTAATCTAACAATAGCATATGCTACTGGGCAAGGGCATGATGGCAGTTTGACCCTTTGGCAAGCTAGTGATTGATAGGTTGATTGACCAGTCAGTGTGGAGCATACCTGGACCATGTGAATTTGACCTATATAATACCTAGTGACTCTGCCATTTTCTACATGGAATAGTGTTGAAATCATGATAGGAGAATGCAGAAGATTTTTGTTGTCCAGAGATACTCAAGAACAGCATCCACTTCAAATCTTTTTTTTTTCCTTCAATTTATGGGTTAACTTGCAGAATGCTGCCTTTTTGTGTAAATATCTGAAATGACTGTCACTCTGTTGTAATTAGAAATATTTTGTTACAAGTCTAAGAAAAAGGAAAAAATAGCAAAGTTGAATACACAAACACAAGCACACATTCACATGCACAATAAAGAGTAAAGTGTCATCTGTCCATCCGTTAGCTCAAGTTTGTTGTCACTACTCCTACTAAACTACTTGGAGGATTGCCTTGTAACTTTACACACAAATCCACCCCATGGTCTAGTTACTCCTAAATGAAAATGGTGCCAATCTGATGTCCAATATGGCTGTTATGGCAGCCATCTTGAAAATCTTGTTATCGCTACACCTCCTGAATGGATGGCCATATCAATATGGCGTTTTCTTATCATGTCTAGTTGGTCCTAAATAAAAATGGTGCTGATCTGACATCCAGTATGGCAGCTGCAGAAGCCATCTTGAAAATCTTGTTACCGCTACTCCTCCTGAATGGATGGTCATATATCAGCATGGGGTTTTCATGAAAACACTTTTTATGATGTCTTGTTGGTCATAAATGAAAATGGTGCTGATCTGACGTTCAGTATAGCCACCACAGCAGCCATCTTGAAAATCTTGTTATTGCTACTCCTCCTGAATGGAAACTCATATCGAGAATATTGTTATCTCTACTCCTCTCCAAATTGATGGCTATATCAACATGGGGTTTTAACCAATAGACTTCTTATGATACGTAGTTGGTCCTAAATGAAAATTGTGCCATCTGTACATCCAATATGGCCTCAATGATGACAGTCTTACAAATTTTGTTCTCACAGGGGTTTTTCACCAAGATCTAAATGAAAATGGTGACAGTCGTACATCCAACATACCGTATATGCTCGATTATAAGTAGACTCGACTATAAGTTGACCCCCCTTTTTAGGGCTGCAAAAAGTGAATTTCTCTCTGACCCTCCTATAAATCGGGGTGTATTTTGCAAGTCAGATCCGTCTGAAGGGGTGACTTCTTAGTGAGTCAGAATTGCACTTTGGAAATATAAACAAGCCAAACTGGATAGATAGATAAGAAAAAAAAAAAAACAGTGGAAAATACAATTATATTATTGAGTGAAATATGTCACAAATAAATTGACTACTTACAATTTGTCCATCTTTGTGTAATAAAGTCCATTGAAATCCATAATGCTTTACATTTTAAATCCATTTATATGATAAATCCACGAATTCAATTATAGGTGACATACCGGTATAAAAATAGAAGTTCAAAATGATCCAATTCACAATATCCTGTCATATGTTAATTCCACATGTCGTACAAATAAACAATGAAAGTTAAGTCCACTTTTTGTGATTCACGGTCTATCTAATGTCATCTGGTACAAAGTCCAAGAAATAATCCTCATTGTCTGATAAAGTTATGAAATCCTACATCGTCATCTAGTCATTGTAAATCGTCGTCTAGTCATCATAAATCTCGTCCGACTTCGATTCCTCGGCTTTACTGTCATATGTGGATGCTTATGCAGAGACTGAGCTTGGGCTCTGTAAGTAACACTTTGATCATAAAGTCAGAAATCTATAGGATGCAACTGAACACATGTCAATTAATTGTGCGGCAAGATCTAAGGGGGTTCAAATAACCACCCTTTGTTACTTGGCACCGAACAAGTATCAAACTTGCGGCTTGATCAAAGGGTTGTCACATGGGAAAATAGAGTGTGGTGCCTTTACAAGCTAAGGGATTAAGGTCAAAGTATATGCACAGGAAGTTGTAGAACTCTACTTGGCACTGAAGAAGTATTAGAATCGCAGCTCGATCAAAAGGATTGTCAACTTGAAAACAAAGTGAGTACCTTTACAAGCCAAAGGCTTATTGGCCCACGTGCACTGGTAGATAACTTGGGGAAATATCAGTTGGGAATTAAATCTGACTTGTGGAAAAGGAAAATACAGATTAAATCAAAACTTTTATTGCATCAAGCACAGTCTTTATACAGCAAAACACAAATATTAATACAAATACAGGTTGTTCGGACTTGCACGAAAATGGAAGCAATATACTTACTATTAAACACCCATGGTAAACATTGACGGACAAGTCACTTTGCGGTAGGTAGTATTATATTTACTGGTAATATTTTCAAATTATTAAAATCCAAATAACTGTAGATACAAGTATTATGTAATGAACACCGTCATGAAATGGATAAAGACAGTGCATACCATATATGATTTACTGCATAGGAATAGTGGCCTGAAAACGTAAAAATATATGAATTGACAGTATTTTTATGTACTGCAGACATCTAGAGTTACCAACATTACGCCAAGATTTAAAATTTTTTTTAATGTCGCACTTATAAGACGACCCCTACTCTACATGAATCAAATTTTAAGTAAAAAAATGTTGACTTATAAGCAAGTATATATGGTAGCTGCCACAAAGACCATCTTAAAAATCTTCTTGTGACTTCACCCCCTGAATGGATATTCATTATGAGATGGGGTTTTTACCAAAAGACTTCTGATGATGTCTACTTGGTCCTAAATGAAAATGGTGCCAAGCTGACATCCAATATGTGTACCACAGCAGCTAATTTGAAAATCTTGTTATCGATGAAGAATATCAGAGATTGTTTCAACACTTGACAATTAAAAGGAATAAATGGTCGTATCTTGAATTCCTGGAAATTCTTTTCTCCTAGTAGAGCATCAGTTCCTTCAAGGGACTCTTGTTTTCTTTCTGTTGGCATATGGACATAGCCACAGTGCAAATTCATGTTCAGTGAGCAATGTTTGCAAAGCTGATTTCTGTTTGACATTATGGACATTCTGGTATAGCTATATATCCTAAATTAGATAATAAAATTCATGGAACATGAGAAGATTTGGTTTCATTAGTGATATTTTCAAAAGCATTACAAGTCCATAATAACATCATCAGTGATAAATGTCATTTACACATTGTAAAGTACAAATGTCCAACAGCCTTGCTGAGGCCAGCTGACACAGTGTTCCTGTCAATTAGTTTGTTCAGTAACTATTTTATAAGCATTCTCATAGTTTTTATTAGTGTTCAGACTTTTTGATTTTTTAATAAACTGTTAACCAATCTACATTTGGCTTACATAGACTAAATCCACAAATTTATGTGTATAGAATCTGTTCATTACTGCCTGTATTGGGTTTTGCATGTGAGTTTTCTTCGTAAAATTTAATTGTCACTAAAATAAATACCTTTTCCAACCCAAATATGAAAGATTGGGTGTGAAGTTATGCCTTGCATTGGCTGGTAAAGCACCAAAATAAATACTAAAGTATAGCCCAGAGTCACACTATTCTCTGTATACACCGCAAGTGGATGTCCGAGTTCATGGATGGTCACTTTGAAACAGTCAAGTGAATTAATTGGGGCATGGTTATCTACTCTTTGCCAAAGGGTCAATTCTGGCCTTTCCTGTCTGATTCTTTCCAGGATTCTGTGCTCTTTTGGTCTATTGCCTTGTGTAACTCATGTGTATTTAATACTCCTTGTTCATATACTCTCCCTGTGGGCTCAGGGATGTAGAATAGCCCAGATGCACCTTGCTGCATGTCATAAAAATAATGGAGGTAACCTTTTTGCCTGGAATGTGTCCCATGATGATGTTCCAGCTGAGAAGGTCTTGGACTTTTTAAAAGAGTGTGGTTTATATAAACAATTTGAATTTGTATTTTAAGGATTTTACACATTTTTGACTTTATCTTTGTTTTTGTATACTGATGTGTCATTAAACCCTATACACACATACATATACACATACATGCATACATACATACATACATACATACATACATACATGTATATACATACATACATACATACATACATACATACATACATACATACATACATACATGCATACATACATACTCCTTCATATAGCTGAGGATGCCTTAGCTCTTAATGCGAACCTTGTCTCGTTGATTTTTACTTTTAGTGGTAGCACTTGGGTTCATGACATTATAAAATCTTACAGCATCCTGATCGTTCAGATCTGGATGTTTTCAATAGAATAGAATTGTTAACCTATAACATGTACTACCAATAAATTCCACAGTTATGTTCTCCAATGATTTCTTAGCACCTTCACTGAATAAGTAGGCATAGAGGCGGAGTTTATTTACGTTGCTTGACTCTCAATCTGTGTGGGGTATACAGATGCAAAATATGGCAGGGGGAACAAATAAAGTGGATTTACTTGTGTATTTGGGTACTTGGGAGCAAATAAATAAGGATTTATTACTTCTGTACTGTGGATGTCATGAGAAATGGTCGAAGAACAGCTTGGAGATGAATGTTTTTTTAACCAGACATACACAATTTCAGTTAATTAGCTGATTTATGCTCTTTTTTGTCAAGAAAAACTGTAAAGTTTGCTTAAATATAGTATAAAAATAGGGATTTGGGCCATTGTTTCAGTTTTCAGCTTTGTCTCAAATTGCCTGATTCAAGTAGTTTAATGATTTTTTTGTATTGGAAACTGAGCTGATTGATCTTATAAGATTTTATAATGTCATGAACCTTAACGCTAACACAGTGTCAAAATCAAGAAGTCAACAATTGGCATTTAGTGCTAAAGTGTCCTCATTTATCCTTCAAAATGTGTATGGCATTTGCTTGTGTATTATAAGTGTGTGCCCAACTGCATACAGGATTGACCCAGATCTGCCATCATGTAAGCTAGTCTGCTTTTGTAAAATCAACATCAAATATGCAGCTCAAAATGACATGATCATTTCATTATAATGTCATTGATATGATGTCACTTTTTACCTAGTTGTATCATAGCGCTGTAAATCCTAGGAGAGATAGGACATAAAATAACGTGGTTGCAAATTCTGTCTCTTATAAAATAATGAAAAAGAAAAATTCTTACACAGTTTTTATAATCACAATAACAGTCCTGTGAAACAAAACAAAAGTCAACAAAAAGTATGCAAAACCTTTGGAAATCTTTAATGATTTACAACCTACTGCAAATTGGCCATACATGCTTTTGGTTGTGGAAAAATGATGTGATCACAATAACTGTCATACTGAAAGAAATCACACACCAACATACCAATTTTCTTTGTGTATTTGACAAGAGGAATCTATGATCATCAACTTGTGCAAATTGGATGAATTTGTAAATACTCATTCAGCTATTATTTCATAGGCAATTAGTGACAGAGTACTTTCTTTCATACTTTTCTATATGTTGACCCTTACATGGGGATAGATATTTAACTAAGAGTAGTACAAGAAAATGCACACCAGCCTATACATTTTTAGTGATTTTTTTAGTGACTTTTGGCTATGTAAAAATATCCACTTTTCAAAAGTTAAACACTCCAATATTTCACAAGTTATTATCCTTAACATGCAGTTGGATGTGAGTTATAGATGGATAATACACTGACAAATGCAATATTCTTCAATGCAAGTATTGATACAGTGTTCCCTCATTATAAAGCACCTCAGTGTAGTGTGGTACCTTGTATGATATGGGTAAGCTCATGGATTCCATTTTTTGAAATAAATTCATAATATTAAACATACCTCAGTATAAAGTGACCTGACTTATAATATGGTACATTTTCATGGCTACCCTGAACAGCATTTTAGTGAGTGATCTTTGTATAAAAGAACTGATCTTGATTTTAAAATAGAGTGATAGAGGAATCTCGTCAATTTCAAGCTTATACTATAACTTAGTTTTCAAAGCTTTGCTTTGATTAGAGAGGTAAAAAAAGATTCTTAGTTACAATTTGAAAATTTTTTCATGTATTGATTTGGAATATAAAAATAACTGAATTATTGAATGCAGGTCATAGTCTATAAATGGTCTTTTAACCATGCTGTCATCAGATTATTAATATGAGTCATATTTAGCTATCATTTAATTTGTGCATGGTAAATTTAAGCTTACTGTATCCATGTGATATCTGCATGCACACATGATTTTGACAGCTTACAAGTTTTTGTTTTGTTTTTTTTATAAATCTGATTAGAATTTTAATGAAGCATGCTAATTGTCACCATGTCTTTCTAAGAAAAGGTGGGTACATATTATGTGGTCTGCCCATCCAGGTGTGCATAAGTGTGTGTGTGTGTTTGTAATATAATTGTGCAACTCCTATTCTGTTTAAGATAAAGACTGCACACTTTGGGCTATGATTGGGGGCAGATCCAGCGGGAGGGCGCATGGATAGCATGTGTATATATCTAATTGTATATACATTTTGTAGTGATTTCATAAATTGTTTAACATCATTCAACTCTTTCTTCACCGTTCAAGACAGAAACTGAACTTTGGGATATGATTGCATGGGCAGGGCTCAGGAAAAAGTTTCCCAAGCACTCGTCCCTGGGACGTATGGGGTGCAAGTGTTACTCATCCCGATCCTCATTATACTCAACACAGTACACTTCTTCACTACACTGCATATGCTCTTACTAAAGAACCACAGGTACTTGATGCAAGCATAATACTAAAATGGGTTAAAATCACGAAAATAGCATGTTCTAATACATGGCTCCTTAGATAAACAGATAATAAGAAACAAAGTTTGTAACTTGAGAAATTGCAATTGCACACATACCCTTGATTTCTTAGTGGTATTCACATTTACAGTGAAATCTTTCAGTAATCTAGATGTAATAATTTCCTTTTCAGTGAGCTATCACACATCTTTATGAGTTAGATATGGCAGAAGCTAAGAGACAGAAAATGTCAAAATTTTATGATTTTCATTTGGTCAGACATTATTACGCTTGTCCCAGATCACCAGTATTTTCAGGACTGTGCCGCTTTATTCATACATTGTCATGCCAAAGTAAAGGCAAACACCAGCAGATATTTATATAAGTATGTAATTACATTTCACCAGATAAATGTCAGTAACTTGCATTTGAAAGAAGAATTCCAATGGTCTAAATTTGCACCAACTTTTGTGCTAATGATTCATTTTCATCAAACCTCCATTCTAGAGAACTACACACAGGCGCCATTAAAAGAAGATTGCCAATTGGCCAGAAGAATTTTTAAATTATTAGTAATTACCCTAACTAGATTTCAACCAATCAGCTGTTGTCTCAATAATATCTGCTTTATAGATTACAACAGTAGTCATTGTGTGAAAGTTGTTGGGAATTGGCTGAGACACTTGAAATACTCATTTTGAATGTAAGTTGGCAACATTTTTCTTGTGAAAGGTAATTACATGCTTATAGAAATATCTACTGGCATCATCCCTTTGGCATGACAGTGTATCAATAAAGCTTCAGTATTGAAAATATCAGTGACCTGCAGCAACAGTAACATTGCCTGACCAGATGACAAATCACACCAATCTTTACATTCTCTGTCTCTAAACTTTTTAGAGGTCTGAATCATAAAGATGTGATAGTTCATTGAAAGGGAATCTTTCTCCACATCAAAATGATGTCTAAATTACTGAAAAGTGTCACTGTAAATGCAAATACTATTAAGCAATCGAGGGCTAAGTGTGAAACTGCAACATACTAATTTCATAATATTTACCCATTTTATTATCAAGCTTACATCAGGTACCTGTATAAAAAAATGAAGTAATTTACATTGCAACATGGTCTAGACTGACAATAAGTAGGCAAATTAGGCATAGGTTATTTATAATTGATGTATGCCAAAGGTTGATCAGTGTTGAACTTCGGCGCTTGTTAAGTGTAGAAAATGTACTTCAAATTATTCTCAAGATGCAAATTTGCATCTACTTGGCCCAGGGATGAGTACATAGTAAAGTTTTACTTGGCCCAGCCAAGTTTTACCCGGTCAGGACAAGTGGTTTTCCGGAGCCCTGATGGGGGTGATTTGAACATATGCACAACAGTTTTTCAAGTAGAATCTATACCCAGGGGGTGGAGATTTAGGATGGGACACTTAAGTATATATTTGTAATGAATGGAGAAGTGATGAACTGAGAAAAGCCTGGGGATAATAATGCTGCTTTTGTGCAGACTTCTGGTTTAAGTTGACTTTTTGGTGTACCTTGATATTTTTTGAGTAGTTTTATGTCTTGAGCAGCATGTTTGTCTATCTGCTACATAAGCATTTCATACATTCTCATTATATCTTTGTCAGAGTGTTACACTACATTAAATTTAGAAATTAGATATGCATCTATATACATAAACATTTTTTAATATTTCAGTTGAAAGTGTTACTGACAACAAAAATTCATCGAAACTTTTATTTCATTTACAATGTTAATACAGAATATTTGTGATGATCAAATTAAATGTTTGAGACAAAGTTTTGTGCATGATTATATTTGATGTCATTGACTATTACAGAAACTTTAACTTGCTGTATTAAAAAATTAAGATTTTTAATCATTTAGATGAGTATAGATGATATGAAATTAATTGACAGATATCTTTTATTTATTTATCATAATAGAGAGATTCATGAAAAAATGAACCAATTGCCTCAAAGCAAACCAGTTGCACCAAGATCTCATAATAACAATGAATTTCCATCAGGTATCTACAGAAATAAAATTTTGAGGTTACATGTACATGAGATTGATTTCATTTGTACAGAATTTTTAATGAAGTACGCTGATATGCCTAAATGTTGCATAAAATTTACTTTTGATATTTAGAATTCTGTGGCAAAAGGACGCAAATGTGTTTATAATTACATACAGGTACCTAAATGTTGCTGAATTTGCAATATTTTGGGAAGTGGCCTTTATGAACAGCCACAATTTCCATTCTACTGGGATGGGAAGTGTGAACACCAGTATTTTATTGAAGTAGATGGGATTTTTTGGTGGTTATTGTAATACTTTCTCCAATAGTATATGAATAATTAAAAGTATTCTGCAGGCACAACAAGAAGAAAGAAAGACTCGGTGGCTGATGAGAGTGGAGATGATGAACCACTATTGCACAACCAAAACAAGAGACCACATATATGTAAGGTTTTCCTGTTTTATAATTTGATATCCAGTATTTATGACATAATGTTTACAGTTATATTAAATGCTTCAGTGACTTAGCTTTAAAATAATGTTTAACACTGATATATCATGTTTCAAGCTGATATAATAATAGCAACAACACAGAGCTACATCATTGAGTAACCCATTTTGTCAGTTATGTGATAATTTGAATCTGAAACTGGAGTTAATTAGGCAAGATTATGAAAAGTATTTTTTAAAATGTGGCATTTGTACATATTATCATCATGACACTTTAAAAGAGAGTGGGCATATTGTGATACAGTGCATATATACACGAGTATATTTGTAATGCCATTGACTTCTACAAATTTGTTGAAGCTAGACACCTGAAACCTGGGTCAGTGATAGTCTGATGTGTGTAGATTATGCCAACACTTTTGGAATTTTGATCCTGCCCCTTTGGGGTAGGGGATGGAGTGGAATTTCACATCAACAAGTACTAGTTTTAACTTACCAGAAGACACTAAATCAAATCCAACCAAACTTGGCAGAGAGCGTTTTGCTTACAAATGATGCCTATCTGCCATCAATATGACTTCTGCAACTAAAATTATAACTGCTTTTCAGCATTGGACCAAATTTGATGGAAAACATCCTGGCATGAAAGGCTTTCTAATTTCTCCTTCAAATACATTTCCGATCACATTAATATTAGGGATATAAGCCTGCTACCTCCCGATTCCAGCCCTACCAAAAGATGAAAAATTGTCTTCTCTGTCTATCTCATATAGACAAAGGACAATGACTCTTGATCCTTACCTCCCCTTGCCACCGCCAGGTGTTGCTAGCTTGTAAGCTTGGCTTGTACTGATAACACATTCATTATACTTCCAAACAATCCAAGCCATCTTAGTGTTAAATTGGACCATCCGACTTTAAATTTGGATTTATTGTGTTGGACAATCATTCTTCTACACAATGTCAACTAAATACATGAAATGCAAAAAGTTCAAAGCAAAAGAAGACAATCAAGACTCTTGTATCATATGTACTAAGTTCACATCGTCGATACCATGCAGCATGTGTAATACTTGGACAGAGGAAATCTGGGCTAATGTAGTCCAGATGGCAGCAAAAGGGAGGGAAAGACAGAATAAGTCGAGGAAAGATAGAGTTGACGTCCTCAGTATACATGGAAGACAACCTGGAGTTTCGCACCAACCTGAATCTGGTACGGCTTCCATGCATTCGCATAATCCAGATTGTCGAACTTTAGTCCGTTTCCAACAAGACTTGAATTTCAGTGAGAGAGTTCTTGCAACTCCTCGGATTATTCAATGTGGCAGTGGAATTGATCACACTCTGCTGTCTTTTTATGTATCCCTTACAAATGATGTTGTTGGCACAATCCCGCCCCTTTTCAAGTCTCCTCAATCAAACAGTAATGATCATGCCAGAGATACAATCATTCCTGTGTCAGTGGCACAACCCTGGTTGGCTGACCACGGGGATTCCACTGGAGAAACCCCAAGCGGAAATAACAGTATGTACCAACGCCAATATGTACGGTTGGGGTGCCCACCTGTTGCCGGACTTCGCTACCATCAGCGGCACATAGGATCCAGGGGAGTGGCCTCTCCACATGAACCTTTTAGAAATGAAGGCTGTCATCAACGCCTTTAGCTTCTGGAAGAATCGACTCTCAGGCAAAATGGTCCTCATTATGTCCAACAACTCTGTGGTGGTGACCTACTTACTCAAACAAGGGGGCACCAAATCACCGGACCTGTGCATTCTGATTTGTCAGTTTCTATGTTGGTGCAACAATCTCCATATCAACGTACAAATCAGACACATTCCCAGCAGACTCAATGTCTTGGCCAACACTCTATCCAGGAAAGATCAAGTCATTCACATGGAATGGTCTCTCTATCAATCAGTCTTTCTTCAGATTTGCGCACTTTGGGGGTATCCGATGATCGATCTTTTTGCGACAAGGTGGAATCACAAGTTGCCCACCTTCGTCTCTCCAGTTCCGGACCCAGAAGCTTGGGCTGTGTATGCTCTTTCAATCAGCTGGGAGGAGTTGTGGGCATTCGCCTACCCTCCCATGGTCTTGGTACTGAAAATAATCTATAAGTTATGGGTCAGAACTGCAAGATGATTCTGATAGCCCCTCTCAGATGGGACAAGTCCTGGGTCACCAATCTACTGGATCTAGCGATAGATCTACCCAGGAAGATTCCGGCCAGCCCAAATCTTCTCAAGCAACCACAGTCACGGGTGTTCCACCCCTGCCCGGACTGTCTTCTTCTTCACGCTTGGCTCTTGTCCAGACAGCCTTGCAAGCCAAACAATTTAAACCTTCGATTGTGGAGAGAATCTTGAGAGCAAGAAAGCCCTCCACTCTGAAGGCTTATGAGTGGAAGTGGCGTGTTTTCAGGGATTGGTGCCATATCAGTAACAATGTCGCTTTGAGTGCCTCAGTCCCTCAACAGGCCAACTTTTTTCTCTGGCTCTTCAAGGAGAAACAGTTGGCCCCAATTACTATCAAAGGCTACTGCTCCATGATATCAGACACATTTCACCATCATGGTAGATGTGATATCAGGCATGATAAAGATCTGTCAGATCTTGTAGCCAATTTTTATATAAATCGACCAAAATCCCTCACCCTGTTTCCAAAATGGAATCTGTCCTGGGTTTTAACATGGCTCAATTCAAATAAATTTGAGCCTTTAGACCACACTTCGCTGAAGCTACTGTCATACAAAACATGTTTCCTGATAGCCTTAGCTTCAGCATGTAGGGTGAGTGAGTTGCATGCCCTTTCCATCAACCCAAACTACAGTGTATCTTCAGTTCAGATCAGATGGTTAGGTGGTCCTCTTGATGCAACCAGGCTTCATAGCCAAAAATAGGTTACCGTCTGTTGGCAATCAAAGAGTCGTCATTCGCTCACTCTCCTATAGATAAGTCGAGAGCAGCGGCCATGCACAGAGGCGAGTCGTGACACATGCAAGCGCCTCTTTCTTCCGGTGAAATCCGGGAAACGGGATATCACCCCTCAAGCCCTATCATCGTGGCTGCAGTGGGTTATACACTCAGCATACTCTGAGGTCTCACAAGATCAGAGTTGCCTCATGAAGATTACCGCTCTTGAGATTAGAGTGATCTCTGCGAGCCTCGTGTTTGAACGCAATGTTTTGGTCCAAGATATAATAGAAGCTGTTGGCTGGCATGCAGAGTCAACCTTCTCAAGTTTTTATCTCTGAGATTTAGTTTCGCAGAGGCAAACCTTGAATCTGGTGGGTCCAGTGGTGGCAGCCCAGATGACCACCAGATTCAAATTAAACCAATCAGCACAGCCTGGATTTGCCAGTGAAATTTTGTAGGTAAGAAGATTTCAGTAATTATCTTCTTAACCGTATATAGGGGTCACAGATCACGTAACCCTAGGCTGTGTTGCTTATGAAATTAGAACGGGTTATCATTCGCATGGAGACTCCAGTCATCATTCCCTAGAAGGATACCCGAGGTTGAGGTAGGATGTTAAGCATTCCCTCCTCCTGTTACCTATTCTCCTAACATTAATGTGATCGGGCAACCTATTTGAAGGAGAAAGCTAATTTTCAAGTAAATTATGTTTCTCCAAGAATACTTACCTGATCACATTACATAAAACCCTCCCAACCAACCTGCCTAGCAAGCATCCTCGTTGGTATATCGCTCAGCTTAAAAAGCTAGCGACACCTGGTGGTGGCAAGGGGAGGTAGGGGGCAAGAGTTATTGCCCTTTGTCTATATGAGATAGACAGAAAAGACGATTTTTCGTCTTTTAGTAGGGATGGATTCAGGAGGTAGCAGGCTTATATCCCTAAAGTTAATGTGATCAGGTATATATTCTCGGAGAAATATAATTTACTTAAAAGTTTTCTTTCTACAAATGATACTGATCTGCCATCAAATATGACTGCCATTACTAAAAATAGAAAAAAAACGCTGAACAGAATTTGACCAAAATTTGACAGGAAGCATTCTGGCATAAAGGCCTTTCAAATTACTACAAATGTTGCCAGTTGGCCAACAAATGTAGTCACCATTACCAAAAATAGAAAATCCTCTAAACAAATTCTCAAGAACTGCTTTGCAGAATTTGACAAAATTTTACAGAATGCATCCAGGCATGAAGGCCTTTCAAATTCCTATAAATGATGCTGATCCACACTCAGATATGGCTGCCATTACTAAAAATATAAAATCCTTTGAATTGCTTCTCAGAAACTGCTGAACAGAAAGGAATAAAATTTGACATCAAGCATTCTTGCATAAAGACCTTTCAGATTTGTACAAATTATGCCAATCTGTCGTCAGATGTGTCTAATGTTACTAATAGAAAAACCTTTAAACAACTTCTTCTTAAAAACTGGCTCAACAGAGTTTTACCGAATTTGCAGAGTTGCAAACTGACTAGCAAACTTATCCAGAATCATAACAGAAATTTTCCAGAATCTGAGTAGGTCTTGTGGAATGGTAATTATTTCATGAAATGGAACAAACTTTCACAGTGACTTTTCAGTCTTGTTAGGAGCCAATGCATACCAGTTATTAGGTCTCAGTGCATAAATTATGCTGTGTTGATTTTTCCAATCCAATAAACATACATAGGTCTGCTTTGAAGACCATAAGAGTGATAATAAACTTTAGTTTTCTTAAACAAATTGTCTGAACTGTTATATCTTTTCTTGCCACTATTTTTCTACTGCAGACATCCTATTCATCCAGTTTACTGTGTGGTGCATTCTGCTTTTCATGTTGAATAACTGATGTCTGTGTGACAGTCTGTAAGTTAGATACAGTAGTTTGAAAGAAAAGGGCAGAGGTATATATACTGTAAGTCTTGGTTCTGTAGTACATTTTATACCCATACCTGTGTCCTTATACACATCTTCTACTCAAGTTTTATCCAATAAAATGAGGATTTTGCTGAATTTTCATCAACGAAAAAAGGATTATAGAATTTTCACTAATATTCCTTATAATTCTGCAAAATATGGAATTATTGGCATCTGTGAAGTTGACAGCATCATGGCATAAAGGCCTTTCAGTTTTGTACAAATGATACTAATCCACCATCAACTATGGTCACTCTTATAAAAACAGAAAAATCTTTAAATGACTTCTCAAACACCACTGGACAGAATTTGGACAAATTTAACAAAAAATATCCAGCCATGAAGGTCTTTTTAATTTGTGCAAATAATGCTATCTACCATCACATATGGTTTCTGTTCCTAACAATGGAAAAAACTTTAAACAACTTTTCACAAACAACTTAACAGAATTTGACTAAATTTGACAACATCCTGCATTGAAGACCTTGAAAAATTTTTTATACATGATGCCCATCTGCCATTAAATATGTTCAAAGAGAAATCAACCAAATTTGACAAAATATATCCTGGCAAGAAGGTCTGTAAAGTTTATATGTACATGTACTATGCTTATCTGCCAACAAATTTGGCAGCATTACTGAAATGAACAAACAAAATGACAGAATTTGACCAGATTTGACAGAAAGCATCTTGGCGTGAAGGCCTTTTAGTTTTGCACAAATGATTCTGATTCACTATTCGATATGGCCAGTATTGTTACTTAAACCAGAAAAACCTTTAATTGATTTTTCAGAAGTTGACAGAATTTCACAGCACCCTGGCATAAGGCTTACCAAGTTTGCACAAATGATGCTGATCTGCCATCCAACATGGCTGCCATTACTAAACAATATGAAAACTTGTATACTGTAGTATCATTTATTTTCGTGGGGCTCAATTTTCGTGGTTTTGTAAAAAAAACAACATTTTCGTGGGTACTTAAATTCGTGGTTTTGCCTATCAAAGTTTGCATATTACTAAGTGTTTAATTTCGTGGTTTAACCTCTACAAATACCCAAAATAAAGAATAAAAAAGAATAAAACTCTGCCGACGCAAAGAGCGGTCACTTCAATGTTTATAACAATACTTTCACATCTATGCACAAATCAAAAACCTGACAAGTTCAATACTGACACCGTGTTTTTGTCCAAGTGAATAACATCAATGGAAGCCGACTCAGCCAACAACACTAAAACAGTACTACCGCCTCTATGATCACAAATAACATACATGTCAAGGTCAATCACTTACACCGTGTTTTCGTCTGAGTGCTCAACATCAAAGGAAGCCGACGCAGACTACAACACTAAGTCAATTGGTTATTAAAGTAACCTGTATGATCTCTAACTTAAACCACTATCCATAAAGGGAACAAAACACGTGACCGGCTGCCCTTTGTTCAATATAATCAGCAGACAGTGGCAATATTTGATGTGTCTAGAGCCCATCAATGTGAGAAGATGCTAACTAAATTGAAAGACAGTGGAATCACACGTTTGTTTGTGCCTGCCTCATGTACAGACCAACTTCAACCACTAGACTTGACAATAAATAAAGAGTACAAAGAATAATTAAAATCACACTTCCACAATGGTTTGCTAAACAGGTCATGGAGGCCATCACGAAAAAAAGGAAGATGCTACTGGTGACGATCACTTATTGCAACCTCATTAATCAAGCCAATTCAGGCTGAATGGATAATTGCAGCTCACACAACAATGAGTGGAAGATGTGACCTAATTATCAGTGGTTTGGAGAAAGCTGGACTTGTTTAATTCTGCAATTTGGGGATTATTTACCTTACAAACATTTGTCTGTACATTGAGACTTGTTTGACACAATGTTGATACAGTGGCTTTGTCCGAAAATCAGTGAAGTGTGAGCTTTAATACTCAGCTGTAATTAGTGTATATACAGTAGGACCCCGCTATAGCACGATGGTCGGGGTCCACAAAACGAGATCGTGCTATGTCCCGAACTGTGCTATAACCAACCTAGGCAAAACCAAGTCATTTAGCTGAAGAAAATGATGCTTGCACCAAAAAAGGGGGGGGGGGTAAATTGTGGGCTCAAAACAACGTGCTTCATTGGCACAGTTACCATCTTAAATCAATGCATATTAAACGAAAAATACACATGCAGTGAAAACAGAGATTGCACATATAATATTTAACTTTTTTCAGAAAACCATGCATTGGTACATTTATATGTACATGTCTATTGTATAGCATGAATAGTTAAAGGATCAACACGTGTACTCACCAACCGATCTCATGGCATGCGTAGGAGTGAGTCCATAATAATTCCATCGAAAATATGCACACAGAAGTATAATATCATTGTCTGATAAAGTTCTGAAATCCTACATCGTCGTCTAGTTATTGTAAATCGTCGTCTAGTTATCGTAAATCACATCCGACTCCAATTCCTTAGCTTTACTGTCATATGCGGGTGCTTATGCAGAGAATGAGCTTGGGCTCTTGCAAGTAACACTTTGATCATAAAGTCAGAAATCTATTAAAGGATGCAACTGGATACGTGTCAATTGTGCGGCAAGATCACAGGGAGTTCAAATAACCACCCTCTGTTACTTGGCACTGAACAAGTATCAAATTCGCAGCTTGATCAAAGGGTTGTCACGTGGGAAAACAAAGAATGTGGTGCCTTTACAAGCTAAGGGATTAAGGTCAAAGTATATGCACAGGAAGTTGTAGAACTCTACTTGGCACTGAAGAAGTATTAGAATCGTCGCTCGATCAAAAGGATTGTCAACTTGAAAACAAAGTGAGTGCTTTTACAAGCCAAAGGCTTATTGGCCCACATGCACTGGCAGATAACTTGGGAAATATAACTTGAGAATTAAATCTGACTTGTGGAAACACCAGACTTAATCCTGTCCATGGCTTCAAGCTTCTCTTTAACAGTAAAAGCTTTACGTTTCCGTGTACTGTTATCCATTGTAAATAACTACTAATTAAAACTCTGACACCTATTTGTTTGAACGACTACAGCAAGAATAATTGTTAATCAACAATGGGGTCATTTTTATAGGGAATATACAATATTATTCACTGGTCAACCGATTGCGTGGCGATTGTCTAACAACACCGCCAAGCCACGTGTGCGCGTTGGCGGCTTTCATTTTTGTGATGTTTTATAAATCATTGCCGCATGGTTTGAACAACCTTTAGCTTTGAGATTGACTTTGATGATTGTCAGTGACTTAAATTAATTGATTTATAACTTCAGGTCCAAATCTTTTATCAACCACGCATTGTTTGGTGCTTGGCTGTGTATGCAGTTGAATGAGCAAACACATGTCAGCTATTGTTTGAACAACGATTGTACACAGAATGTATTGAAGACAAACACAAAGAAGACTTAATGACTTTATTGTTCATGTATCAGTAATAATAAGATTAACACTTATCAGCTTTAAAATGAGCTAACATCTTTCAAAAATAAACTAAGATCAAAGTGCAGTGATTGACTACTCACACATTTGAAATGAACATTCACAAATAGAAATGTTCAGCATCTTTATTCATATAATGAAAGATGAAATCATAAGACACTTTTTCTTCAAGAATACAATACAGCTTGCCAAATTATTAAATCAAACTCTTGTTTATTTTGGCACAAAACCTTGCAGTAGTTCAAGAAATTGGCGAAATTATTGTAAAATTTCGGTAGCCACGCCACAATCGTATTATATCCGAATTCATACACGACCTCTTCCCCAAAATGATAATTAATTTTGTACACATTATTTTTCGTACTTTGGAGAAGAAAAACTTTTTTTTTCATGTACGAAAAAATAGATGAAATTTCTCGAGCCATGCCACGATCGTGTTATATCCGAATTCATGCTATAATGAAGCGTGCTATAGCGGGGTCCTACTGTACATAGTGTTTCATTAATAATAGTGCTTCAAGCAATAGTTCTAGTATTTTACAGGCTTGTTGTTCTTTTGGATTAAAAATGCATGGATAAAATGAAATGTGGTTTCAGGAGGATTTAAAAATTGTTCAACAACAGTTGTACTCGAGTGAAGGATCGATTTGAATAAGTATTTAATTTAATTTTCATATACTATTATTTTTAATTATTCTTTCTTTCATTTTCAACATTACTATTGGGCGAATACCTTATGCTTTTTCTCGTTTATCTCGATCCTTACTTATCTCCCATATCGATTTAAGGCAGTGAGTTGAAATTACAGCTATCGTATATCTTATCAACACGTGTGCATTGAAACAATATAAAATGCTTTATAATTTTTTTTTCAAAGGTTTAAAATAAAACAAACATGTGTAAAAGCTAATATTTTATTTCCAAATTACAGTATTGACATTGATTTATGAAATACTAGTAGATTCCTTAATCTCTAGGAACAACACACAGTAAGAAAATGAGCGGGGTGGGTGGGGGCCGTCATCATCATACGTGGCAAACTTTTCATTGGGTATTTAAATTCGTGGTTTGGGGCAACAACGAAAACCATGAAAATTGATGATACTGCAGTATGTCAGAAAGCATCATACTGACACAGATTTCTTGGCCAACTGTCCTTGCTTTAGGTTTTTAGGTAGATGCCAACAGGTGAGTGATCTCAGGCCCACTTGGGCCTCTTGTTGTATACAAGTGGAAAGGGTAAACTGTTTATTGTCGATTCCATTGGTATTTTCCTTTTTTTTTTTTTAGAAAGAACAGCTCTCATCATTAAAGTTATAAAGGTTTATTTCTTCCTTTTTAAATCCCGCTTATATATAGCAGTATGAGAGTAGACTAAACTATTAATTTCAATTTATTTTACAGTGGGTGTCCATGTCCTTCCAATTTCAACTATTGACCAGTCACCAAAGTCTCCAACGTCCAATGACTTTCCTCTCTCAGGTGATGAGGCATCTCAAGGGGAAGGAAAGACTCGAAATAAAAAGCAGCGGAATTTGTCACGTAAAGAACAGTCATCAGAAAGGAAGACAGTTTCACCAACTCGAGGAAATTGGAATGTGGCAAAGACATCACAATGGCAGTATCCAGAAAACTGGGTGATAGCTGATAGTCAGGAGTTGCAGCAGCTCGATGATTTCCTTTATAAAAAGGTACAGATCCTGAAGATGGGACCAAAAAAAAGAAAAGAAATTCTTTCCTGCAGTAATGTATGGTTTTAGATTCATTCAAATTTTTAGAAAGTGTATGTCAGAATGAGATATCCTGCCTTTATAATGCATCTTTTTATGGGCAGCTTTGATTGGTCAACTTGTACAGGATAATACTAGTGATACATAGCATATGCATCATGCAAGTTGCTTGTGAAACACAACAAGTACAAGACACAATGATTGCGTGTTTTGGGAGTTTAATAAGCACTCATGGGACATTAGCAATTAAACCAGCCCTTTGGGTCCAACATCATACTTGCCATATTCCCAGACAGTGTTGGTTTTTTTTTGAGACTCAAAAAGTGTGTTTTGAAGTCCCAAGGGGGGTGGAGGGTGGGGGTAGGGTCAGTGCGCGTGAGCCCCCAAATGCAACGTCATCCAAATGAGAACTATCTTTTCAAATCAGCCTATAGCAAATGACTGGAAATTCAAATAAAATAAAATACCATCTGTTTTCTCTGAAGCATTTAATATACTTACAACAACAAAAAATAGTAGACTTAGCATTGACAAAAAACATCACCACACACATATGTACATGGTCACAACCTCACAGACATTAAATACAAAAATACACCAAGTTACAGTGTTTAAAATCCATTGAACAGTGAAATGTAGCTTTAATTACATGCAGTCTTTGCTGCTTTCAGTAGTTCAGTAATTGGTTTGAAGGTAATGCAAGTGTCATTTGTGTTCACAAATATGCCTACACCTTTCCTTCGCAGATGTGCACCAATGTCTATGTTGGCGCTAGCAATGACAAAACAAAATCACTAAAAGTGATAAAAACCTGTAAGATGGCAATGAATACCCATTGCAAAACAATGAATCTGGCAAAGAAAACATTCAAGGTTGTGGTAGTCGGCCGAGTTGCAAAAGTCTTTGACTGCCGCTATTGTAACATATTTTCAAGGTTAAAGTCACACCTATGGCAGTGAAGATTTTATTTATTCTCGGGCTGAATTAATGAAAAAGGTACTAATTTTTGCAAATTCAAATTTGTCATTTTATTAATGATTATATACTTTTAAAAGAAAAGTAATTAAGAAAACATGGGTAATTATTATAATAAATGCTAGTAGATAATGAGTGAACACTAGAGTTAAATGAAAGCAAGATCTGGAACGGAAAATTCCATGGTGCAGTTCATTTCAGGTTACCCAGATATTCAAACATGTTAATGTTTTCATGAGTTACTTGATCACATGATAAAACGTTTATTGCAATAATGTAAATGTCCAAGGTAAATATGAGAAAGTTAAGGTGGCAACACTGTCAAAGCAAATGAGATTATCTCATTTTTTTTTAGCTCTTCTAGTGCATTATTTACTATAATTTTCCTTTGTCCCTTTAAAATGTTGTGTCCCCCAAATCTGGAGGGTGAGGGACACAGTGTCCCCTGACCTTGGGGTTTCTAGGTGCAACACTGTATTAGAGATTGAATGGTGCTGTTGTTCAACCTACCAAAATAATCATGTTGTGCATTTTTATAAGGAGTAAAAATCTGACTTAAAAGAAATGTTGCCGCTGATCACAACCTTTAATAAAGATGGCTTCAACATTCTCATTCAGTGCAGTCAGTGATGTGTAATAACATTTGTTCTTCAACACGCATCTCTTTGATGTACTTCAGACAAATTGGGTTTTTCTGCTTAGTGTACTTTACCTATGTAAATTAGTCTAATGGGCTCTCCCTAAGCAGTGCTCAAAGGATTTGACATGATACGTCACCCTAGCTATTGTGAGCCAATTAAGTAAATCTCTAAAAGGTGGCTGTTTATCTCTAACTGCCTTACCTTTTAATTGCCTCAAAAACAGCTGTTTAAACTGCCCAGAGGATAGTTTTTCATGAACTCTGAGCAGGACTGTTTACTGTTTATAGATACCAATCATGGGCGTATATCATGGTGTCAAAAAATACAGGGTTTTTTTCGTCTCTTTTTGTGGGAATTTTTTTTTCTCACTAAGATTGCTGAAATCATGTTTTTCAAAACACGACCGTGTCTGGTGGTTTGGGAGTCCAAAATTGTGTTTTTCGCGTGACACGTCATGTTATGGCATGTATGCAGCATGTTTGTTCATAATATTTGGAAATTCTTAATAAAAATTTTAGTGAGATTAGTCATAGTAAGGAACCACTGTACTTTTCTGCTCTTATATACTGCCAGAGAACATAGAATGGCATATGTAATACTCAGTGTATTAAGTCTGCAATTCAGACCAAGGTAGCTGGTGTCTGTATTTATTAACTTCATGGGGGAGAAATTAATCACCAATGTGATTTTTTTTTTCATTTTCTGCAAGAACTCCATATGAGAGTAATGGTCTTTTTTATTTCTTTTCACTCGCATGTCAGTTAGAATCTGGATATGCCTCGAAGGGAATACTCAGAAAGGTTTACTAGCTGACATATTTTTTTTAAAATCATTAAATGAGAAGCAATAGTGACCACAACTGCAATACTCATCAGTAATTTTGTTAGTTGTATAGGGAGTTGTGGCTTGTTAACAACTTAGAATGTGCATTCCAGAGAATTGTCAAACTTTGTAAGATATTGCATTGAAAACTTGACATTCTAATGGCAGCTGTTTAAATTCAGTTGGAATTTTTGGCTGGATTGCAAAGCAGTTCTAGCTTATGGATTACTGATGTCTGTCCAGAAGTCATTGTTTTTTCTCTGTCCATCTAGCATCAGTCATGTGCTTAGGGTTTTCATTTGCTTGTAGAGTCACATGACTTGGTATGTAAATGTTTCATGAGGAGCACTACAGCCATTAGTGAAAACTAGGCCATTGTGACGATTATTGCATGGTTCACAATCTGACCATGCCACCTTTAGCAGTTTTCTTGTTGTGAATTGTTCAGCATAGTAGGACAAAGCATGCAGTGTGTTTAACTTAAAAGAAACTCACTTAAAGAATTTAGTTAAACTTTTTAGTTCAAGAAATTTTGACTTCATAATTTTTTTTATAAATAGAACAGATGTTTTCACATTCAAGGCAGAAACAGAGGGTAAGGTTGAATAACTTGTTTTTTTTTTTTTGGGGGGGGGTTTCATGCAGCTCTAGAGATGATTTGATTCTCTTTATATTTATATATAGCTGATGGAATTGAGCAAAGACTATGGGAAGAGAGATACTGTCTTTGATGTTGTGTTCAAAAAAGCTTTGAAGGAGTTTCACAAGGAACTGACGCTAATGTTGCCAGTTTGTATGTCGGTTAGTATTGTTTGTTTTAAAATTTAATAGTGACCATCTTTATTGCAACATTTTAATTAGAGATGGGGATATATAGTTATCCTCATGTCCATCCATCCATCTATCCACAGATGCATAATTCCATCCTTCCATCTAGCACAATCTTGTTAGCTTACTATTTCACATTTTTTTATGGTTTGCCATGAAAGATGTAAATAGTACGGTCATCATCTGAAGATGTGCATATAGATGAATCACTTTGCTCCTGCAATTTTTGCTGAGTTATTGACCATTTTGTATTGTAGCATGACACAATCTCTGTGACACAAATATTGTAGCAGTTTTTGATGGTGAGGCATGAAAGCAGTTAAATATTATGATCATCGCCTGAGGATGCGCATGTTCACAAATCACATTGCTTACGCCATATTTGTTGGAGTTATTTCCCTTTTTGTCTTGTAGCTGAATGCAGTGTATGACAGTCTCATTAGCGCAACTAGTACCACAGGCTTTGATGGGTTGACATCAAACTTTGTAAATATTATGGTCATCACCTGAAGATGTACATATCGATGGGTCACTTTGCTCCTGCAATTTTTTTTACAGTTGCTGCCTTTTTTGTCTTGTAGCTTAATGCAGTGTATGGCACTATCTCATTAACGCTGCTGGTTCCACAGTGTTTGATGAATTGCCATGAAACTTGGTAAATAGTATGGTCACCACCTGAAAATGCACGTATGAACGAATCACTTTGCTCTTGGAATTTTTTTTACAGTTATTGCCCTTTTTATCTTTGAGCTTCATACAGTGTATGACACAACAATCTTGTTAGTGCAACTTGTCCTGCAGTTTTTGATGGATTGCCATGAAAGTTGGTAAATTTTAATATCAGTAATACATACCTGTTGCTATTGCCTAATTGTCTTTTTTTCCAGACGGAAAATACCCCGACTGTATGATTAAAATTCATCCTCCCATTGGGTGAACCAGAAGGTTCCAGAATACCAGGATGCCACGGGTCCAAACCCACAGATACCTAGCCTATGCGCACAGTCCTACACTCTTTTTTCAGTCGCCAGACATTACAGCTGCTTTATTTACATCAAAGAAGAATCGCCTTCGCTTTGTGTGTTAACATAGCGATTTGACTTATTCTTTATGTGCATAGTTTTTGTTGTGTGGAATATACCCCTGATCAAGAATTGTTTCTGTTCAAATTGAGCTTTCTTGAGAGCTATTTGCAATTTGTTCTGGTACATGTTTTTGTACTACTTTGCATTTAGATTCTCACCCCACGGGCATTTTGATTCTCACCCCACAGGGGTGTTAGCATTCTAATTTTGTTGAGAATTATTTTCTACCTCAGGTATTCAGTTAAATTATCCCAATCCTTGCCTAATTGGGTCAGTGGACTCATTTTTATTCATTTTATTGTTTATTACAATTAACGAATCATCGTAACTCACATTCCTATAATCTCAGTTGTGCTATTTTTATAACTCAGAAAAGCAGGTCACACACCAGTTTTTCCCTTTATATTGTGTATTTGGTTATCGAAGACCATTTCATTCACAGAATTAGTATCAGATAGTTTTTTTTTGTTATTATCCTTTTTTTATTAGCAATCTTATCAACTGGTTTTTTTCTAATTTAATCATCCCCAGCTTTCGATTAAGCCTGGTTGACTTCATTATTATTTAATAATCTTCAGTACTTAGCTTAGCATTGCTTACCTTTTTGCATTAAAACATTAGTGATTGTTTTCATTCTTTGAAACAACACCTAAAAAAGGTGAGTTCTTGCTGTTGTCATATTTAGCATAGACTTTGTCCATGCATATACTTGTTTTACATATATTTTAATGGAAGTTTGTGAATAAATCTTGTTTTCAGCGTTCTTTTGCAGCAATGTCTAATCAAGGTGTGGGTAGGTGTGGCCACAGGAAAGCCCCCTGGGACACACACCCAACTTGCCTATTTTGTACAAGCTGCAAGAAGACAGATGGTTATCCCTTTTGCATCCTATGGTTGGACGAGGTCAGGGACGTTGCAGAGCATAGACATACTTATCAAGGAAGGAAGAAAGTTCCTTCCCCGTCTTTCTCAGAATTTTCAGGGTTTTCCTTCTCGGAGTCCCTCAGGTCTCGGAGAAGGATTATCAAAGTCTCTTCGGAGATTCTAAGGGTTAGTGGGCCCCCTTTTAAGGGAGGTAATAAACAGGTGGAGAGTAAGTTGCACCCTCCCTTTATGGAGGAGCAGGAGGAGCACCCTCTCTTTTCCACTTGGACAGAGGGCAAGTGATGCCCTCCAGTCAGGGAGGAGAGCACCCTCTTCTGTCCCAAGAGGGCAGAGTGAGTCACCACCACTCTCCCCCCCCCCACATGAGGGGAGAGCAGCACCCTCTACTCATCCGCAGCTCAGTGTGGGCTGAAAGTGAGTCGCACGCCACCTCTCCCCTCCCTTCTTACCCCCCCCAAAGGGGGGAGCAGCACTCTTTCAGTCCCTAAGTCTATCGGATCTGGAGAAGGGTCTTCCTACAGTTCTGAGTCGCCTGACCAGTCATTGACTGGGTACCTGTCAGCGGTCAATGAGTACAGGTCACCGTTCATTGGAGCCCCTATGGTATGGGGATAGGGATAGGGTTGAAACCCCCCCATCCCTTTCTCTAGCCTGCCGTTTCACTCTGTGAGGCATTGAGAATTGGTTTACAGACACTAGATTAGGGAATTAGGGAAGGGGATTGGATCGGCATCCATCTTCTTTCCTATAATCTCTCTAAATCCATATGGAATGTGGGGTCTTCCACCACAGGGAAGTGATTGGCCCTTTCCCTCCATGCAGTCATGGACTTCAGGACCTTGGCCACATAGTAGAGTGGTCGAGGCTGCAGGGCATGGACCTACATCTTCCTCTTTCGAAGTTGGGTTAAAATAGAGTAAAGGAGACAGACCATCTTCCCCCAAACACCCCAGGAGTGTAGAGAGCTGCTGTCACCTACCTGCAGAGTCTGCTACTAAGGACAGTCTGTTATCTCTGTGTGAGGAGTTACGGGTTCAAGTTCCTCTTATCCCCAAGTCTCCCCTGCAACAGAAAGACATGGGGTCGCATAGTGCTGTCTCCCAGGAGAGAGAGCAGGACAAAGATGTCCTATCTGTCCTTGTTGATTCACACAAGTTTGATACAGAACAGGCCAACATGGCACCCCCTCCCTTTTGGTCCTCTGCCTCACTCTTCAGTCAAGGCAGCAGAGGAGGAAGAGGGCTGGTCTTTCAGCAAAGCAGTAAACAAGGTTTACCATCTTGTGCCCAATGTTCCAGACCTCCAGGCTCTGGTGACTCTAAAATTCTTTCCAGTTTGGAGAAACTTTTTGGGGCTAACTCTTGACCAGATTTCTTGATGCTTCCTCACTTGGTTAAGTTTAAGGAGCTTTCCCAAAGTTGTAGTAAGGGCCAAGACTTTTCTAGACAATGTAAGGGGTGGTACCCATTCCTGGCCCACTAAACTGCCCACTTTGGATGCTGAAGTGGGTATTTCCGTGGGGACCTGGGCTTGCCTCCCATTTAAAACATGGGAAACCTTAGAACAAAAGGCTAGGTCTCTAGTGACCGTAGCTTCACAGAGGTGACCTCTTTTCAGCAGGCTCCTTCAACCTGCTGAAGGAGGAATCTCTATCGCCGGTTGCCCTTCATCATTTGTTGGAAGCAGTGGCAAAAACTTTTAGGCATGCATTACCCTTGTCCATGGCCTTGTCAGTGGAGCTTCTCCACCTCAGCAGGGATGTTGCTCTGGACACATCCAAGGTCTTAAAAGAGCACAGTAAGAACCTTCCGAGGGCTGCTCACCTGGAGGCAGAAACTCTCTACAGATGGCACATCCCCTCTGTGACTTATCAGTTTTTGAGAGACCAACAACACTGGTCCCTCACATCCATTCCTGAAATTCAAAACTGGCCAAGAAGCAAAATCATCCTGGCCAGCCACAAGGTCCATCAGCCAAGTTCTTTAAAGCTGCACAGCCCCAATTAAAGCAACAACACCATTTCAGAGCTCCCCCTCAGCAGTTGGGTTCTAAAAGGGAGTGCCACAAAGGTCCAGGGAACAAGTTTGCAGGCCCTTTACTCTTTTCCAAGGATAAGGGTGGACAGTCCTAGGGACTCGTTCCGTCTCCTGCAGAGTGTTGGTTCCTGTATAATTTTTTAAAACTCTTATTGTATTCCCACATTGTTGGGTTAGAGATGTCTTAAGCTATGATCCTATAGGGACTAACTTTCAGCATCTTATTCTTTGCTAAGGATCTGAGAACTGTTTTTCATCAAGCCTTTTTATCCAAATTTGAATAATAACAGATAGAGGAGGTGTCAAAGTCTGCAATTGGGATACCTACACCCATTGTCAGGATATCTGCCCAGTCTGGGAAACGTGTGAGCTAACTGGGAACAACATTTATTTCACAGGTGGTTTTGTTCTGAAGTGAGCATATTTTCTAAATGGGCCATTGGCTTCACCAGGCAGCTATCTGGGTGTATGACAATTAAGTGTTTGTTTCTCTGTTAATTTGTTTGTCTTTCAAGGCAAGTAATTTACATACTGTCATTGATCCTATTAGCCAGACACTAAAAAATAAATTACTTTCTCTCTGTCCGGATAACTTATGTACTAATGAAAATTATCAAATTTCCCGATTATTGTCTGGAAAATTAATATCTTTATTGTCATGATTGTGTATCGAAGTGCCCAGCAAGTACAATGTCTAGGTAAGTAAACAGGGTTGCATTATATTCTTGATTGCATGATTATGTTTAAGTGTTCTTTTACAGATAAAGAATTCTAGATGTATTAATGAGAATAGGATTTGATGTGAATGACTGCTTTGTCTCCCTTTGTACACAACACTGTTAAATATAAAAGAAGCCTCACATGTTGGTCCGATCACTCGTACATGGCCGAATGACCGCACACAAGCATAATCCAAATTAAGTAAGTAAGTCGGTCTGATGTAAAGTTGATGACCATTGATTTTACAGTTACCAGTGTGATTCATTAATTAATTCCACCAATGAACTCAAGATGAATGTTGTTTTTTCTTTATCATTACCTTTAGCAAGCTTGCAGCTGGCTTTGTTTAGGGAACTGCTCAGAGCACTTTGGCTGATTTTATTGCTCTGTTCTGCTATTGACAACACCTTCAGTTTATCCATCAGATAATTAGGGTATTCAAACTGTTTTCATGGCCAGACGGTTTACTAAATTTTGTTTTGCTCCAACTTGAATTTTGCATTTTTCGTCAGCTTGTGTATGATTTAAACTTGTTAAAAATTTTGAAAATATGGTGTCTGGAAAATTGGAGATCTGACTGTTTGAGTTAATTACAGATTGTTTTGATGGTCTGCTACTGGTTTGAGTGTTTAATTGGTGAACAATATTTTTCCTAGTTAAAAATTATTAAACAATTTTAAATTAAAATTTATCAAATGATTAAATTGATTAACTTAACTGTTAATTTGAATCAGTCTCCAATTTCAGTCTTATTTAGGCTTTACTGAATTTTCTTTATTTTCCTCTTCATTTTATTTTCAGGATGGGAGCAATATCAAATATAGGGATCTGATGGTACATTATGAGAAAACATTACATGCTCAAGTTCAGGAGGAAAAGACAAATACTTTATTTCCTGAGACTCTGGGTATTAATGCATTCCGAGGATTCTTGGATGAATTCATGAAATTGAAAAAGGAAAAGAAGCTAGAAAAGAAAACTTATAGACCAAATAAGAGGGAGAAGAAGAGCAAAGATATAATAGTAAGTGCCTCTGAAAAATGGGTCCTCTCATTTTCCCCATAAATGTTTCGTCATAATACAGTGGTCCCCTCATTGAAGAGTCTCTTCTCAAGAGAGGCCACATTTCGATCAGAGATCACCTTCCAAAAACTGACATACTATATTTCTATGATTTTGTCCTCTTCATGAGAGGTCATCCTTTTATGAGGTAACATTTCAGTGCAGAAGTTAGGGGTGGCCTGGTAAGTTGGTTACCACTGTAATTTTTATATGCCCACCTAAGGCAAAGAATATTATGTTATGATGTTGTCCATCCTTATTGCTGTCTGTTTCCTATTTCATTTCTGCATAGTAACTCAAGTTCTCCATCATCTACCATTACCAAACTTTGTAAATAGTCTGCATATAAGACAAGGAAGAAACATATTGATTTTGGGAAATAGAGGTCAGATGTCAAGGTGACAGAAACTGACAGAAGGAAAACTTTTTTTTTCTTCCATGCAGTAACTTGATTTGTAATCAGATATCTTGACAAAACTTTGTAAATGACTTACATTTGAGAAAAGAAAGACATGTCTTGATTTTACTGTCAAAAGATAAACAGTCAAGGTCGCATTGATTCTCAGAAGAAAAATGGTTTCTACATGATATCATGAATTCTTTATCACCTACTTTGACCAAACTTTGTGAATGTCTTGCATTTGAGATAAGGAAGACACCTTTTTATTCGAGGGTTAAAATCATCAAAGGTCAAGTCATTGAAACTGAAAGTTATTTTCACAGAACTTTGAGATAAGAACGACGTCTGTTGATTTGGGGGTTAAAAGATGAAAGGTTAAGATCAGAGGGACACCAAAAAGGAAAATTGTTTACACAAAAGCACTGTGTCATATGCCACAAACCATGATATAATTTTGTGGATGGCTTGCATTGATGTCAATGGTTAAGGTCACAGTGACTGTAAGAAGAAAATTGGTTTTTTGCAAAATAACTTGACATGGTGGGAATATAATATACCATTACTGGTACTTTTGTTTATGTGTTAGTTTACAGTGAAATGCATTTGAAGTATACCTTTTTGAAGTAATTAAAAGTACTAGAAAGCAATTAATTAAAACAACTTTACAGAGAAAAATATATAAGCTTGATGTCACCATAATATATTACATATTTATGGTATAAGTATTTGATATCAGACATTGATCTATACTGTCAATTCATTTATTTTTATGGGAGTCAATTTTCATGGTTTTGCAACAGATGACATTTTAATTGGTATCTAAATTTGTGGCTTGGGGAATGGGATGGGTCCTATTATTTCTTCAAAAGGATCATTGTTACAGGGTTTTTAAATTTGTGCTTTACAACAATTATGAAATTCACAAAAATTGGTACCCCATGAATAATATTAAATACACAGTATTTGCAGAAAATTTAAATGCTTACTAACTTGAAATTATGACAATTTTCATTTTGAACTGAAGTAGTCCAGAATGCAATTATTATAGTGGTTCTATTTCCTCTAAGACTGAATAAAGATTTATGAGTACCAAGTTGCAATTTATATGACCAGGGGGTGGGCTTCTGTATTTACCTGTGCATAACACATACCTGACTACAAACAACATAGACCTGGATCTGCTGTCAAATAATTTGCCGGAAGATGTGGCTCTGTACTGTTCTCTTGAAATTAAACATAGAACAAACATTGTAGATGCGGGTCTGCTGGCACATTATGTGTGAGCAGATGGATAAAATATCTTCATTTTAAAGTACATCTTCATAAATATAAACTGTATCTTTTTCCCAAAACTGAAGATTCATATGCTCCTTTGATTTTCTTTTGTCTTGAAAGAAGTCCTAACATCTTTTTTTCCACCTTTAGTAAGTTTATTTTGTAGTTTGAAATGTCTATAAGAAAATATATATTAAAAGAATTTTTCTCTTTTCTAGGAATATTCTGGTCACAAGTTTTCTCAGGTGCAGTTTGGCATTCCCACATTTTGTGAATTGTGTTCAAAACTTATTTGGACCATGGAGAAAGGTCATGTGTGTCAAGGTAAGAAAAGAGTTGCTCACAATAAATGGTCTGAATAATTTTAGCTCACCTGGCAATAAGGTCAAGTGAGTTTATGGTATGGCCCAGTGTCCATCATATGCTGTTTCTTATGCAGCCGTCAACAATTGTTATTTTAAACTTCTTCTCTAAAACCACCAAACTAATTCTAACCAACTTTTGGCACAGAGAATCCTGGCATGAATGGCATACAAATTTATACAAATGACGCTGATTCACTATCAAATATGACCACTGTTACTAAAATAGGGTAAGAACTAAAGATGACAATTCCTCGAAAATCACTGAAAAAGTTTATCAAATTTGACAAAAAGAATTCTCGCAGAAAAACTTTTCAAGTTTGTACAGTTGATGCCATACCACCTTCAAATATGGCCATTGTTACTAAAAAAAAGACAGTTGAACCACAGAAAAGAATTGGACCAAGCTGGATAAAAAGCATCATGGCATGAAGACCTTTCAAATTTTTTTATGACGATCTGCCATCAAATATGGTTGCTATTTAAAAAAATAGAAAAACCTGAAAATAACTTCTTCACAGAAATTGCTAACTGAATTTGACCAAATTTGATAGAAAGCATCATGGCATAGAGGGCTTTTATACAAATTATACCAATCTGACATAAAATATGGCCAATTTTGCTAATACAGAAAAACATTTTAAACGACTTCTGATGAAAAACTGCTCAACATAATGTGACCAACTTTGTCACAAAGTGTCCTGGCAGAGAGGCCTTTCAGTATTGGACAAATGATGATGTGTCATCAAATATAGATTAAAATATTTAAACACTATAGATAAACCTTAAAACAATTGTTTTCATAACTTATGCAATGAACAGTATTGGAAGAAATTTAAATAGAAAGCATACAACTGACCCAGATTTCTTGGACAACTGCTCTTGTATTTGGCTATTAGTCATATGTCTCAGGTGAGTGATTTCAGGCCCCTTGGGCCTTGTATTTAAGCTTTTTTCTATTTTCCAGTCTTTAATGGGTTGGGGTAATCATAGGTAATTGGTGATCTTATGTTTCTGCATGTTTGCTCGGTTTTCAGCTCACCTGGCTGTAAGGCAAAGTGAGTGAATGATATGGACCTGCATCCATTGTGTCATCTGTTGTTCATCTGTCATCAATTGCTTGTTACCACTCTGGAGTACTAATTTTTTGAACTGACTGCAATCATACTTGCAATATGGGTTTATATCATCAAAATCTGACAAGTTTGCAAATGAACAACATCCAGGCATATTAATGACATGATCTTGCATCTTATTGGATGGGCATGTTAGCCCTCTGAAGTCCATATTTCTGGTCTGATTTTGAAGAAACTTGGAATATATGCTTATATCATCAAGATTTCAAATAAGTTCAATAATGAACGAGATATATGCATATTAATGAGGTGATCTTACATCTGACTGGCTGGGCTTGTTGCCTCTCTGGAATCTATATTTCTGATCTGATTTTGATCAAACTTGGAATATAAGCTTATATCATCAAGATTTTGGATGTGTTCAGTAATGAGTGAGATCCAAGCATATAATTGAGGAACTCTTCACTGAGCTTGTTACCATTCTGGAGGCCTTATTTTTTATCCGATTGATCAAACTTGGAAATGATGCTTTTATCATCAAGATTTTCAGTTAGCTCGATAATGAACAAGATCCTTACATAATAATGAGGTAATCTCTTGCATCTGATTGGCTAAGCATTTTGCCACTCTGAAGGCCATATTTCAGATCCGATTTTGATTACATTTGGAAGATATGGTTATATCATCAAGATCTTGGACACATTTGGTAATGAGCGAGATCTATGTGTTTTAATTAGGTGGTCTTGCATCTGCTTGGCTGAACTTTGTTACCACTCTAGAAGATGTACTTTTGAATCCGATTTTGAGTAAACTTGGTAAATTAGACTTAAGTCACCATGATCTTCGATGGGTACAATTACAAGCAAGATCAATACATATTGACGAGGTGATCTTTTATCTGATTTGGCTGAGCTTGTCAACACTTTATTCACTATTTCTGATTTTAAAAAATTCAATCTTTGTAAATACAGTACAGCTCACGTGATTTTTCGGAACCCCATGCATTGCAGTGGGGGTGGAGAGTAAGTGGGGAGGATTAAGAAAAACCCCTCCACCATCACTCCACGCGTCCTGACGGAGTTGTCGCGGAGAATAGCCCCGCACACCACGCTTTCTCACGGAGTCGCATCCAATCACCACCGTGGAGTGGACGTGGTCTCGATAATATGGGCGTGGTTTACTGTTTATCACCCATGCAAGCAGAGGTTGAGAGAGAGACGGGGGTGGGGGGGCACCGATTTATCTACATCGTTATCCCTCTGGGGAGCAATTTGCTAACTTTTTGATACTGAAAAAACGTAATTCAGTTAATTATAAATATTTCCTTGTTCTAATGAAGATAGTGCCAAATCATATTTTAGATGATGATAACGTAATGACAATGCCTCGCAAACTGTATTAATACTACATTTTGCGCAATGAATCTAATTTTTTTTTCTTCAATACTATGTTATCGGAATCTAAACATGCATTCATATCCTTATTTCTTTTTCAGTAAACGCAATACAAAATTGTAATGATCATATGAAAGTCAGTGATATTGTACTACCTGCAATATCGCACATTTTATCGACTGGGCCACAGTAACTCGAGCTCTCTAGCTGTAAAGCAATATACCACATACAGAAACATGCTCAATAACCAAAGGCTCTAACAGTCACAAACAGGAAACTGCATTCTTTAATATCTGAATAAAAATAATTAAAAGAGTATATTTTATTTTTATATTTTCGCCGTTGAAAAATTATTAAATAATAGGATACACTTGGAGACAATACATCCATGCAAAATGCTATAAACTTGTTGGAAATTAAAATCTCTGAACATCTCAGATTTTAGAATTTTCCATATTATTTTTCATTTCGATAATAAGCCGAGTTCAGATTAATTACTAACAATTATCAAACTTCCATTGGCGGGACCATAATTGCGGCTGTAAAGTACAACGTGCTAAGTCAGATGGCTTCATGTGATAAAAACACATTGTTCCCAAGCTGAAACTTACATCATCCTTTTATGCAAACCCTTGTTAATATTTTACAACAGTGTTCACAATGGTCACTGCCTTGATTTCTGTAGAACATCCGCTGAAGTCGAGTCTTTATTAGGGAGAGACAGTTGAATTTTCCAAGGGGGGGGGGGGTAAATGCATGAAAACAATTGTCTTTCTCTGATTTTTGTAGTAGACATTAATCCGTTCTATATTTCACTTAAAATAAATAAATATTGTGATGAAAGAACAAAAAATATCCCGGTCGAAAAAAACAAAACAACATATAAACCCCATATATTAAATGGTCAGTCCCTTACATGCAGTCATAATATTCAGCCTCATGACTCTGCTATTACTGCTTAAAGACTAAGCACGTGGTTTGCATTTCAGTGTAAATTCAGTGTTTTAGGTTTGTTTTTGAGGGGGAGGGGGTTAAGCAGAAGTGGATGTCAATTTGGATTTTAATTGTCCATATCTCAGAGAATTACTTTCCTTTGTAACAAAATGATAAATTTATTCTGCTTGAGAAGCTCAGCAATGTGTGCTTCTCGTCAAGTCAGTGCATAAGTTTGTTCATATTTCTTTGAAATAAATTAAAATCATAAACTTATTGCAAAAGAAGTCGATCAACCTTTTATAAACAGTAATGTGTACTGAATATACAAGACTTTTGAAATTATTTTTTTATTGTCCAAATATGATTGAAATAAAGACGACTGATTCTTCAAATGGTATCCGGTTGTAAATCACTCTTGACGTCTCAGTCTTTCCATAGGTGGTCTTCATTCATTGGCTGTTCAGATATCAATCAGTAATGTCGACTAGCCCCTCCACGGTGGAGTTGACATCGGCGTGCCTGCCGAAACACTGTGGTGATTTGTAGGTATTTATGCCTCCACCACGGAGTGTTACCATGGAGCTAGAGTGGAGGGGATTAAGTGGGGTTCCGAAAAATCATGTGAGCTGTACTGTAGGCTTCTATGATCAAGATATCCAATAATTTTTATTATAATAATAATAATGATGACTTAATAGAGCGTTTATTCTTTTAAAAAGCTCTAAGCACTTTACAACATAACATTAACACATAAAGGCATTAAAAAAAACAGTTTGCATACAGACAACATATTAAAACATGAAAATATCTCACAAACAATATCAAAGACAAATGAATTATTACACACAAAACAACATGAAACATGAATTTACAATACAGTTTCAATCTAACACTAATGGCCAATGGTAAATGACAAATTTATTCCTGCTGATGGAAAAGATGTGTCTTGAGAGCACTCTTGAATGTGATCGTGGTGTCTTTGTGTCTGAGATCAAGAGGCAGTTCATTCCAAGTAGCTGGGCCCTGATATGCAAATGAATGTTGTCAGCAAGGTCTGCTCATAATAATGAAATTTAGTGCAGTTAGAAATAGTTCTCAATTCAGATGCTACGTAATCAGTTTGTTGTCCTTTTTAACATGCTTCTGTCTAAAGGAAAGCAAGGGAAGTAACCAATGCTATTGACTATTGAGCATCACCATGAAGTATTGTGGTCATTTCTTGTGTAAATTACGTTCATACTTTGCACATGGAACCATTTTATAAAGATGATGAGAATAATTATGAAGAGAGGTATGTAGATATTTTTATGTAGGAACTAATAGGATTTTCACAGAGGATCAGAGTCATTTTATATTGGAACTAATAGGATTTTCACAGAGGATCAAAGTCATTTTATGTTGGAACTAATAGGATTTTCACAGAGGATCAAAGTCATTTTTATGTTGGAACTAATAGGATTTTCACAGAGAATCAGAGTCATTTTATGTTGGAACTAATAGGATTTTCACAGAGGATCAGAGTCATTTTTATGTTGGAACTAATAGGATTTTCACAGAGAATCAAAGTCATTTTTATGTTGGAACTAATAGGATTTTCAAAGAGGATCAAAGTCATTTTTATTTTGGAACTAATAGGATTTTCACAGAGAATAAAGTCATTTTTATGTGGAACTAATAGGATTTTCAAAGAGGATCAGTCATTTTTATGTGGATCTAATAGGATTTTCACAGAGGATCAAAGTCATTTTTATGTGAAACTAATAGGATTTTCACAGAGAATCAAAGTCATTTTTATGTGGAACTAATAGGATTTTCAAAGAGAATCAAAGTCATTTTTATGTGGAACTAATAGGATTTTCAAAGAGAATCAAAGTCATTTTTATGTGGAACTAATAGGATTTTCAAAGAGAATCAGAGTCATTTTTATGTGGAACTAATAGGATTTTCAGAGAGAATCAGAGTCATTTTTATGTGGAACTAATAGGATTTTCAAAGAGAATCAAAGTCATTTTTATGTGGAACTAATAGGATTTTCAAAGAGAATCAAAGTCATTTTTATGTGGAACTAATAGGATTTTCAAAGAGAATCAAAGTCATTTTTAAAGCTATTGATACAGTGCTCCAAAAATCAGTGGGTTTTTTTTAATATTGTTACAGCAGTAGAAATTAACTTAAAAGTAAAACGTTAAGTCTTTGGAGCTCTGACAAGACAATACATTTCAATTCAATTCTGTTAAAATCAAATATGTGTAATATCTTTGGAGATTTGGCAAACAGTACAGTACAGTACAATACAGCACAATACCTACAATACAATACAATACAATTCAGATCAGATATGTAATGTCTTTTGTAGCTTTGATCTGTTAAAGCAGTTTAGATTCAAAATGTATGTTTATGAATTGACAAATGAAAAGACTTAAGTATTATTTGTCATTCTACTTGGATTGTGTTCTCATTCAGTTATTTTAACACCATGGTATCCTGAAAACCTGAAATAAGAGGTTTACATTCACCGTATTTGCACAAATTTTAATAGACTTTGCATGGTATCGGTAAGATTTAAAGTTTAGCCTTTAAATTTATTATTTTTTTTAGCCCATTTATTTCTTTCAGTACAGATTATTCCTCAGAACTGCGTTTTGTAAGAGCAATACAAGCAAGCTGTCATGACATTTCTTTATGTAAATATTCAGTCAACTGAATTCATATTTTGTGTTTTTCTCATCCTTTTAGTCTGTAGATATACCTGTCATAAGAAGTGTATGAACAAGTCCACAACCCCATGTAAAGGCACTCAAGATTCTCAGGTATGTTTGGCACTGGGAATTTTGTATTTTCCACATTATATTAGTAAAGGTACTAAACCTATTTGATTGTACTGTTTAATTTGCCATGTATCTATTAAGTTTATAAGATATACTTCATGAAAATTTATTTATCATCTTTCCATAATAAACTCTGTGGTTCCGTTATGAGACCAGTCCCATATTCACAGAACTCAAAATGAGTGGACAGTCAGACTTCCCATTCTTATGAGGCCAGCCCCATATTCATAAAACTCAACTTGAGTGGACAGTCAGACTCGGTTTTTGATATTTAAGAATGCACAAACTGATTTACATAAAGGATTTACATGTTGTGAATTATTCAGAATAATAATACTGCAAAGTAATGATACTTTATTTCATGAACTGGGGCAGATTAATAAAATACAAAATTTCAGTTTTGAGTGTACACTCACATTGAGGAGTTTTGTGCATACAGGGCCAGGCCCAGTATTCACAAAAAAAAACATCTGCTTGTGTGCCCACTGGAACTTAAAATATTGCTTCTTTAATTAATATAGAATTTGTGAAACTTTCATAAAACAAACTATATATATTAAACATTATCATTCTAAATAGATTATATCATTTGAAGCTTTAGCATGTGAATTCATTCTCTTATTATTAAGCATTCAGATTTTTAGTTTGACTGTACATTCAAGTTTAGGAGTTTTGTGAATACAGGGTCAGCCCCTGAGCAGACTCCACCTTTTGCAGCACCAAGGTAGTACATTTATACCATTTTGTCCCCTTTACAAGAGGCCACCCTTATTATGAGGTAAATTTTTGTTTGAGAAAGGAATGGTCTTATCGAAGGAGACCACTGTAATTCAAACTAACTTTTAAAATTTCTCTCACTAATTGATCATTTTGTGAAAATAGTTTTATCCATTTAAAAATGTGAGCTTCTTGTATAATTAAGATTTATATGAAGTACTGTAATTTTCTCCCTATTCTTGTACATAGACCATTTTTTTAAACATTTTATGATGACATTTTACACTTTATCTACATAGACTGGAATAAAATTTCTGTTGTATCTTTCAGTCCTGCTATGTCCCCTCTACCCTGTTGTCGAGCACAACTTCCCCCTGGTTTGTTGTCCCCCAGGGGGGACCTTCTGTTCGGAACATTATTCTCCAGCTGAATAAACTACCCCAGGTTACAAGCATGTCAGCTTTGTGTTGATGTTCAAAACTTAAGGGGTTGAAAATCCTTTGAAAGAAATTCATGTCTATGTATACCAGTATCCAAAACCTGTCTAGATACTGGTCAGTTTTCTGTTGCAGTACTGATATTTTATTTATAATCTGACAAAAATGTTGATGATAATTTTTGACAATGATGGCTCCTAGTTTCTTATATAATAATATAGAATATAACATATTTGATAACATTTTATATTAAGACAGGTATGTAAGTTTAAGCAATGTTTGTGACTTGAATGAAATTATAGTACACCACTCCCTCACTATAGCATGCCTGCTTATAACATAGAGGCAGGTGTGGATCCCATTTTTTGTTATAGAAAATACCCCCCCCCCTCCCAAATAGGCCCCTGTTTGTTGATGAATATGAATAAAATCGCAATCAGAATTGGTAAATGAAACCTTGATATATCGCTCCTTTTATAGTTGAAAATGGCAGTTAGTGTCTGGAAATCTGAATCAACATCATACAATTTGCAACTTTTAATAAGAAGTCGTATATTTGTTAAATTTTCTTTATAATGAAAATTTGGTTTCAGTGATATCATCAAAATGCAATATGCCCTCTTGTATTCAAGCATGAAAAGTGTCAATCAACCATCACAGCAATGTCCCAATTGTTTGTGTGAAAATCTAATTAAGTACCAACTGTGTTTTGAGCTCCAACTTACAGAAGTGTTGGTTGCATTGTTACAATCAATGAAAAGTTGACCTGCATTGTATTATCATGTTAATTAGTCTTTTGTATCAAGTCCAGCAATGGGGGTAGAATATAATAAGTTAAAAGTCCTGCAATCATGGTCCTGTCTTAAGTCAGCTCATCTCAGTTGACTAATCGAACACGGAGAACACTGTAAGTATATGCAACATAATTAAAGTATCTAACATTAATCAGTAGTTTGTCATACTCATTCACAAACATGATCAACAGTAGCAAGGGAACCAAGTGAAGTGCGTACTAGTTGCATGAAAAGCTTAGTTTCACAGATATGATTCATTATGGAGTAGCAAGTTCAAAGAATTAAAACTCCCAAGTTGGCCCTCATAGGTTTGCCTAAGGATGAGCAGAAATTTTGCTATAACTTACAATGACATCACAGCATCAGTAACTTAATAATGCAGTACTCCCTCAGCTACAGGATATACTGCCTTATGATAAAAACCACGAGACATATAATTTTTACTACCACTGAATGAAATGGAAGCCATGACCATACCCACCTTATACAAGGAACCGTGTTATAATAAAGGACCTTAAAATGAGGGAGTGCTGTATAGCAATAAAATAAAAAAATTGAGTTTCAACATTGTTGTTTAAATAAGTATCACTTTTTTAAAATAAAGAATCTTGTTTTATTCTGAATCTACAGTAACAATAGAATTTATCCACATTCTCATGCAAAAAGCATTGACATAATACACAATGTTTTCACTGGTACACGTGATGTGTGTTAAAAAACTTGGAGTAGTTCTTTAATGATCTTTTAGAGCTAAGATATATTGAAAATAAACATAATTTATACAGAAAAGCAAAGAACTTCATTATAAGAAGCTATTTATTGACAGTTATTCCGAACACGACTATTCAATGAGTATTCAACGATATAACCTGTCCCATCCCCCGCCTTCACACTGTCAGTGTCCATCCCTTTCCTTTGGTAGCTCATGTTCTCACTTATTCCACGGTCCATGTTTTTGGCCCCTCTGTGTATGAGTTGTTGAGGGAGAGTATAGAAATATTTTTCACTTAAAATTGAATTGACCCTTTGATCAAGGGTGGCTTCTGTCAATCAGCTATTGCATAACATATTCCAATGGACTGCTAACTAATTTGATCACTAACCAATTTGATCACCAGTGAGGTGCAAATCATTGCATAATTGGGTGGTCGAAGAAAGATTCCCCAACTGGGTAGGGCCAGTAGAGAGAAGTTACTATATAACAGGAACAAATTCAACTCTTTTTAACTTTGACATTTTTCATCCAATTTTCTTAAAAATTTGTCATCCAATTTTCATGAAATTTTCAGAATACACTTAGGAATCTTGTTTCAATCAATTGGAAATTTTTCAAAATGAAAACTATCATTTTAATGAAATAGATATGCAAATGAGAAGATGGGTCATTCTCCATTTTTCCGTGATGTCATATTTCACAGACTAATCCTTCAGCACGAGCTGCTCTAAAAATCATAAGGTATCTTTGAAACTCTTTGAAACTTAGTTACCTGATCCGTAACTCAATCTTTCATAAAGATTTGTATAGATTTTAGACTTGAATTTAAATATATTCTGTGATTAAATCCAGTAAATTTATGGGTATTTCGACAGTCGAGAAGGAGTTTTCAATCCCTGGGTAATAAATGTTTTAGGTGAAATACTGTACAATTATGGTAGCTCTGTGATGCTTATGTTTCTCATGTACAATACATTGCCTGCAGCTGAAAGTAATAGATGCTATCAGTGTGGCATATTTCTTAGCCCTAGATAAGCAGCATATTTGAGTATTTTATGCAATATTTGTAAGTTTTCCTTCACACTTTCCTTTTCAGTAACAGTTTTCCTTCACTTGAGCTTTTTAAGATAAATGAATGAAATTTGGTATACTTGTATATTTGTCACTAGAAGATATTTTGCATTCAACATTCAAGGTCAATTTGACATGTATATATTTCACTGTTGCTTTTGTTTCTGCTTCATATCTTAAAAGCAGTTTGAGGTTCAGTGATGAACCATGGTACACTTATGTTTATATTTTATGACATTTCCATACATGTGACAGAACCAGGATTTCACACCAGTAGATTTACAAATTTTGATCAGTAGATTGACTTCTAAACCAGTAGATTTTTTATCGGCATGAATTTTATGTGTTTTAACGGGACTGAAAACAAAACAAGTACATTTTTTTACCATAATATGTATTCTCTTCATACTATAATAAAACAGCAAGTTTTAAACATGAATCAGATTTGGATTCTGATGGAAAATGTTACAATAATAATTAATGAATAGGAATTGGTATATTGTCAATTAATGAAAAAGGAAGAGTTGTATATCATATAGTTCAATGCAAAGATATTTTTTTTTATAAAATCCAATAGCATTTTTTGTTTTCTTGACAAGATCACTGTCTGGTGACGATGATGACATTCATTGTGATTATTAAGCTTCACACTTAAAAGGCTCTCAATAGTTCTCTGGTCCAGATTTCCCCTTGAATCACTTTGTATTTTGTGAAGAATGGAGATTGTCCTATTTGTATCAGCATTATAATGTAGCAATGACAGAACAGCCATGCTCTGCTGCAAAAATGTTCTAACTGGGTTTGTAAGGTTGCATGATCTGCTCTCCAATACTCCTCCAAGCTATGTTCACCCAGAGAAGGAAGTTCCTGACTTGGACTTAAGATACATGTATAATCCTGAGCCTCATCCTCTAGGGCTTCTTTCTCTTCCTGCATCAGATCCAAAAATCTGTTGGCAAGTTTCACCACTGTAATAATAAAAAAAATAAAGATTGATTTAGACTTGAACAATTGAAAAATACATGATGTATTTTTGCTTTTATGAATAATTTTTATCCCAACTTTAAAATGAATTATCCTGTAATATATTTTTAGCTGATATATTTTATCTAGGACTTGAACTTAATTTATATGCATGAAAACTTCAAATAGTTTATGAAATACAAAAGATGCATACCTTTGAAACACACAATGCAAAGTCAGGACCTTTGCTACTCGCCTGCATACACTTAAACTCAGATATCCAAACATTGTTGAAGTTGTTGTAATATTTCTTAAGCAGTGTGTTTTTTTATTCAATTTTTGTAAAAAAATTATTTTAGTTTTCAAAGCATTAGATTTAAGCTATAAAATGGTATGTACAGAAGACTGCCTTTAAAACTTTATTTTTGGCCTACCACTGGTGGAATCACGTGTGCATTTCATGTATCACAGTCCAGGTTTTTTCTGCTCTTATACTGATATCCTTTGAGATAGAGTCATGAAACTTCCATGTTGCTAGCAACTCTACAGCTCTGTCACAAGGGTCACAGTCAGATTTCATCACTGTATATTTTTGGTGATCTCACCACAGTAGTGGGAGGACAAAAATGTTTCTCTTAAAATTGGTCATGGTATATGCTACATAGTACAATTACAAGTTGGACCACAAGCCTTGAACCTATAGAATCGCATCATAAATGCATATGTCAGAAAAACTTTTCTGTCAATTGATATCTACTTTTTCTACATATTTTAGTTCATTGTATTGTGTAGCTTAATCAGAGTACAATTTTTTTCAAAGCTTCTGTTTTATCATTTTCAGTAAAAAAAAAGCCTTAAGTTTGCATGAAGCCCTAGAATATATATAATTTTGTTTGTATATGTTTGACTGTTATATGCATCTTTTACTTCCATAAATTAGGGCTTTCCCTGACAAAGTCAGTGGGGCTTTTTGGTAATCATGTTGTCCATTCATCAGTAAGTCCATCCATCAGTAAGACCATCCATCAGTAAGTCCATCCATCCAGCTCTCCATCCATCCATCAAAAGATTGGTTCCAGTAAGATAACTTTTACTTAGAATTGTCAGATTTTAACCAAATTTGGTATGCAGCTTGTTATAGATGAAACCTCAAAATAATTTGATTTCCAGCCTTCTCTGTCATCATTTAAAAGAGTTATGGCCCCAGATTGTTGTTTCCATCGCTTAATTTTCCCAAAAATTGTTGAACTTCAACCAAAGTTGGCATGCAGCTCTAAATTTGATGAGATCTTGATTGACTTCACTTTCTAGCATTCCATGACATCTTTTACAGGAGTTATGCCTCCTCATTCCTCATACTTCTGACTTTGATCTGTTGAGCATAACTTTACTAAGGGTTGGTGGATTTAAGCCAGATTTAGTATGCAACTTTATATTGATGAGACCTTGAATGAATTTCCAGCATTCCAGGACATCATTTACAGGAGTAAAAATCAGTTACAGGAATTATGCCCCCTGATTACCCCCCACCTTTGGTTTCTCCAGCATAACTTTACTAAGGGATTGTTGGATTTAAACCAAAATTTGGTATACAGCTATATTGATGAGACCTTCAATTCATAGACCAGAAAAGCTTATGGGATAGCCTGTTGTTCATCATCCATCCATCAATTAGCACAAGTTTGTTATCGCTACTCCTCCTAAATTACTTCAGGGTTTGCCATGAAACTTTACACACACATTCATCATATGGTCTTGTTGGTCCTAAATGAAAATGTTGCCGCTTGGAATCCAATATGGCCACCACAGTGGCCATCTATACAATCTTATCACTACTCCTTCTGAAAGGAAAATCATATTGACATTGGGTTTTCACTGCAAGACTTCTTATGATGTCTAGTTGGTTCTAAATGAAAATGGTACTACTCAGACATCCAATATGGCCACCACAGTGGCCATCTTGACAATCTTGTTATTGCTACTCCTAATGAATGGAAAGTCATATTGACATGGGGTTTTCACCACAAGACATCTTGTGATATCTAGTTGAGTCGAAATGAAAATGTTCCATTTGGATGACCAATATGGCTGCCACAGTGGCCATTTTGACAATCTTGTTATCACTACTCTCCCTGAATAAATGGTTATATCAACAAAGGGTTTTCACTAAAAGACTTTGTAGGATGTATAGTTGATCATAAATGAAAATAGCACTGATCTGACATTCAGTATGGCTACCATGGCAGCCATCTTGAAAATCTTGTTAACACTACTACTCCTAGATGGATTGTCATATCAATGTGGAGTTTTCACCAAAACTTCTTATGGCATCTAGTTGGTCCTAAACGAAAACAGTGCTAATCTGACATCCAGTATCACCATCATTGCAGCCATCTTGAAAATCTTGTTAGCACTTCTCCTGTTGAATGGATAGCTACATTGACATGTGGTTTTCACCAAAAGACTTCTTATGATATCTAGTTGGTTGTAAATGAAAATGGTTCCAATCTTACATCCAATATGGCATCCACAGTGGCCAATATGAAAATCTTATCTTTCAAGAATATCGGAGATTGTTTCAACACTCGACAGTTTGGATGAAGAAACAGTCTTATCTTGGATTCCTGGAAATTCTATTTGATAAGTAGAGCATCAGTCCCTTCAAGGGACTCCTGTGATTGAGAAGAGTTATGGCTCTTGATTGCTGGTTCTCCTTTGGTTTCCGCTGCATTACTTTACCAAGGAAAGTTTGAATTCAGTCAAATTTCTCATGCATGTTTATATTGATGAGACCTTAAATGAATTTAATTTCTATTATTCCCCGTCATCATTTTGTGATGCACCCATTGCAAATGGCTCCAGTTAATCAATGCAGTCTTCAGGACATAGTTTAATTAGTTGATGGAACATATGCATATTTTTTGGTTTATAGTGCATTTAGAGAATTTGTAATATGAGGTCAGTGATAGAAATTATGAAATGTTTAATTGGTTGGTCACAAGATACCATTTTTTGCACATAAATTCCAAAATTTCCATTTACCTTCTATGTATGTATCCTAGATTCCACAAGTCAACTAAAACTGTTTACTGAAAAATGTAATCATTTAAAGTAAATATTAAAAATAATGAAATCAGGTCTTGTCAAATTCAGTTTTGTTCTGATTGTTCTGTTTATAGAAATGTGCCATTCTGCCAGGAGCATCATATTTTTCGCTAAAGAAAATTACTTTTTTTCTACAGCACAAAACAATAGTTCTTGATATTTGGTTTAATGCCTTCAATTTGTAGTCAGAACTCCCATATGTCATGACTGCAGGCAGGGCTTTGAAGTTCTTGATTTTCCTTTACTGTTACAGAAATTCCCTGTCAAGTATGTGTTTGGTGCTCCACTAGCCAGTCTAATGAAAGATAACCAGAAGTGTCCATTATTCATGGAAAAGCTCATTCAAGCCTTAGAACTTCATGGCCTGTATACAGAAGGCTTATACAGGAAATCAGGATCTGCCCCCAAAGTCAAGCTCCTTAAACAAGACATAGATAATGGCAGAACAGGTAACACATACAAAGAATTTACTTATTCAAACAAATACCATATATAATCGCTTATAAGATGGGTCCCACTGCAAACTTCATAGATCCACATCTGCCAGCACATTATGTGCCAGCAGATCAGGGTCTATGCAGTTTGTTAGTAGTAATCAGTAGAACAAATAATATAGACCCTTATCTGTCAGCGCATTATGCAATGGCAAACCAGGGACTATGTTGTTGGCAGTTTGACCTGACATAAGCTAATATATGATGATATGCTAATGCAACATGTATCTGATTAGTCAAACATCAAAACCTGTGTCAATTAAATCTGCTATAAATTGCCTGCAATTCTTGTTCCATGTTATGGCACTCATTATTAATGTAGAGCTGCCACTGCAGATCTATAATTGAAGTGCTTGATTTTATTGTAATGTAGTTTCTTCAAGCATCTATGTGGTTATGGACAAGACTATCACATCTAAAGCCTGCAATTTTTGAGTTGTGATGCTGAATAGAGCAATGGGATCTTTGATCATGAGATCAACAGATGCATACCTGCCAACCTTCCAGGCAGTGATAGTTTTTTTTGAGAATTATAAAATATGTTTATGGTCCCAAGGGTGAGTCAGTGCATGTGACCCAAATAAGTGATGTTGCACAATAGAGAATAAGTTATTTTACTCGTATAAGCCAATATAAAATGACTGGAGTTTCAAATTTGAATAAAAGAAAATAAGATACCTGTTTTCTTTGAAGTGTTAAATACACTTTACCCAAAAAGAAATAGCTGGTAGACTTAGCATTGTCATATATCATCACCACACACACACTCACACACACATAAATGTGCACACACTTGCATAATGACAACCACACAGACATTAAATAAATAAAATATGCAAAGTTTCTGTCTTTAAAAGCATTTGACTATGTTATACAGTATTAACTTGTAGTTGCTGACTTTGCTGTTTATAGAAGTTCATGGCAAGGTTTAAATGTCATTATTGTTCATCTTTGCACTTATTAGAGACTGGATGGTATTGTTGTTTAAACTTTCCTCAAGATCTTGATAAATGTTTCTCAGCTTTGAAAATAATCTTTCTGAATCTGCCCCAATGCAGGGTGATGTTACTATGTTACTCCAGAATGACTGATGTCAGTATGGTGTTTGCAGTATGTGCATGTTATAAAGTGCTTCACAAAGTCAAACTCCAAAAACCAGGACTTTTGAATTTTTTTGTTTTGCGGGGCTTTGCTCATTTTGCCAATGATTCATCCTTCTGTGTTTCAACATTTTGCCTTCAAAATTGAATCACACTCCCAAAGTGACACTCTTCCTAACTTTATCATTCCAACTATTGAAATAATCATGTTTTGCATTTTATGAATGGAATAAACTCCAACTTCAAAGAAACTTTGCTGCTGATCACTAGCCAATAGTTATCTCAGCTGGTCACAGACTAGAAGAGATTATTGGATGGCCTGTTGTCTGTCATTTCTCTGTTAGCACAAGTTTGTTACTACTACTCCAAGATGGATGGTCATATCTAGATGATTGTTTTCACCAGAAGACTTCTTACTGTGTCTAGTTGGTTCTAAATGAAAATGGTGCAGAAATGACATCCAGTATCGTCACCATAGCAGCCATCTTGTTATCTCTGCATCTCATAAACAGAGTCATATCAATACAGGGTTTTCACCAGAAGATTTCTTATGATGTCTAGTTTGTCATAAATGAACATTATGCTGATCTAACATCCAATATGGCCACCATGGGGGTCATCTTGAAAATCTTGTTATTGTTACTTCTGAATGGATGACCATATTATCATGGGGTTCTAACCAAGAGACTTCTTATGATACCTAGTTGGTCCTAAATGAAAATGGTGCCAATTTTACACGCGATGTGGCCATTGTCATGGCCAGTTTGAAAATCTTGCTATTGCTACTCCTTCTGAATGGATGGTCATATTTATGTGAGGTTTTCGCCAAAAGACTTTAAATGATGTCGAGTTTGTCCTAAATTAAAATGGTGCTGATTACATCCAGTATGTTAAGCACAGCAGCCAATTGGAAAATCTTGTTATTCTCAAGAATATCAGAGATGGTTTCAACACCTAGCATTTAAAATGAAGAAACAGTCATATCTTGGATTCCTGGAAAATTCATTTCAGCCAGCAGAGCATCAGTCCATTAGAGGGACTCTTGTCATTAGTACAGATGGGTTACACATTATCATTCAAGGCAACCAAGCCTGATTTACCCAAGTTCAAACGTATTGGGTTGTTCCACTTGTGCACTTTGCCTACCGGTATGCAGATTAACCTAATGGGCTCTCCCACAGCAATACTAAAAGGACTGTCAAAAAACAAACTCACTTTAGCTATTGTCAGTTAAGTAAGTAATATGTGGAATGGTAATTGGTTGTTGCTGACTGCCTATATCTTTTCATAGCCTCTGTGACAATAAACTGTATAAACTGCCCAGTTTTCCATGAGCAATAAGTGTGAAGCTATGAGAACCACGACTGTTTGCAGATTAACAGGTTACAGGCATATATTGCAGTGTCAAGAAAGGTCTCTCTCTCTCTCATTTCGTTTTGTAAGATTTATTGGAAATCGTTTTTTTAGAAACTCAACCATGTTGGGGGTTTGTAAGTAAAATATTGTGTTTTTTTTGTGTGACACTTCCTAATCTGGCAGGTATGCACATAGAATGGTCTTAATTAAAAACAAAGATAAACACCATCAATTGTGACATAGCTTCAGCCAATGCATTCAAATTATAGTTGGTATGGGGGGAGGGGGAAATGGGCAATGAACAGGGGATCAATGATGCTTTAAATAACCACATAGATACTTTGTGAGGTACTTCAAAACTGTTGAGAAAAGATTGGCTATCAGTGCTAGGATGACAAACTAAGGGCAGTTGGCTACAATTTTGGACAGGACTTCGGACAACTACAGATTGACAAGTAACTGGGTTAATAGATCTGCAGCCATACTTGAAGTTATGGGTATGTGAATGGTAATTGTACTATCTCAAATATCCATCTCTACCAAAAATAATGGTACAACTCTGTGGTGGTGAAACCACTGTTAGCATTTTCAGTCCAAAATTACAAAATTTTTTATCTCCAAATCCTTATTTTTTCTTGAGCATCTCATTCACTTGTAAGCTGAACTTAGACAGCATTAGTTGAAGTGTGGTCTATTAGGCCTCATGCCAAGTTAAAAAAAGTTTTACAAGTGTACCAATAATTTGTTTCTATGCAACCAGCATATCTTTGGAGGAGGAATATAGTGTTACCCATGTCCAGCTGTCCCATCCATCCCAGATTTCATTTTTGTTCATTAACATCTGAAGCACTTCTTGGATTGAAACCAAATATTGTATGGGGCTTAATATTAGGAAGACCTAAGTCAAGTTCAATTTTCACCATTTTCTGACAAAATTTAATAGAGTTATAGCCCCTGTGTTACTTGAACTTTGTCGTTCAGTTGTACAGTATCATATTGGTTGGGGCTTCTGGTCACATGAATACATTTTCTAATTAAGTTATTTGATTGATTACAGACTTATTGTATCACCCATTCTATGCAGCTTTCAAGAATTTGATCTAAAATGTCTTTTTTCCAATGTTTTGTGAAGAAAAAAACCCACTTATACTGCAAATTTTTAAAAAAAATATCAGGTCATAAATTTGTTTATGGATTAATTCATATAATTTTAAATTATGGAAATTATGTTCTTATATAATAACATTTTTTCTGACTTTTAACACATCCAAGACTTCTTTTCCTTGACAGATTTTGATGTAAGTGAGTACAGTGTGCATGTGTTAGCCACAACCTTGAAGTGTTTTGTCAGGGAGTTGCAGGAGCCTCTACTTACCTATGAATATTATGATGAATTTCTAAGAGTCTCAGGTGAGTAATTGTACCCCATGTAGAAAACTCTTTCTTTGTTCAACATGAGAGAGACAAGACATATACATTCATACATACATGCATACACACATAGTTAGTTTTTCCATTTTTGAGTTGTATACCAAAAAAATAGTTCAAGTATTTTTATTACAAAATTCCTATTCATCTACTCATAAACAGGCTAGACTCTTGTTTCTGGATGGTAAAGTATAAACGAGCTAGACTCTTGTTTCTGGATAGTAAAGTATAAACAAGCTAGACTCTTGTCTCTGGATGGTAAATTATAATCAGACTAGGCTTTTCTTTCTGGATGGTAAGTTATAAACAGGCTAGACTTTTCTTTCTGGATGGTAAATTAGAAACAAGCTAGACTCTTGTTTCTGGATAGTAAATTATAAAAATTATAAACAGGCTAGGCTCCTTTTGCTGGATGGTAAATTATAAACATGCTAGGCTCTTGTTGCTGGATGATAAATTATAAACAGGCTAGATTCTTGTTGCTGGATAGTAAATTAAAAACAGGCTAGACTCTTGTTTATGGGTAGTAAATTAAAAACAGGCTACCGTAATCACGGTAAGTCTTGGGACACGAAAAAATAATTATATTTTTTCGTGTCCCAAGACTTATATGCCTGTAAAATATATAAATTTTTTGATGTCCCAAAACTTGTAGACACAAAAAAATGTAAAGACAAAATTGGGAAGATCGCCATACGTCACACAACAGTGGCCAGCTCGTTCAATTACCATGTCATTCGTCAATAAACTGTTATACACTACTATGATTGCTTATGTTATTATTTGCATGTGCATATTTTCCGATTTCTCCGACATGATTTAAAATAACAGTAAATAAAGACTTCATAATTCACGGGCCACTTACATTTAAAAGGGAAGACCTGTACTAGAGTGTACAGTACTTACACAGTGCAAATCGTACTTGGCGTCACTTATATCCTTGTTTATTCCCCAAAATATTCGATGCAGATTTTGCTTTATTCATCATTTTTACCAAATCGCATTCTTCCAGATTACATTTCAGCTACACGTTCATTGCTGTTTCATTTATTTGGATTCACGCGCTCAACAGTTACTGTTTTTCAGTGGTATAAGCGATCCTAAAAAGTGATGTAATCTATATGAAAAGGCACGCGTATTTAATTTTATAAAGCACATAACCAGCATAAATTCAAATAACTTGTCATATATAATATATGTTAACATTCTGAATAGATCGATTAAGAGCATGATTGATCCATTTTAGTTCAGTGTTTCGGCTTCACAAAATGATAATTTTCCACGCATTATTCATTCCACTTTTGATTTTGGCAAGCTGGCTGTTTTTTCGTCTCCTTTGTTTATAATTGGCGGATTTGTCTTTTTTTTTTCCAACAGCAATCAAGGCCAGTTAATTGTTAAAACCCTGAAATTGGCTTGGGTAAAGAGGAATTTTGTCCGGCAGCAATGCCGGTACTTTGATGTGTGATTGGCTTCTACTGCGTAATATTAGCATGATTACCGTAAATGAGTAAACAGGACTTATTTAAGGTCGCTTACATCAAAGCAAACTACCACGGAGTTTTTATTTTAATAGCATTATTTCTTAAACTTCTGTATCGTATATTAAAGATATTATTTAAGTTTAGTGCAGTGATGCCTATGATTCGTATCAAATGTATGTACTTCATTCATCACAAGTAAAATCTTCAATGTGCACGTGGTGATGCCATGTTGTAAACATGCATACGATAAATGCTAGAGTTGAAATAAACACCATTTTCATTGTTCTCATCCTGGTATCACATTGTAATGAATTAGGTATTTCCATTTTCAGGGAAAAAAACTCCACAATAATTACAGGCGACTTTCGACGATTTTAATGCAATAATGCATAAACTGACAATAGTAAACTTGAGCACAAAAGGGAGAAGTTATTGTTGAATGGGTATAACATACCGCTAATGCTCAGTTCTTGTCATCGTCTGATTAAATTATGCATATTTTAATTTGATAGAAATAAAAAGAAAACAGAGAAAATTCAATATATTTATTGACTCTTCAAACAAACTGTAATAATTTATAATATTTCCATGTAATAATTCATAATGAGAGTCCCTTAACAACCACGAAGTCCTGTTTATTTTACATGAGGTTACGATCGATAAAATACGCCGATCGATCAGTAGAAGAAAAAAAATGTTTTAGGTGTCCCAAGACTTATAGTACATGAAAAAATTGCTTTAACTTCGTGTCCCAACTTTTATAGGTCATAAAAAAATTACTTTTGAAAATAATTAAGGGTGTCCCAAGACTTATGGTGTCCCAAGACTTACCGTGATTACGGTACTACACACTTGTTTATGGATAGTAAATTATGAACAGGCTAGACTCTTGTTTTTGGATTGTAAATTATGAACAGGCTAGACTCTTGTTTTTGGATATTAAATTATAAACAGGCTAGACTTGTTTGTGGATAGTAAATTATAAACAGGCTAGACTTGTTTGTGGATAGTAAATTATAAACAGGCTATTACACTCTTGTTTTTGGATAGTAAATTATAAACAGGCTATTACACTCTTGTTTATGGATTGTAAATTATAAAGAGTCTAGACTCTTGTTTTTGGATAGTAAATTATAAAGAGGCTAGACTCTTGTTTTTGGATAGTAAATTATAAACAGGCTAGACTCTTGTTTTTGGATAGTAAATTATAAACAGGCTATTACACTCTTGTTTTTGGATAGTAAATTATAAACAGGCTAGACTCTTGTTTTTGGATATTAAATTATAAACAGGCTAGACTTGTTTGTGGATAGTAAATTATAAAGTCTAGACTCTTGTTTTTGGATAGTAAATTATAAAGAGGCTAGACTCTTGTTTTTGGATAGTAAATTATAAACAGGCTAGACTCTTGTTTTTGGATAGTAAATTATAAACATGCTATTACACTCTTGTTTTTGGATAGTAAATTATAAAGAGGCTAGACTCTTGTTTTTGGATAGTAAATTATAAACAGGCTAGACTCTTGTTTTTGGATAGTAAATTATAAACAGGCTATTACACTCTTGTTTTTGGATCGTAAATTATAAACAGGCTATTACACTCTTGTTTATGGATAGTAAATTATAAAGAGTCTAGACTCTTGTTTATGGATAGTAAATTATAAAGAGGCTAGACTTGTTTGTGGATAGTAAATTATAAAGAGTCTAGACTCTTGTTTATGGATAGTAAATTATAAAGAGGCTAGACTTGTTTGTGGATAGTAAATTATAAAGAGTCTTGACTCTTGTTTATGGATAGTAAATTATAAAGAGTCTTGACTCTTGTTTATGGATAGTAAATTATAAAGAGGCTAGACTTGTTTGTGGATAGTAAATTATAAAGAGTCTTGACTCTTGTTTATGGATAGTAAATTATAAAGAGGCTAGACTTGTTTGTGGATAGTAAATTATAAAGAGTCTTGACTCTTGTTTATGGATAGTAAATTATAAAGAGTCTTGACTCTTGTTTATGGATAGTAAATTATAAAGAGTCTTGACTCTTGTTTATGGATAGTAAATTATAAAGAGGCTAGACTTGTTTGTGGATAGTAAATTATAAAGAGTCTAGACTCTTGTTTTTGGATCGTAAATTATAAAGAGGCTAGACTCTTGTTTTTGGATAGTAAATTATAAACAGGCTATTACACTCTTGTTTATAGATAGTAAATTATAAAGAGTCTAGACTCTTGTTTTTGGATTGTAAATTATAAAGAGGCTAGACTCTTGTTTTTGGATAGTAAATTATAAACAGGCTATTAAACTCTTGTTTATGGATAGTAAATTATAAACAGGCTAGACTCTTGTTTTTGGATAGTAAATTATAAACAGGCTATTACACTCTTGTTTTTGGATAGTAAATTATAAACAGGCTGCTACACTCTTGTTTATTGATAGTAAATTATAAATAGGCTAGACTCTTGTTTCTAGATAATATACTCTTGATTCAAGATGGTATAAACATTTGGTATAAACAGGTTTTGCTGCTAATTATGACTTAAAATTCTCACCTGCTTTTAATCATATCTTTCTCAGCAACAAAAACGTTTAAATTAGAAAATCGTGGTAATCAGTCTTCACTCACTATTTAGGATACATTATTGTCCTTACTTGAAAATGGCATTATGGCAAACTTCTGTTCATCACAAAGTAAATGGATCAAAAAGGAAAAATATTGAGCCATTCACCTCTTCAAATGAAGAAATGAATTCAAATAGTGACATCTGATTCTTTGCCAGTGATAAGATAAGGATAGAAATATTAGCAATATATAGATTAGTTTCTATGTTCTTAACTTCGTCAGTACATAACAGGACTTCACCAGATTTGATTTTTTGCCAAGCTTGTTTTGGCAAAAGCTCAACAAGGTGATCACTTAAGCATCTCTGTGCATGTTTGTCCATCCATCCACACCCTAGATTAATTTAAACAATAATGTTTTTTACTTTCCTTTTATATTTGTCTTTTTTTATTCAGAGATCAAAGATGAGAAGGAAAGTGTGCAATGCTTATTTTCTGTGATAGAAAAATTACCCAAACCAAACCATGATATGCTTGAGCGGTTAATTTTTCACTTAGCAAAGTAAGTATCTGAACCATTTCAGTATTTGGAAATAAGAGTGCTTACATGACAGTATAGTTAAATTTACTGTTCCTCAGTACCTCATTCAATTGTAGTATAACCCTTGTAGCCTGAGTTAACCAAAAGAAGATCAGACTCTAGTGAGGTATTGAGGTTAGAATACACTGACATAGTTCCCAAACAAAGGGGATTTTGTTGTCTTTTGTCTGTCAATAGCAAGACACAAGTATAGTTTTATTTCTTTCCACTGCTGGCAGCAGCAGCAGTGTTGTCAACAATGGTAAGATTTTTTATTAAAGTTTTTCAGGTCATATAGTTGAGTTTTTACATCCAGGTATTTTGAAGTGATTCCTCATTTGGCTGAGGTGGAAACTTGATCTTTATCCTTCATGCAGTCATCAAGTTTAGGACCTTATTTTGCAGTACTGACCATATTATATAGTTAAATAATATTTTAAAGGTATTATTGAAGGTCTTTCATAAACTTTCATGTTCATTGTAGCTAATAAACTATTATGATTTGAATTTTCTGTCAATATTTTGGTGTGTATTCCAGTAAAGTCAGGGTCATTCACTACATAGAAAAAGGCCATCCTTGTGATGGAGACAACAAAACAATAGCTGTTGGATTCAAGAAAACTCCACCTATACTGTATCATCCACAATAGTTGCTGTATGTAACTGAAAGTTTGGTATAATATTGTTGTAAGCCTGGAGTTTGTATCTTAATATGATGGGATTTTCTGTCCCCAGAACTCTTTTATTTTCATTGGATTAGATCCGGATGGTTTTCTAAATTCTTGCAGGAAAATAATTCCCAACAAGAACTGTCCAAGAATGTTTGGGTCGATTGCTATCTTCATTTTAACGATTAAGTTTGCAATGTAAATATGACAAAATCAAAATCAAAAGGATGAGGCTCAGGAATACATCTTAAGTCCAAATTAGGAACTTCCTCCTTGGGGTGAACATAGCTTGGACGAGTATTGAAGAGTAGTCAGCAACCTTACAAACCCAGCAACAGGAAACTGAAGTTAGAACTTCTTTGCAGGCTGAGCATGGTTGTCCTGTCATTACGACATTCTAATGCTGATACAGAGAGGACATTCTCCCTTCTTCACAAAATACAAAGAGATTCATGGGGAAATCTGGACCAGAGAACTATTGAAAGCCTGTTAAGTGTGAAGCTTAATAATCACAATGAATGCCATCAGTGGTCACTAGACAGTGATCTTTTGAAGGAAACTAAAAATGCTATTGAATTTTATAAAAGAAAAATCTTTGCAGTGAACTATCAGATAAACAACTCATCCTTTTTCATTATTAGACCGTATATTGACTCATAATAAGTAAATATTATTGTAACATTTTCCATCAGAATCCAAAACTGATTCATGTTAAAACTTGCTATTTTATTATAGTATGAAGAGAATACATATTATGGCACAATAAAGCTTTTGTTTTGTTTTCCATCCCCTTGAAACATAAAATTTATGCCAATAAAAAAATCTACTGGTTTAGAGGCCAATCTACTGATCAAAATTTGCAAATCTCCTGGTTTGAAATCCTAGTTCTGTCACATGTATGCTATTAGATTGATGCCATTTACCTATTGCATATTGTGTAATGCTAACTTGCAAATAACAACTATATATAATATAAAATTTTAGAAATCTTTATTTTCAGACATTTTCCAAAAAATATTCCAATAAAACTATCATTGATAATCTTAAAAAAGCAACTATTGACAGTCTTTTATAGGCCGCTGTTGTTGTTAGCATTTTAAAATACTGGGAGTTGTATTTATGCCAGACATTTCCAAAAATGTTTAAATCCTGGCTCTGGTTTGACTAACCCACGTAAATTTAAGTTAATTTTCATGTTCGTGCTGTTAAACTATATGACTCTATGAAAAGTGCATAGTCATCCGTAGATATGTACCAATTTGTTGAGAATGGCATGCAGTTACAGGCGGGACACAACTGTCAAACACTTCTGCATACTTTTTGACATTCACGCTAGCAACCACTAACGAAATTGTTCTGATACCATAGAATGTTAAACATCCGAAATCAGTAAAGTTGACTTGGTAGTGAGGGTAGTTGACAAACATTGTGGGATCAATTCTTTGCCAACTCACATCCATATGAAATTCTTCTTCCTTTTTTCCAATATCATTCTTACATTCATGGCTAAATATCAATTAATTCTAATAATTATCTATGTTGCACTGAAGCTTGCCTCTACACCATGCTACATGATTTCTCCTGTTGATTACTTACATTTGTGTCTTCTTACAAAGACATGTGATAACCTTGTCAGGAGAGAGCTCTTTGGATTTACCTTTTTGAACTCATTCAGCCCTAAACTGACTGAAAATATCAGTAATATCGGCCAAAGTTCTCCTGTTTTGTTTTACACACCAAATTTAATCCTGAACATCATGCGTTGAGTTTTTTCATTCAATCCTTCCTCTGCATGTTTTCCACATTTCCCTTTCTTCAGAATCATTTGTTACAACGTGTTTCTGGATATATCACAGTACTACTATGGTCTCCAATGACCAAAATCATACGAATGTATATCTACATGGGTTGAAAGAAAACAGCATGAAACTTAGTGTTATATATTTATTTCCTTTTCAAAACACCGTTATTTAACAAATTTGTAATCATTCCCATTATACCACAGTTCAGTATATACATACCTGTCAAACTCCTGAGACAAAAACCTGTACACCAGACAATAAAAAACCTTACAAAGACCAGAAAAACCTTACACCAAAGACCTTATATTATTTACTAGATCACATATAAATATAACTATTTACACCTGACTACGCCATATATTTGCATACCTTGTTACATCTCAGTCACTTTTTCTTTTCACTGGAGTGTGCTAAATTGTACGCTACACTTGCACCTTTTGCCATTTGCAGTAGTGAATTTGGTGTTTCAAAATCCATGCAACATGAATCGGTGTTTATTTTGCAATGCAATTCACTACTGCAAATGGCAAAAGGTGCAAGTGTAGCGTACAATTTAATACATGTATGGCTGCGTTTTCTGATGTTCCGAAAACATGCCGTAAATATGGTAATACGTCTACTGATAACCTGATTTTCAGTCGACCAATAAGGGGGCAGAATTCCATGCTTGAATAAAGAAATAAAACTCTCAAATCGGCAATCGAAAGACACATCAATATTTTGGGTAATCTGATAGGTGGTTCAAGCGATTCACGTATTCTCGTATCTCATGAAGAAAAAAAAATCCCCGTCGAATCCCGATCTTGGCGAAAATCGCCCCCAAAAAACATACAAATTACAGGATTCCTGTACAAGTTGACAGGTATGGTATATAGCTGTTCTCAATATATCTCGACCCAATACATACCATCATTCTCATTATAACCTGGTTTGGTACATAACATGGTCGGCAGTTATGGTCCCCGACTACCATGTTACAACAAGGGAGAGCTGTACTCTCTAAAATATAAAACTATTAAAATGTATTATTATATGTATTATTATATCAAATGGATAGACTTCAAGTTCACATCAAATCAGATTTTGGAGAGGGGGAGACATTTAATATTCTTGTTTTGGTATTTAAGTTGTGGACATGTTTTGTGTGAAAAGTAATTCAATACTTCTATAAACATCTTAAATTCCTTTGTTTTCTCATATCAGTACTTCAGTGGTAAGTTAACAGTGGCCTGAGATGAGGCTAACCCATGTAACATCTGACTTGATGCAAAGTCAATTTTTTTTTTACATTTTCTCGGGCTTCATTTATCATAAATATAGAACCGGTAACAGTATAATAGCTCATGTAAAAAATTGAGATGTTATTGTTGACATTGATGCTGTTGGAAAACATTACCGTAGGCTACATGAAAATGGAAGCTACCAGTACTAACCTTGTCTACCACAATATATTATCTTCTTTTTAAAGGTTCAAAACATCAAAGAGTCTAAAACCCCTTTAGAAAACGTTAATTTTTTCCCAGAATGAAAGATTTTCATGATTCTAATATATTTTATTCTCAAACTTATGTCTGGTATCTGTAGTATCACTGAGGATTCATGTGTAACTAAGCTGTTGTTTTCACAGGCTATTGGGGTCATTAGGTGCAGTGTGCCTTGGATGTGGCCAAGTGCCCAGATTACCAGATCCATGCATTTCCCATTTCAACTTGGGTTTTTTTTCTTCATAAAAATTGGTACAATATGATTTTATGTTTTTCTTATGATTTAACACAATTGTACGTTTTTATCAGTGAGCCTTGATATACACAACGCTTACATAGAAGACATATGTGGTTGAGTCTGACGGTGAACTACTGTAGCTCCCAAAATAGTATTTTCTGGGTGATAATAAAAGATTAGTTTTGTTGCTTCCATCGTTTTCAGTGGTTCTAATTAGGGCCTAGACTATGTGTACATTGTTTAAAGGTCTTATATGCACTGACACACTGTCTCACATCACATGATGTGAGAGACTGATGTTTGCCAAACTAAAGAGCCCAAGCAGTCATTCAGCTGTAAGATAAGAAGTCTGGAGATTAGGAGTTGGGCTTTTACTCCTTCACTTTCTTGTGATTTGGGACTGTAGGTTTTTTTAAAAATAATTGTTAAAACATAATTACTGAATAATTGCATGTAATAATTGCAGGAACCCTGTGACAAATATCTGACATGCTGAGTTAGTAAACAGTCATTTCAGCGTGTCAACTGGACATGTCCAGAAAACTTGGTCATTTGGGAGCTCTAAAGTGCATATATGTGTTGATATCAGGTATCAACTCCTACACTTCATGAGCTAGTAACTTCAAACTTTTTTTTGGGGTGGGTGGGCTGGTTTATACATGAGCACAGTATTTTTTAGCCTGGCTCATTCATCCCACATTGGCTTTGATGACAATACAGTCAATGAATTTCAAGGCAGTGTAATTTATCAACCTAGCTACAATTCTATGATGATATACGATTATGCTTGATGATAAGCCCCTAGGTTTATCATAGGAAAAAGATTGTAAACAAATGATCTCAGTTGTCTCTAATGATAGGCTTACACTTCATGACAAGTCTGTAGGTTTATCATAGGAGATATACTGTAAACAAATGATCTCAGTTGTCTCTGATGATAGGTCTGTCCTTGATGAAGCCCCTTGGTTTATCATAGGAGAAATACTGTAAACTAGTGATCCCAGGTAGGCATCTGCTTTGTGATAAGCCCCTATGTTTATCATTGGAGATAATCAGTAAACAAATGATCTCAGTTGTCTCTGATGATAGGCTCATGCTTCATGATAAGCCCCTTGGTTTACCATAGGAGTAATACTGTAAACAAATGATCTCAGTTTTCTTGGATGATGGGCTTATGCTTGATGATGATCCCTGAGGTTTATCAAAAGAGAAATACTATAAAAAATTATCTGAGTTGTATCTGATGATATAAGCCTATGCTTCATGATAAGCCCATAGAGTTATCATAGGAGAAATATTGTAAACAAATGATCTTAGTTGTTTCTACGTAGATGTCAGCTTCAGTTTGATGAAATGTTTGAAATGGTTTTGTTTAAATTACATTTCCAAAAATTGGATTGTTTGGTTCATTCCATTGTCAACAGATGCACCAAATCAATATAAATGTTGCAAATACTGTTTTAAGGATTTGAGGGTGACACTGTATGCCTTTAGTTTGAGTGGTTTCTATATTTTATGATACGGTAAATTTATATTCTCTCTTCAGAGTTGCTTCCCATGAATCACATAACAAGATGTCTGTTGGTGGTCTAGCCATCATATTTGCTCCATGTCTGCTCAGAACAAATAAAAACCTACAGGCCCAGGAGTCACTTAACCAGGTGCCAAGACAAACACTGTAAGTAGTTGTTTTCTTGAACAGTTTTAGAGATATAGAGATTGGTCACAGAAACTGGCTTATACTGTCGAACCCATTTACGTCTACATCCTTGGACCCGAGGCAGTATTGTAGACATAAGTGGATGTCAAGATAAATCTGTGTGTGTGTTGGGGGGGGGGGGGGGGGTGTTGAAATAAACAAATTTCTCTTTGACTCCCATATAAGTGAAATTCATCTGTAAGGAGTGACCTGTCATCAATGAGTAGGATTTACACTTTGAGAAAATAAACAATGGAAATTTTGAGTAAATGAAGACAAAACCAGTGTGAAATATACTTGTATATTGACAACTTACAATTTTGTTACCTTGTGTAATAAAATCCATAATGCATTAAGTACTTGTATGGAAAAAATCCATGAATTCTAGTATAGGTCACATGTTAGAAAATTCACGTATCGGTCACATCCTGTTAGAAAACACAAGTATAAAACAATAGTAGTTAGAAAACACATAAAAAAAATGGAAGTCCTTGTTTAATCTATATCCAGTGTCAACCAACACATGTAACTACATAATTCACTACGATATTCATTGTTGCCAGTAACACATGGCTGTTTAGTTGTTATCGACATGCTACATGTACTTAAATTTACCTAGATTTTGGTCTGCCCAAGACAGCAAATGTAACCATCTTACTATCCTACCAAGGAGATGAGGCTATTCATAGGGAAATGAAAACCTGTCAACAAGTTATGAATTCTCTCTGATCACAAAACATTCAATGACATTTTTTTTAAAAAGTCTTAAATAAGCACAAGTAGAATTTGCCTTTTACGCTGCAGTTGGTAACCATCATAAGCATAAATAAAGTTACTTTTCTTCCTGCAGAAAAGGAAACTCATGGCACAATTAATGTGTTTCAATCACTGATCACTTTGGAAAATGCAACAATCGATCAGATTCCATTGATTTTATTCGAAAATGCAACAATCTATCAGATTCCATTGTTTTTATTCAAGTTTGATGATGACTTCCTTTGATGAAGGGTGCATTGTTTTTATTGAAGATTGTAGCCAGTTTGCTTTGATGAAGGGTGCATGCATTTATTTATTGAAGTTGATGGAAAGGCCAACTTTGGAGGACCAGACAAATGCCAGTTTGTTAATAGGCAATATTAAAGCCTGGCGGCAACATCAAGTAATTGTAGAACAAAGTATGGGTTGGAACTGGCAGCTTGTCAATATAAATGATTAGAAAACAAAGGATTTGTTCAAGCTGGGACCTATGGTTTCTGTTCACATATACATTTATTTCTTATCTCGACATCAACATAAGCATGACAAATTTGGTAGTAATAATAGACCAAGGGACTGCGACTATGCTTTTTTGTCAACATAGATGGTTTGTCAACATAAGTGATGTCGATATAAGTGGTTTAGGACTGTACTGTCATCTTCTGTATCAAAACCATGCAAATGCATGGCATTTATTGGAGCTTATCAAGTTATTGACATATTCATCTATATAATCTATCTAACCTTCCTTCCAAAAACAAGGAATTACAATGTAAATATTAGAAGCATCCATAAAACTATTAAAATCGGTAGAAATACTCAGTAAACGGTTCATTTCGAGTACTGAGTGATTAAATCAGTTAATAGTCCTGTGCATAATAAATAGCCTTTGTTATATTCTTTGCTTTTGAGAATGACTTTTAAAACCACCATCAATAAGAATAAGATTCCCATTTGCCTCAAGTAAAGAATTCTGATATTTTTCTCATTCAGAAATTATGTCTGAATTATTTTAATAAATGGAGTTGGAAAACAAAAATCCTTCTTTACAAGTGGCTATGGCAATGATTGCCCCAAATCAACAGAGAATGGCAGGCTTTACTGAACTAGGTGTACAAATACTGAAAATTAACTTATCCCCTTTCATAGGGTACAGAGATTTTAACTGCCAATATGTGTCATTAAACCTTTGCTTTATAGACTTGTGAAGGAAAAATAAGAGCATTATTCATCATGTCAATTTTAGCTCTACTGGTCATAGACCAGAAGAGCCTATGGGATGGTCTGTTGTCCATTTTCCGTCCGTCCATTAGCACAAGTTGTTATCGCTACTCCTCCTACACTACTTGGAGGATTGCCATGAAACTTTACACACACATGGTCTAGTTGGTCCTAGATGAAAATGGTGCTGCTCAGACATCCAGTATGGCTGCTGCAGTGGCCATCTTGAAAATCATGTTATTGTTACTCCTCCTGAATGGATGGTCATATCAGCATGGGGTTTTCAATAAAAGACTTTTTATGATGCATAGTTGGTCCTAAATGAAAATGGTGCAGATCTGATGTCCAATATGGCCACCATGGCAGCCATCTTGAAAATCTTGCAGCATGAATGAAATGATACGAAACCCCGTGTTTTCATCATTCAGAATGGTAGACATTGTTAAAAGGAAGAAATGGTCTTATCTTGATTTCCTGGAAATTCTTTTCACTCAGTAGAGCATCAGTCCCTTCTTTGGATTCTTGTTTACATTTCTACAAGATCACTGTTCATTTCATAACCTATTACAAATTCCCTCTTCTATAATCTCTATATTTGTGAGTTCTTTGTTCTAGTTATATGTCACTTCTGCATAAAATTGTTGTGGTGATACGTCACTTATACATAAAGTAATACCTGCATTAAATTTTGCGATCATTGTAATTATAAAAGCTGAAATAGAAATTTAGAATAAAAACAAGTATGGGGTTACCAAGTAAAGAAGATTCAAAAATAAGTTTAAACAGAAACCTCCACATTTGACTTTAGGTAATGGTGGTAGTAACATTGAAGTGGTTATTAAATATGTTAGGTCAATTTACTCAGAAATTTCTTACTTGTATTCCTCATAATTTCACTCAGTGAATTACTAAAAAATAATTAAATAGACTACTGAATTGTCGGGGGGTGGGGGGCAACTACTTGAAATGTGTGAGGGCTTATTACTGCTTGTTATCTGTATCAAATGTAATATTAAGTTGTATGACATGACAACAGGAGCACTTTGATATTTCATCCATTATCCATTACAACATTGTTCATTCATATTTAAACTAATTATGATTGGTGCAATATATTCATTCATTAAACAAAAAACAATCAGTACCTTTTCATTTTCAGGACTGTGAAACAGACAAGTACAAATTAATGTTTCTGTATGTGATATATATACTACTGTAAAACCCATCTTGGAAGTTCGCTGTTTTGGAAGACCTTTTATCAAAGACAATGCTATTCATGTGCTGTATATACTCAATTATAAGTTGTGTCTATCTGCAAAGAACATAGATCTGCTGTCACATAATGCATCAGTAGATTAGGGTCTATGCAGTTTGTTCTGCTGATTACTTCTAACAAACTGCATAGACCCTGATCTGCCAGCGCATTATCCCGGCTGAATATTGACAGTGAGAAGACGGGGGTGGTGTGTGTACTGTTTAATAGTTTAATACTCATTTTATAATTGTGTTGGGAATAATTGTCAGTATAATGCTTTTCCTAATCAAGTTGTTCACTTTTCTGTATAAATTACCTTTATTTTCAAGGTAGCCAACCTTTGAAAGATCATTATAAACATTACTCAGAGATTTCAACACATTAACATGTGCACCTGCAAAAACATTGTGTATTACATCACTGCTTTTTGCATGTGAATGAGTATATATTCAAGTGTTATTGTTGATTCACAATAAAACAAGATTTCCTTTTTTCAAAAACTAGGGACATTTAATTTGTAAAATATTGAAACCACGATTTCATTGCAAGTAATAGTGAAATTTCTACTCATGCTTGAGCAAACCTCTGAGTGCCAATTTGGGAATTTTAAGTTCACTACAAACTTTGGAACTCCATAAAGAACCGTATCTGTGAAACAAAGTTTTTCATGCACTGACTACTCCTTTCACTTGCTTCCCTTTCTATCCATGATCACATTTGCTAATTACATGTAGTAGGATAAACCACTTATTAATGTTGGAGACTTTAATTATGTTACCTACATAATAATATTTATAACAGTTTTCAATTGGTCAATTGAAATCAGTTGATCTAACACGCTACCGGGACCACTAGCTCTTACATGGGTAGGATTTGCATGCCTTTTAACTTTTTTCAAATTCCAACCCCATTATTTGATTTAATAAAAAAAGACGTAATTAACGTAATATTACAAAGCAAGTCTACTTTTAATTGATTGTAACAATACAACAAACACTTCCTCAAATTGGAGATCAAAACACAGTCGGCACTTAATTAGGTTTTCATAAACGCTCGTGGACATCGCTGTGAAGGTAGATTTACACTTTTCACATTTGAATACAAGAGGGCATAACACATTTGTGATGATTATACTGAAACCGAATTAAAAGATAGAACTAAAACACGAATTTCACTTGACAAAACTTATTTAATTGGTATTTATTTCTCAAAGTGCTGCCACCAGTAGGCATTACTGACATTTTCATGGATTGAAATATTGTCAAATATTGTTATTTACAGTGTCCTGATAATTTTTTTTTGTGAAGAAAATTTAACAAAATATGTGACTTCTTATTAAAAGTTGTGAATTTCATGATACTGATTCAAATTTCCAGGCACTAACTTAACATTTTCGATGATAAAACTAGCGATATATCAAAGTTTCATTTACCAGTTTTTATCGTGATTTTCTTCACGTTCTATAAGTAGGGACCAATTTTGTTTGTATTTTCTAAAAGAAAAAAAATGGGACCCACACCTGACCATGCATTATATGCTAGTTCACGAGTTATCAAGGGAGAGTTGTATATCTAAAATCTTCGAAAGATATCTTACTTAAAAATGTATATCCTATAAAGTGTAAAAGAAAATGTACTTATCATGGATTCCTGGCTTTTCTTTTGGGGTAGTAGAGCATCAGTCCCTTGCAGGGACTTGTGTTTATGTCCCCACAACCACCCCCCCCCCCACACCAACCCCAATGATGCACATACTTGCTATACTGCAATCCAGGATATAATAAAGTTGGCAGCTTTCTCTGGCATTTTGTTTCTCTCCTCCACACCTCCCCTCCCCCTGCCTCACCCTGCAACACACATACACATCATACACATATTCATAAAAAATGTTTAAAATCATTATCACTATATCTCAGTCCTGTATACGGTCAGCAGTTATGAACCCCATCTACCATGTTATAATGAGGTAGAAGTGTAGTTAGGCAGATAATCTATTCTCAAATATATTCTAACATATTTGTAGGAAATTAATCACCTACTGCTTACTATCAAGAGAGCATGAAGTAGTCCTATGCAGCATTGTGGGGCTATACTTATTGCTTCATGCAATGCCAATCATACTACCTAATGCAAGATATCTCACTCCCTTACTATAAGGCCCTTCATTATAACACAGTTCCTCTTATAAGGTGAGCATGGTCATGGATCCCATTTCATTAATTGGTAGTAAAATTATATGTACATGAGTATAAAGTTATCTCACTATAAATCGGTACGCTCTATGGCTCCCTTGGACAGCGTTATATATAGGGGATTCTGTAATTAGCAAATTTGTTTTGCATATTTACAATTTCAAGTATTTTATTTAGTTCTTACAGCTATTATTTCACACTAATCATACCAAAATAATTGCCAATTTTATTCTGAAAACAACATCAAAGAATGTAATAATATTTCCAGATCTTTTTAATCTTTTTTTTATGTGTAATTTTTCTCTCAGATGCATTGAGAAGGTCTTAAAATTTCAACTACAGAAGATGAAGATTTCCCTTCAAGATATAGTTGCTTTGGAAAATGCAGAAATAACAGCAGCAGACAGATTATCAGCAGTCAGGGCAAGCATGAAAATTCCAAAGGTATGTCTGCTCCTGGTGTTCAGTGTTTATGGACATGTGAAGGAAGGTATGTCTACTACTGATGTTCAGAGTTTATGGACATGTGAAGGAAGGTATGTCTACTACTGATGTTTAAAGTTTATTGACATGTGAAGGAAGGTATGTATTTCTGCCACTGATGTTCAAAGTTTATTGACAAGTGAAGGAAGGTATGTATTTCTGCCACTGATGTTCAAAGTTTATTGACATGTGAAGGAAGGTATGTATTTCTGCCACTGATGTTCAAAGTTTATGGACATGTGAAGGAAGGTATGTCTACTACAATATCATCATGACACACATCACACACATGCACACATGTGCCCATACTCACATAAACAACCACACAGATATATATACACACTGAATCAGATGCAGTCTTTGCAAACTGCTGCTGTTAATAGTTCAGGGGTTGCGGTCTTAATAGTTCGAGGGGGGGGGGGGTCAAGGTAGTAGAAATGTCATTTGTGTTCATCTTGGCACTCATTCAAGACTGGATGTTCAAACTTCCCCAAAGATCTTGTTGATTTTTCACAGCATAGAAAATGATCTTTCTGAATCTGCATTGCTGTGATGGAGTGGCAAACTTGATGGGTGGTGTTCTATATTGATGGATGTCATACACTCCAGAATGACTAATGTCGATATGGTGTTTGCAGTGTATGAAAAAAATAAACTGCTTCCCCTTGCTGCTGCACTTCACAAAGTCAAACTTCATCAAGGAGTTCAGAATTTTAGTTTACTGTAATTTGCTCATTTTCCAAATGGCGAATCTTTTCCTAAATCACACCTGCATTTCAACATTTTGCCTTAAAAAATGAAACAGACTTGTACACTATTCCAACTACCAAAATAATCGTGTTTTGCGTTTTATATATGGAATAAAATCTGACTTCAAAGAAACATTACTGCTGCTCACAAACTTGCCCATAATCTTTAATAATGATGGCTTAAAAAATTTCATTCAAGGCAATGATGTGTAATACCTTTCGTTCATCAACATGCATCTCTATGATTGTACCTAACTCAAACAAATTGGGTTGTTCCACTTAGTGTACTTTACCTATGCAAATTAGCCTAATGGGCTCTCCCACAGCAGTTTTCAAAGGAATTGACACGGCATCATCCTAGCTATTTTCAGACAATTAAGTAATCTGAAATGGTGGTTGCTTATTTCTGACCACCTTACCTTTTAATTGACTTCATGATAATCAGCTGTATAAACTGCCACAGGGATAGTTTTACATGGGCTCTGATCAGGACTGTTTACTGTTTATACTGACTACATGCTTCGGACATGTATAGTGGTGGTCACAAAATGTCCCCCCTCAAACCCCCCCCCCCCCCAAGAATATTGACAATCATGTTTTTTTAAACATGACCATGTCTGGGGGTTGGTGGGAGTCACATCATGTTATGGTAGGTATGCTACTCCTCCTGAATGGATAGTCATATCAACATGGGGTTTTCACTGAAAGACTTCTTATGATGTCTACTTGGTTCTAAATGAAAATTATGCCAATCTGATATCCAGTATAGCCGCCACAGCAGCCATCTTGAAAATCTTGTTATTGCTCTTCCTCCTGAAAAAAAGTCATATTGACATGGGTTTTTTGCCAGAAGACTTCTTATGATGTCTAGTTGATCCAAAATAAAAATGGTGCTGCTCACACATACATTATGGCTGCCACTGTGGCCATCTTGAGAATCCTGTTATTTCTACTCCACCTGAATGGATAGTCGTATCAACATGAGTGTTTTTACTAAAAGACTCCTTATAATGTCTAGTTGGTCCTAAATGAAAATGGTGCCATGCAGACATCCAATATGGCCACCACAGTGGCCATCTGGAAAATCTTGTTATCACTACTACAGTACAGCTCACGTGATTTTTCGGAACCCCACGCTTTGCGGTGGGGGTGGAGAGTGAGTGGAGAGGATTACGAAAAACCCCTCCACCATCACTCCACGCGTCCTGATGGAGTTGCTGCGGCATCTCATGGAGAATAGCCCTGCACACCACGCTTTCTCGCAGAGTCACATCCGATCACCACCCCGGAGTGGACATGGTCTCGATAATATTGGCGTGGTTACTGTTTATCACCCATGCAAGCAGAGGTTGAGAGGGAGACAGGGGCACCGATTTATCTACATCGGTATCCCTCTGAGGAGCAATTTACTAACTTTTTTATACTGAAAAAAAGTAGTAATTCAGTTAATTATAAGTATTTCCTTGTTCTAACAAAGATAATGTATGATACATAGTGCCAAATCATATTTTAGATGATGATAACGTAATGACAATGCCTCGCAAACTGTATTAATACTACATTTTTCGCACTGAATCTAAAAAACATTTCTTCAATACTATGTTATCGGAATCTAAACATGCATTCATATCCTTATTTCTTTTTCAGTAAATGCAATACAAAATTTTAATGATCATATGAAAGTCAGTGATATTGTACTACCTGCAATGAAAAGAACGATAAACATCAAACAAATTAATAACAAGCTGCAGTCATACCTGACTGAAGTGAAACAAAATCGCACAAGTTCCGATGGTTACTCCATGCATGAGTACTCATTCACATATTGTACAATTTTTTCTGACATCCAATTGCTTAAATAAAGCATTATTAAGATTTCACATCGTTTTTTTATTTTAAACTGTACTATTTTGCATTAATTACCAAAGTAGCAGGGTTTTTTAAAATCACAAATGGTCGCAAAAGGTCATCCTAGATACATGTAGTTGACATGTGCAAGTAACCTAGCACAGGAGAATCTATCAACACTGCTTGTTTTCTTTGATTTTGACATGTTAATTTCATGTGCTAACTGTTAACCTAAAAGTACAACAGCAGCGCTTCTGCAGGTTTGTTTTCTTTGCCATTGATTTGACAAACTTGTGCATCAGATGAAATTAATGTTTAACTTTTTCTTTTCTGTTTGTTTTCCTATCGCATACTATGCATAATACAGAAAAATAAGATGAATAATTTTAGATCATTAACTCTTCTTAGTAAAGTCCCCCCCCACACACACACACACACACGTTCTCTCTTCTCTCTCTCTCTATCTCATAAAATATGGAATCCAAATCACTACTGCACAAGTTATTGTACACTCGCACACTTTATCCACTGGGCCACAGAAACTCGAGCTCTCTAGCTGTAAAGCAATAAACCACATACAGAAACACGCTCAATAACCACAGGCTCTAACAGTCACAAACAGGAAACTGCATTCTTTAATATCTGCGTAAAAATAATTAAAAGAGTATATTTTGTTTTTATATTTTCGCCGTAGAAAAATGAGCAAATAATAGGATACATGTGGAGACAATACATCCATGCAAAATGCTCTAAACTTTTTGGAAATTAAAATCTCTGAACATCTCAGATTTTAGAATTTTCCACATTATTTTTCATTTTAGTAAATAGCAGAGTTCAGATTAATTACTAACAATTATCAAACTTCCGTTGTTAATGGCGGGACCATAATTGTGGCTGTAAAGTACAATGCGCCAAGTCAGATGGCTTCGTGTGATAAGAACACACTGTTCCCAAGCTGAAACTTACATCATCCTTTGATGCAAACCCTTGTTAATATTTTACAACAGTGTTCACAATGGTCACTGCCTTGATTTCTGTAGAACATCCGCTGAAGTCAAGTCTTTATTAGGGAGAGACAATTGAATTTTCCGGGGGGGGGGGGGGGGGGGTTAAATGCATGAAAACAATTGTCTTTCTCTGATTTTGTAGTATAAAAGATGTTTATAAGTTCCATATTTCACTTAAAATAAATAAATATTGTGATGAAAGAACAAAAAATATCCCGGTCGAAAAAAACAAAACAACATATAAGCCCCATATATTAAATGGTCAGTCCCTTACAGTACACATGCCGTCCTTATATTCAGCCTTGTGACTCTGCTATTACTGCTTAAAGACAAAGACGCGGTTTGCATTTCAGTGTAAATTCAGTGTTTTAGGTTGGGGGGGGGGGTAAGCAGAAGCGGATGTCAATTTGGATTTTAAATGTCCATATCTCAGAGAATTACTTTCCTTTGGAACAAAATGATACATTTATGCTGCTTGAGAAGCTCAGCAAGGTGTGCTTCTCGTCAAGTCAGTGCGTAAGTTTGTTCATATTTCTTTGAAATAAATTAAAATCATAAACTTATTGCAAAAGAAGTCGATCAACCTTGTATAAACAGTAATGTGTACTGAATATACAAGACTTTTGAAATTATTTTTTTATTGTCCAAATATGATCGAAATAAAGATGACTGATTCTTCCAATGGTATCCGGTTGTAACTCACTCTTGACGTCTCAGTATTTCCATAGGTGGTCTTCATTCATTGGCTGTTCAAATGTCAATCAGTAATGTCGACTAGCCCCTCCACGGTGGAGTTGACATCGGCGTGCCTGCCGAGACGCGGTTGTGATTTGTAGGTATTTATGCCAATTTATGCCTCCACTGTGGAGTGTTATCGTGGAGCTAAAGTGGAGGGGATTAAGTCACCCACCGCGAAGCGTGGGGTTCCAAAAAATCACGTGAGCTGTACTGTACTTCTGAATGAATTATCATATCAGCATGGGCTTTTCACTGAAAGACTTCTTATGATGTCTACTTGATCACAAATGCAAATTGTGCTAATCTGACCTCCAATACAGCAGCCACAATGGCCATCTATAAAATCTTACTATCACTACTTTTCCTAGACGGCTGGTCATCAATTTACATTGTGTTTTCACCAGAAGACTTATGATGTCTAATTGGTCCTAAATGTGCATCTGATATCCAGTATGGCCACCATGGCAGCCATGTTGAAAATCTTGTTATTGTTACTCGTCCAAAACGGAAAGTCGTATCAACTTCTTATGTCTTACTGACCCTAAATTAAAATGGTGCTAATCTGACATCCCTGAAAATCTTATGGCTACTCCTATTAAATAGAAAGTCATTTTGACATGGGGGTTTTCAACAGAAGAGTTCTTATGGTGTCTATTTGGTCCTATATGAAAATGATGTAAACTGACCCTCAGTATGGCCACCATGGTTGCCATTTTGAAAATATTGTTATCTCTACACCAACTAAATGGATGGCTATATCAACATGGGGTTTTGACCAGTAGACTTCTTATGATACCTAGTTGGTCCCAAATGAAAATGGTGCCAATCATACATCCAACGTGGCTGCCACAATAGATGTCTTGAAAGTCTTGTCACTACTCTTCCTGAATGGATAGTCATATTGACATGGGGTTTTTACCAAAAGACTTCTAATGATGTCTGCATGGTCCTAAATTGAAATGGTGCCAATCTAACATCCACTATGTCAACCACAAAAGATAATTTGAAAATCTTGTTATCACTGAAGAATATCAGAGATGGTTTCAACACTGTGCAGTTAAAAGGAAGAACAAATGTTAAACTTCTTAGACTTGTACATTTTTGTCTTGATTTGGGGCATATGTGTTTTGCAAACACAAATCTAAGTTCTTTTTGTTTTGTTCTATTGAGGAGAAACTTTATGACAGCTAAATGCTAAGCAGATTATTGACATCATTTTGAGACTTTTCGGTTATATGGTTGTGTTGTTTCGGAACTCCATCATACACTATTGTTCTCAGATCAAACCCAGTCAGTGTTTTCTATGTTACAGAGGATGGACCAGACACCCAGAGAAAATTTCCATGAGCACTATGTGGAGGAGGAGGAGGAGGAGGATCAAGGGGATTCTATAGATGGGACAGAGGAAGAGGAGATAGCTCTCTCTGAGCATATCGACTCCATCAGGAAAGAAAAGTGAGTGCATGAAAACTGGTACCATAGTCAAAGAATGTCTGACTAGAAAAATGAACTGAAAATTCAGATTCCAAATTCAAATACTATTCTTACAGAGGTTTTACAAATATGTTAACAAAATATTATCAAGATCATTCTGAAATCTTAGTAATTCTACCTTTGTTCTGGTTTTATGAGTTGATGGTCAGGTTCTGTTGCCAAGACTTTATCTTGACTAGAGGACCTTCATGAACAAAACACTTGTACTTGAGACATCAGTGTTTTCATCAGCATTGGCAAATGTTAAGGATCAATGAATAAAATGTGAGTCAGCAAGATGACAAGCCTGCTACACAATACCCTACTGTCCAAAGTTAGATACCACTGCTACACAATACCCTATTGTCCAAAGTTGGATACCACTGCTACACAATACCCGACTGTCCAAAGTTGGATACCACTGCTACACAATACCTGACTGTGCAAAGTCAGATATCACTGCTACAAAATACCCGACTGTCCAAAGTTAGATGCCACTGCTACACAGTACCCAACTGTCCAAAGTCAGATACCACTGCCTCACGATACCCAACTGTCCAAAGTTAGATGCCACTGCTACACAGTACCCAACTGTCCAAAGTCAGATACCACTGCCTCACGATACCCAACTGTCCAAAGTCAGATACTGCTGCTACACAATACCCGACTGTCCCAAGTCAGATACCACTGCTACACAATACCCAACTAACTGTACAAAGTTGGATACCACTGCTACGCAACAACCTCCTGTCCAAAGTTGGATACCACTGCTACACAATACCCAACTGTCCATAGTCTGATACCACTGCTACACATTACCCTACTGTCTGAAGTCGGATTCCATGAGCTAGATTCATACTTTTGTAACTTGATGGTGACAGTGTGTTTGTGTTCAATAAAAACATCTATAGTTTGTTAATTCACCTGGCTTGCCAAGACTCACAATAGTAATTATTCATTGGTTGGTTGGGTTTTGGGTTTTTTTTTAATGATACTTTTGAGCACAGTAATAGTTATATCATGCTGAGAAAATGGGAGCTAGGTGGCATTCCCAAGGATAGACAGAGGCAGCTGACCCCAGTCTAACCTGGGCAGACATAAAACCAGGTATTCTTGGATTATGAGTCCAATGCTCTACCAACTGTGCTACCATGGCTTGCAAAACTCTTGTAATAAATTTTATATCTAAGAATGAGATCCTCTGTACATTTCAGGGTTGATCTTACCTCCAATTTGCCAGTGTTAGAGTACCGCCATAGTTCTGATGACGAGATGCTCAGTGTGGAAGACATAGACAGTAATTATGATACTACAGATGATTTGGAAGAACATGAAGAATATGCAGTTGATTTCAGTTTACCAGGTTAGTGGTGACCATAACAATCAGCACTGTTTCTATTATTTTTTTATTACATCATTCAAATTTATTCTTGTTACATCAGGTCATAAAAATATTATGACATAGTATTAGCAAGATTACCGTACAAAAAGTAACATCACTGAATAAGGCAGTGTCTTTCTGCATTTGTGTGATAAATAGAATCCCATCTTAATTTATGAAATGTCACCTGTGGAGAAAGTCACTACAAGCAAGATAAAATGGTCATGATGTATTTTTGTTCATCTGACTCTGATTGGCTTTCATTAAAATCTCTATTCTAGAAATGTTTTAACATCTTTCTTATTGCTGTTATCTGTGATGATGAAATTTTGACAGAAAATGTATCACATACAAAATGGATTGTCATAATTAAGCTTTTAATATATTTCATTGTTCTGAAAGAAGTCTCAATCATTCTCAGAGAAAAAGTTGAGGAGTTCCTCAGCGTTAGAAATTTTTCAACTCGGTTTCTGAAAATAACAAGATCCCTTCTGTAATGTAGAATTAAGGCACATGCCCATACTTTTTACTATCTTTACCTCTGACATAAATTGCAATGTTGCAGAGTTAACATAATGTCATTTTGAGTTGACATAAATTGCAATGTTACAAAGTTAACATAATGTCATTTTGAGTTTACATAAATTGCAATGTTGCAAAGTTAACATAATGTCATTTTGAGAATCAATACTTGCATTTTTAGCAAAAATGGGGTCAAACAACTGGGTTTGACTTACATTTTAAGTTTTTGGACATTGCTCTTTCATTTTTTGGAGGCACAAGTGGATTATCATTAGAATTGATAAAGATTCATTTGGGGATATTTAAAATCTCAAGTGACCTTTGGGTCATAAGTTTTGAGGTCAAAGCCATTTGCATTTCGTAAAGTAAGGAGAGCGGGCAAAGGAAGTACATGATAATGAATAATGATCTGAAACCTTCACCCAATTAGGCATTGGAAGCAGTTTTTTTCTATCAAATATTTGTAAACCTTATAGTTTTAGATAGAAAGTAAACAGTTTTTGTGTCCAACAAATTATAGGAATGTATTTGTATAGTAGATTTGTCTTCACAGAGCTTTTTCTAATTTGCTGCTGTCTTCTTTTCTGTTCGAAGCTTTGCAGATAAGAAAACTCAACATGTACTATGAATTCATGTTTTTTCATCGAGTTCCAATTTTCGTGGATTTCATGGCTATCACAAACAAAGAATTTAAAGACCCAATGAATAATGATCCCCATCTGTGGCAATAATAGGACCCCCCTCTCCTTTAATCTGCAATTTTAAATAGTGTACTGACAGAAACTGTCATTTGTCACAAAACCACAAATATAAATATCATACTGACACAAAATGTTTTTTGTTCCAAACCAAAAAAATAAATACCATGCTGACAGAAAATGTCTTTTGTTACAAAGCCACAAATATAAATACCATACTGAAAGAAAATGTCTTTTGTTGCAACACTGCAAAAATAAATACCATACTGAAAGAAAATTTCTTTTTTCACTTCACCACAAAAATAAATACCATACTGAAAGACTATGTCATTTGTTACAAAACCACAATAATTGACATCCATTGAAATGAATTCTCAGCATTTATATATTTTTGGACCTGACTTATAAGCAAGTATATATGCTACCTAAGCTTGTAATATCTCTCAGTAAATATTCCATCAGTTTCTCCTTTTTAGTTCTACTGGTCATAGACCCAAAGAGCTTATGGGATGGTCTGTTGTCTGTCTTCCAACGTCCATCCATCCATTAGCACACATTTGTTATCACTACTCCTACTAAACTACTTGGAGCATTTGCCTTGTAACTTTACACACACATTCATCCCATGGTCTAGTTGGTCCTAAACGAAAATGGTGCCAATCTGGCATCCAATATGGCCACCACAGTGGCCATCTTGAAAATCATGTTATAGCTACTCCTCCTGATTGGATGGTCATATCAACATTTACTCAAAGACGTTTTATGACGTCTAGTTGGCCCTAAATGAAAATGGTGCCAATCTGATGTCCAATATGGCTGCAATGGCAGCCATCTTAAAAATCTTGTTATTGCTACTCTTCCTGAATGGATGCTCATATCAACTTGGGGTTTTCACTAAAAGACTTATGATATCTAGCTGGTCCTAAATAAAAATGGTGATGATCTGATGTCCAATATGACTGCTATGGCAGACATCTTAAAAATGTTGTTATCACAACTCTACTTGAACAGAAAGTCATATTGATGTGGGCTTTTCACCAGAAGACTTCTTATGATGTCCAGTTGCTCTTAAATGAAAATGGTGCTGATCTCACATCCAATATGGCCACCACAGCAGCCATCTTGAAAATCTTGTTACTACTACTCCTCCTGAATGGAAAGTCAATTCTCCTTCAAATACATTCCCCGATCACATTAACGCTAGGGATATAAGCCTGCTACCTTCTGAATCCAGCCCAACTAAACGACAAAAAATCATCTTTTCTGTCTATCTCATATAGAAAAGGGGCAATAACTCTTGCTACTTACCTCCCCTTGCCATCCAGGTGTCGCTAGTTTTTAAGATTCGCTGTTGTACTGATAACACATATATTATACCTCCAAACAATCCAAGCCATCTTAGTGTTAAATTGGACCATCCAACTTTAAATTTGGATTGATTGTGTCGAACAATCATTCTTCTACAGGTTGTATACATTTTTTTTTAAAAATTGTCCAAATTTGAGTGACTTGGTCACCTTTTACGGACTTCGTCTATTTAAGACCATGTTACAACATGCTATCATTGAATTCGTGTTGTCATTTACAAGTTAGCGGAACACTGACTAATTTTGCTTACTCCGTTAGTAACGGTTGTGGTATTAGCAAGTTAGTAACATGCTGAATTGCTAATTTATGCTTTTTTTTTCTCTTCTTGTGTTGTTTCAGTGGAAATGTCAACTAAATGCATGAAATGCAAAAATTAAAGCAAAAGAAGACTCCATGACTCTTGTATCATATGTGCTAAGTGTACATTGTCTATGCCATGTAGTGTGTGTAATACGTGAACAGAGGAAGTCTGGGCTACAATAGTCCAGAAGGCAGCAAAAGGGAGGAAAAGATGGAATAAGTTGAGGAAAGATAGCGTTGACGCCCTCAGTATACAATACATCCAAAGTCAACCTCGATTGCAAGTCTTGTGGGGGATGCTGGGGTCCCCCACACACACACAACTAAAGTTCGTCATTTGCAACCATCAGCCACAGTAACATCAGTGGCAATGGAGGAGAATAATGTTGACCTGGTACAACCATCTGCCTTTGAACAGATACATCGTCTGGTAAAGGAAACAATGACACAACTATTGACATCAGGGCAGATATTACCCCCATGGAACGGACTGAGTTCAGCGTCAAGGCTGCAGTCCAGGAAATTTATAGGGTATTGGTAACTTCAGAATGCCCTCCACCTCCTGCCACCACTCAAGACTACAAAGTTAAGGCGTCGGTAGATCTTGACAGGGAGGAAGAGATGCCATCCTTCCGGCTCCTTTCCCAATCGGCTAAGATTAAGGAGATTAATGACCATCTGTCAGGACGAATAGGTGATCCAGGCAATGCTAAGGCTTTCTTTTCAGAAAGCCAAGTGCCAGCGACTTTCTCATATGACTGGTACAAAACTCACTCAGACGCCTTCAGTACTGATCTCCCAGCCCTTGACAAAATCTAGCAGCAGTTCACATGTCGGCTTCACTGTTTTATAAAGTGGACAAAAATGTGTTCCATGCCATATCAAAGCTAGTCCAAAATGTAGTCGCTACATCTTCAATGTTAGATTTGGCTTCATTGGCCAAATAGAAGCTGTTGGCTGGCATCCAGAGTAAACCTTTTCGTGAGTTTTTATCTCAGAGATTTAGCTTCGCAAAGCAAACCTTGAATCTGGTGGGTCCACTAGCAGCAGCCCAGATGACCACCAGACCCAATTAAAACAATCAACATGGCCTATCAGCTTTGCTGGATTCGCTAGTGCAATTTTGTAGGAAAGAAGATTTCAATAATTATCTTCTTAACCATATATAGCGGTCACAGATCACGTGACCCTAGGCTGTGTGGCTTATGAAATTAGGAGAACGGGCTATCGGTCGCATGGGGAATCCAGCCATCATTCACTAGAAGGATACCCGAGGTAGAGGTCGGATGCTCAGCATTCCCTCCTCCTATTACCTATTCATTAATGTGATCGGGGAACATATTTGAAGGAGAAATTAAGTAAATTATGTTTCTCAGAGAATACTTACCCGACCACATTACTTAAAAACCCTCCCAACACCCCGCCATGCGAACATCCTCATTAGTATATCGCTCAGCTTAAAAACTAGCAACACCTGGTGGTGGCTAGGGGAGGTAAATGGCAAGAATTATTGCCCTTTGTCTATATGAGATAGACAGAAAAGACGATTTTTTGTCTTTTAGTAAGGCTGGATTAAGGAGGTAGCAGGCTTATATCCCAAACGTTAATGTGAACAGGTGAGTATTCTCAGAGAAACATAATTTACTTAAAAATTTGCTATCTTTGAAATATTGTTATTTCTGCTCCTTTCCAAATGGATGGCTACATCAACATGGGGTTTTTATCGACTTCTTATGATACATAGTTTGTCCTAAATGAAAATAGTGCCGGTTGTACATCCAGTATGGCTGCCACGATGAATGTCTTAAAAATCTTGTTGTCACTACTCCCCATGAATGGGTGATCATTATGACATGGGGTTTTCACCCAAAAGACTTCTAATGATGTCTACTTTGTCTTAAATGAAAATGGTGCCAAGCTGACATCCAATATGTGTACCACAGCAGCTAATTTGAAAATCATATTGCAGAATAATATCAGAGATGGTTTCAACACTTGACAGTTAAAAGGAACAAATGGTCTTATCTTGAATTCCTGGAAATTCTTTTTGCCCAGTAGAGCATCTGTTCCTTCATGAGACTCCAGTTTCTTACATATACATATGCATACATGTAAATCAGCTTCAAACATGATACAGTGACATACATATATGTACATTATGTTAGTTTTAAGTGAAATATTTGTGATACGGTAAACAAATGATGGGTATTTTTTATGTGTTGCTGGTATTTACTCATTTTGATGCAATTCAACCTTCCATAAAAATGAACACGTAAGTATTATAATGCATCAGGATCTGATTTTTTGCTCATCAGGTTGAAGGTCATGTGAGCTTATGGCATGGTCATGCATCTGTCCAGCATCCATCGTCTGTCCTTGCATATTTGTTATTTTTAGCTTTACTGGTCATAAACCAGAAGAGCTTATGAGATGGTCTGTTGTCTCTCATCCGTCATCCTTTAGCACAACTTTGTTATTGCTACTCCTCCTAAACTACTTGGAGGATCGCCATGAAGCTTTACACACACATTCATCCCATGGTTTAGTTGGTCCTATAAAAAAAAAGGTGCTGCACAGACATATATATATGGCCGCCACTGTGGCCATCTTGAAAATCTTATCGTTACTCCTCCTAAATGGATGGTCATATCAGCATGGGGTTTTCACTGAAAGACTTCTTATGATGTCTAGTTGGTCCTAAATGAAAATGCTGCTGATCTGATGTCCAATATGACCGCCACAGTGGCCATCTTGAAAATCTTGCTACTCCTCCTGAACAGAAAGTCATACTGACATGGGGTTTTCACCAGAAGACTTTTTATGATGTCTAGTTGGTCCTAAATGAAAATGGTGCTTATCTGATATCCAATATGGCCACTACAGCAGCTATCTTGAAAATCTTGTTATCGCTACTCCTCTTGAATGGATGGTCATATCAACATGGGATTTTCACTGAAGGACTTTTTATGATGACTAGTTGGTCCAAAATGAAAATGGGGCCAATCTGATGTCCAATATGGCCACCACAGCAGCCATCTTGAAAATCTTGTTATTGCTACTCTTCCCTAATGGATGATCATATCAACATGGGATTTTCACTATAAAAAAAATTCTTATGGTGTCTACTTGGTCACAAATGAAAATGGTGCCAATCCGACTTCTAATATGACTGCCACAATGGCCATCTTGAAAATCTTGTTAACACTACTTCTGTAGATGACTGGTCATATCGACATTGTGCTTTCACCAAAAGACTTCTTGTGATATCTAGTTGGTATTAAATAGAAATGGTTCCAATCTGATATCGAATATGACCACCATGGCATCCATCTTGAAAATCTTGTTATCATCACTCCTCCAAAATGGAAGGGAACCACAGTAGCTCAGTGGTTAGCATGCCAGACTCACGACCAAAAGGGTGTGGGTTCTAATCCTACCATCAGACCAGCATGGGTCAGATACTGTGGTGTGTCTTTGGGCAAGGCACTTTACTCTAATTGCCTTGGCACTAAATAACTTACTTGTGTTGCTGTGCCATAAAGCACCAAACCAAACCAAAACAGAGTCATATCAACATGGGATTTCCACCAGAAGACTTATGATGCTTTGTTGCTCCTACATGAAAATGGTATCAAGTTGACATCCAATATGTCCACCACAGCAGCTAATCTGAAAATCTTGTTATCACTGAAGAATATCAAAATGGTTTCAACCCTCCTCAGTTAAAAGGCAGAAATGGTCTTATCTAGAATTCCTGGAATTTCTTTCAGCCAGTAGAGCATCAGTCCCTTTGAGGGACTCTTGTTTTACATCTACTCAAATCCGCTGGGCCAATTTGGATCAAAAGTGTCAGGAATGTTACTAAGAATATGCTCTACCAAAATTATGTTTTGGGTGGCTGTACTAGCAGTGGTATGGCTTCCACAGCAGCCATAAGAAAAACATTTTCAACGTCTTCAGAACAGCTATGCCAGTTTGATTCAATCTTTTTTAGGAATTTTGCTTAGGACATGCTTTATCAAAATTAGATCATAATGAGGCTAGCAGTAGTGGTGTGGCTTCTATGGCAACCAGGTTAAAAAAAAATATTTTCAACTTCTTTGGAGCCGTTGAACAAGTTTTATTCAAACTTGATAGAAATGTTTCTTAGAACATGCTCTGTCAAATTTGTGACTGGGGTGGCTTCCATAACAAGCATGTGGTTTCCTTAGCAACTTGGTGGAAAACCTATTATAGGCTTCTTCTCTTAAATGGCTGAGTCAATTTTGATCAAATTGGGCAGGAATGTTCCTTAGGATATGTTCAATCAAATTATGTTTGGCATGACTCCCTTAGCCATGGTGTAGTTTCCATAGTGACAGTATGTAAAGCCTATTTTTCAACTTCACCATAATTGCTAAGCCAGTTTTGATCATACTCTATACTAGGACATGCTCAATAAACATTTGTCTTGGGTGGCTCCCCTAGAAATGATGTGACTTCCTTAGCAACAACATGAGAAAAATATTGTCAACTTCTCCAGAACTGCTGAACCAAATTTTGATTAAACTTGAAACAATACTTAGGACATGTTGCACCAGATTTTGGAGACTTATTAATGAGCATTACAGATTAAAGTTCCTTCAGTTAAAGAATCACTTTTGTGTGGAATCATCTTCCAGAAGATGTGGTATGTTCCAGATCCCACAACAATTTTAAAACCAAGCTCAATACAGCTTGTAAAGACCATCTGATAAAATTTGCACCAATCTGCTACTGAAGTTGACTGTACATGCATGCACAGACAAGAGTTATAAGATATTAGTTTGAGAGGTCTTTATAATCTTCAAGCTTACTCACAACTTGTTGAGAGTTGAATGGCTTTTGTTATTAATATGTAAAGCAAAACTATCATAGAACAACCTTTTCTCCAAAACTGCCTTACCATATCAGACCAAATTTGATAGGTAGAGTCCTAGCATGAACACCTTTCACAGTCATACAAAATATCCCAATGCACCATTTAGTGAAGCTGAAGCTACTCTCAGAGTAGGAGTACAGTTAAACTACATGTCGAATACCACCAAAGAGATAGAAATTATCCTGTCTTGGGGTCTTGTAATCCAAGTCACCTGCCTTATTATTACTACATTTGCCTTATAGATGTATGTCAGGTGAACAGTATCAGTAATGTATGTCAGGTGAACAGTATCAGGCCAATTGAGCATATTGTTATATTTGAAAATACTTGTCTCATGGACAAGTGACATTTGAAAAGTACTTGTTAAGCTCCTAAGCCACTTGTAAGGTGAGTATTTGTTTCATTAAAATAAAATTATAAAGAATAAAAACATTAGTAAAATGTCTTCAAATTTCAATTTGAATGATTTGTTTACACCTGTCTTAAGTCAGGCATATTAGGTTATGATGTTGTCCATCCATTAACATTTGCTTGTCTGGCCCATAACTTTGTAACGGTTGGATAGATTTTCATGAAACTTTGCCCAAAGTATATATCATGACTAGATGGTGTGTCATGTATCATAGTCTTGCCCCCCTGCTCATGGTTAAGGTCATGGCAATGGAAAATGTAATTATGTGACTTGTATCCTTGTCTGGAGAATAACGTTTGAACCACTAATGATATTTGTATGAAACTTTAGCCAGTTATATATGATATATAGAGGGTATGTCACATACCATTGCCATGCCTCCTACCCCAAGGCCATGGTCATAGCTAAGCAAAAATGTAATTCTGTGACTTGTATCTTTGTTTGGAGTACAACTTGTGAACCACAGAAGATAATATACATTTTTCCCAAGTATATATCAAGAGCAGAGGGTGTGTTGCATACCATAGCCATGCCCTCTTCCTCAAGGTCAAGGTCACAGCAATAGAAAATGTAATTTTATGATTTGTATCCTTGTCCAGAGAATACCATTCGAACCATTGAAGATATTTTAATGACATTTTGCCCAAATGTATATCAGAACTAGACAGTGTGTCACAACATACCATAGCCATGCTCTATGCCTGAAGGTGAAGGTCTCGGCAAGGGAAAATTTAACTTTAACCTGACAATAACATATCTTTGACCAGAGTATAACTTTTGAACCACTAAGGATACTGTTATGAAATTTGAACCAATTATGACTAGACAGTTTGTCACATACTATAGCCATGACCCCTGCCTAAAGGTCATGGTCAAGATCATGGCAAGAGAAAATATAACTCTAGGACCTCTATCCATGTATGGATATGATTTGTGAACCAGTGTAGATATTTAATGAAACTTTAGCTTGTTGTATATCATGACTTGATGGTCTCTTGTATATTCATAATAAGTTAGTGGCCTGTTTCCTTATTCAGGCTTTCTAACCTCTACAGATATTTTGATGAAACATTACCCAGGTCCACATGTTATCATACAGTTGTCAAGTCCCTAGCTCAAAATTCAAAGTCATTAGTAGGGAAAAGGTCACAGTACAGGGATATTGTATGCAGTCTGCAGTTGATTAATAGGGATCCTTCCTATCTCAGACTTTGTGTGTCTGAGACTTGTTTATGTGTGATTCATGGTGATGCAAGTGGTATGCAGTATTAAAAACAACCACTTGTCCAAGGGACAAGGACCTTGAAAAAACTTCTTGTCACTTGATGAAAACTATTGCATTTATCAACTAAAAACACCTAAAAATCCAGTCTTGTTATTTACAAGTCTTGACTTCAACAATAAAAAATAAATGTGTCAAGAATTCAGTCATTCCTTTTTGCTGCACTTGTGCAAAAGTGATATAAGTAAAACAAAATGTTCAGTACCATAAATAATCAACATTTGTGGAGTCCTGAGTTTTTTCATGTTTCATCATAAACCCATTTTGCACATGCCCTTGCCTATTGTCATTCCTTAAGTGTGTCAGTTGTGAGACATAATATCTGAAGTTGACTGTTTTTGATTTCTAGGTAGTACAAGCAGGTAAGGTGCACACTGAATGGTGAATATGTTATGGTTATTGGATGCCATGTACATGTATGCTTAGCTTTCTTGTCATTTACATATGTTATGCGAGGATCTCTTTCCTTTCTTTTTTTCTGTCTCTCTCTGTCTGGCTCTCGCCCTCTTTCCTATAATTACATACAGTTTTTACAGCCTGCATCAGGATAAGAATCTTCAGAGTTCTGGCAAATTTCAGAATTTTTAATGACTTTTCCAGTTTTACAAATTCTTTATAATTTATCTGGTCATTTCAAAAGTGAGTTTTTTTTTTATTTCGGGTTAGGATGTTTTAGATTTATTTTGTCAAAGTTAGTCTCAGCCCTTCTGCATTATTGCCCATAATAGAGCATCATAAATTTTGTCAGCCAGAGAGGCAACCATTGAATTGCTTTCCCAGTCAGAAAGAGATAAATACAATTACATTTTGATCTCCTCTGAAAATAAAGTGTCAGCTATTTTAAGGTATTGAAACATGACAATAAAATCTAATTGCCAAGGTCCAGTTAAAATAATGCTTTACTTGGTAATTATGATTTATGAAACTATGCCACAAAGTATCTCTGTGATTCCTAAGATGTTGTCATGGTTATTTTTTGTTGTTGTAAAAAAACAGTTTTTTTAAATTTTAACACATCATTTATTGCAATATGCTTCTGATGAAAATAAATTTGGTATCTTGAAATAATTTTAATAGTTTTCACAGTAAAAGTATGAAGGTTGAATATGATTTACATTGTCTGAATTTTTCCATTTTTCTTACTGTGTTCAGGCTTCTGGGGGAACATGTGATATCAATATCAAAAGTTCTATTATGCATGAACTCTTTTCTAAGAAAGTTCACAATCTTTAATGTATATACCAACTCTACAAAGAAATATAGTATATTCTTTTTCACAAGGAAAGCTACAATGTTTATGTATACAGAGAGCAAGACAGACAGACAGACAGAGATAGAGTGACAGAGATAAGAAGTGAAATGATATATGGAGAAAGAATATTATCATACAGGTTCGAGAATTTTTAATTGGTCCTCTGCTGATAATTGAAATTAGGTCACCACAGGTTATGGCACCAATCGCCATACCCTCTCAAGTAAGTGCACATCCCCCATAAAGGATTGTACCTAGTCATAGGTATAAATATTCATGCACAGTAAACACACTCACATGGTGATCCAGTAATTAACTCTGATCTTAATACACATTCAGTCCAGATTCCTCTGACAGAAATCAAGGTATATAGAAGTTAACATAGAGAGTTACAGATGTACACCAGATAGAGCAGAAAGTGCTGTCCCTGGATCCTACATGAGGATGCATGATAATATGAAGTGAAATTATATATGAAGAAAGAGTATTGTCATACAGGTTAGAGAATTTTGAATTCATCCCTTACTGAGAATCAAACCTGGGTCTCTGCAGGTTGCAGCACCCATAGCATTGCCTGCACACACTGACCCAACCCAACCCAACCCAATCCCCCAACCCCCAGTTAATTACTGGGTCACCATATAAGTGTGTCTGCTACACGCAAATGTTTAAACCTATGACTAGGTTCCAACCTTTTTGGAGGAATATGCACTTAGTCAAGAGGGTATAAGGGTTGATGTGTGCAGGCGAGGCGATGTATGCCCATGGAGAACCCGGGTTTGATTCTCAGTATGGTGCAAAATAAAGAATACAAATCATATGGCAAATAACAGTCCTTTCAAGTGCACTGGATTCAGGAAGGGATCGCTTGTGTCAGGGATTGATTAAGATAATTGCAATAAACTGACAACAAACAGTGCAAAACTAGTTTTTAACTAGCCTAAGCACTTTCTACTCTAATTGAGTCTTATCAGAGGCAAACACAAAACAGAGACAAGACAAACAATAAACACAAAAAATCGTTATGATTACAAAAGTTTACTTAACTATTTCTAATGAAATTGATGAAAATGTTTGATGTTTTGTCTAGTTTACTTCAACTGGACTGATTATGTTGTAAACTAGTTGGTATTGACCTACAAAGGGAGGAGCCATAGCGCCATCAGTTTTTTTTATGTAAATTGGTGTGACTGCAAATTATATCCTGGATATTTCATTGTTTCTGCAATGTGAATAATGACCATAGCAATAACAACACCAGGAAGAACTACAAAAAGCAGTAGTAATTATAGGTGAGTGAGTAAGTAATGAGCAAAATGAACGAATTATTTAATTGAAAAAGTGGTGTCTGTAAACAGATGATGATTTTATTTGCATGTGGTTGTCCATTTTCTAGTTGGTTTCAGTGTTCTAAGGCAGCATATCCAGTAAGATTCCTTATCTCTCCTGGTTTCGGAACTCCAGTTGGGGTTGTGAGCAATTGCAGTCAGTGTTACATTACTGAAAGTGTGGCCAGGGGACAAGAAGCGTTCTGCAACTGGACTTTTATCCAGCTTCTTTGTCATCCAATCAGAGCTGTGAAGATTTATCCTTTGTGTAGCTTTTCAGTTTCTCCGACATACTGAGGGCCACAGATCTTACATGTAATGAGATAAACTACATTCTCTGTTTTGCACTTTCGGCATGTACCATATATGTCCAGTTTTATGCAAAGAACAAAACAAAATAAGTGTGAAATCTTATCTCCTGAACTTTTCAAAAACCTTTTTATTTAGCAATCGCCCTGAGGACTGTACTATTGACATTATATCAGTCTCTTACACCACATGTTTTTGTTGTTTTTTACTATATTGTGCTGTGGTGTGTCAGCACGTCATTACTTTTGAACAAAATATGTGTAGCCTAGGTCTGAATTAAAAAAGAAGATACTAGCAACAACAAATAGTTTTAATTGTCATCCTCCAAATCTTATTTGGGGACCTGATCCAATAAAACTTCACCATTTAACTTTACCAGAAATGCCAGTTAGGTGTTACATATTTTCAAGTTTGTAAGTCTGCTTGTTGTTAGTTAATTAAAAAAATTTAAAAACAGTATAATGTTGGGTGAAATTCTAATGGTTTTTTTTTTTTTTTACAGAAAATTGATTTCTATAAAAAAATTAGTTCTAAAAGAAAAATAGTGAATCACAGAAGGATAATACTAAAGCAGCAGCAAATTCAAAATTGAAAGTGACACATTTTCCACTACATTTAATAATTAGATATATCAGTGTTTTCTTTTTTTGTCACAACTTGTTTTATCTTGTTTGAATGTTTTTATATTAAATTTCAAAAATATATTGCCACTACATTAATTTTCAGGGAAAAATTTCCAGCAAGAGCCATTCGAATTTTAGGATCCCCGATATATATATATATATATATATATATATATATATATATATATATATAGAGAGAGAGAGAGAGAGAGAGAGAGAGAGAGAGAGAGAGAGGGAGGGAGGGAGAGAGAAACACACATATCCACAACCAGATCATTCTTTTCATGAGATCTAACATTCTGATAATCTTGGTAATCAGCATTGACTTAAAGCAGTATGATTTTAATTAAAATAAGCATGAATTAATCTCTCTCTCTCTCTCTCTCTCTCTCATGTGGCATATGCAAAAGCACTTATTTGTAATAATTTCTTTTGAAAAAGAAAACTGACATGAGGATTTAAAATGACAAAAGACAATTTACTCCAGCTTATATGTATTTATATTTATATATATATATTGCTTAAGCCCATTTAAACAAACATTGCAGCTTTTATCTGTAAAGAAATAGATTATAACTTTTTGTAGTATAGATAAGATTTTACAAGCACAATTGTTTTTCTTTTAGTGTTTTGATATTGCAAAGCTTAAAATAGACAACTCAGATCTTTCTTGCATCCTATAACTACATGTATCAAATAGCAAAAAATAGATAGAAATCTTTTGCTTGCATTTTAGTTACATGTATCTAACCATGATCACAATAAAGCACATAAAGCATAAGCTACAGGTCAAATATTATTGGACATTTTGCTGTGACTTTATTTTTTGGGCTGACACAGAAGTAGAAAACTGCTGCAAAAATTTTTAGATTTACTTCATTTTGCCTTAAACATATGTGTACTTTTGAACATTTACACTTGGAAGTGTGCACATTTTCTGTAGTACTGTGTGTATTGATTTATCTGGTAATGGGGTACACAAACACACCATGCACAAATGAGGGTTGTACAGTCTAATCATCTTCAATTTACCCAGATATTGTATTGATATGCTGCCATGATTAATGCAATTTATTTAAGTCTTTTCTGTTTATCCATCCACTCCACCCCCCATCCCCATGGGTGCAGGGATTTTGAATAGGCCCAATGCGACTTCCACATGTTGTAAGAGGCAATTAATGGAGGCAGGATCAGAGGTGGCTTATTGATTAGTTTGTGAGATTTGTGACCAAAAAAGGTGCAGGTCCAAATCCTACCATTGAATTAACCCATGTTGATTACTCTGACATATCCTAGGGCAAGGCACTTTACTTCAGTTTCCTTGGCACTAAATAAATTACTTGTGTTGCTGTACCATAAAATCTCAAACCAAGCCAATCTGTTCATCCAGCAGCTACAAGAATTTTATGACTTTTAAACTGCTTTCTCCTCCCAAATCTGTTTTTAATTGTTATAACACTTGGAGGGGGGGGGTTGCCTCCTAACTGCTTCAAATGATTGTCACTGAAGTCTGCTCAGGTCATTTAGTTCCACTTGAAACCATGGTGTTGTGGATTCAAAATAGTATTCATCTTGCTCTATGGTGTGGCAATTTTAAATCAAGGCTCACTTTCATGTTTATGTCTCATTGGTTTGAGTTTTTGTTATGTCAGTTATACAATTTTAGGTAGAACAGGTTTGACCTCCAGCATAATAATTATGCCAGTCATTTGATAGTACATGTAGCATGGGAATGGCAAAAAGAGGGGCTCTATACATGGCTTTGCCAACTCTCATGTTAACAATGAATGTACTCTTGACAGCTGAATGTGCTCCGTTGACCATTTTTAAATATGTTTAAATCAACGTAATGCGTGCTTGAAGAATGTATTGGAAATGGTCCAAGCTTATTTGCATGTTAACTTGTCTGCCCAATGGGTAAAGGTTCCCCTTGGATTCTTCCCATTTTATACTTGACTTTGGTATTTAGTTTTGCCAGATATTTTTCATTATTCTTTACTATAAGATCCACAGTAATCATGTCATGTCATTACAGTGTATTGTAATTAAAAATATTTATGTTCTGTAACAGTGAAAGTGGTTTGTATCAGATGAACAAGGCTAGACTCTAATAAATCACAAGATTTTAACATCATTTAGTTTTAATAATCATTGATACTGCCATATTAATGACATTCAATTTTAGCAGATCTTTGATTTCAGCATATTAGTCACATACAAAGCAGATCTTTGATTTCAGCATATTAGTCACATACAAAAGTTCAGCATATTAATTACATACGATTTTAGGACATCTTTCATTTCAGCATATTAATGAAATTCACTATTAGCAGATCACTGATTTCAACATACTAGTGACAGACAATTTTAGCAGATCTTTGATTTTGGCATATTAATGACATACAATTTTAGTGAATTACCAATGGGCAAATAAATTCTTAGGTAGTTTTACACTATCTAAACATATCATGCCTCCATTATCTGTCATATACAGTGTAACCAAACTAGATTTCTGCCTCAACTATGTTTTGGAGTAGAACATTGTATTTCATGAGCAAAGAGGGATCCCCAACAAACAGTTCATTTTAAAATTGCAGTGGAAACAAAAAGTGAAATACTCTCTATTCAGATTACTATAATGTTCACAACTATTGCTCTGTACTAATGCACACCCAGAACAGGGCATAGCAAGTTTGATTATAATGGCAAACTGCACCACCCAAAGAACTTAAATGGTTCTGTTCCAAAGTCATATCCCAACCACATTAGATCTAGCCTACCATAGCCCAGGTTGGCTCTCTGCCTCAGTGTGTCCTTGGGAAAGACACTTAGCTCACATTTCCTTGGCATGGTATTGCCAATAATGTGCCATTAAAACCCACAAAAACCAAAAAAATTAGCTTCACATAGCAGAACAATGTCATCTACCCCATGTACAGGTACATCTGAGTGATGTGCAGCTGACATCTCCATTTCTAACCACATTTTAAGAAATAAATAATGATTGTGTGAGATTTAAAGCATGTTGTTAATTCTATAGCTATGCAATGACTTCAAAACTGGAATAAAAGACAAGTTGTGGATATATATATTACAGTTAACTTTCCAAGGTAAAATTAAAGAAGTGGGGGAGTGCAGGTTTGCATGATTTCTTACAACTGCTTCTGATGGAATGAATGTCGTACAACAGTTCACAAATGTTCCAAACCTCTAGTGCTAGCAATGTTACACTTTGTAAACAAAGAAAAATATTAAAATAATGAATTGTCACTTTATTCCAACACAAGGGATTTCCAAAATAGTAAATAACTGAATTGCTGCCAATAGTGAGGAATGTTCAAATAAAATTAGTGACAAAACATCAATAACAGTATTTTTTTACAACAACATTCACAGGTACTTGCATGGTAGATTTAGATCCATATAAAAAATTATGGTGCCAATGAAGCTAATACCTAACTCTGAGTAGAAACTTCCAGAATCATTCATCCCATTAGTCCCAGGCATTTACATCATATGTGGTAGGAGTTCTTTATCATGTAATTTAATGTGAATACAATTCTAGTGTAAATTACATTGCTGATTGAATTTTGCTAAAATTTTTATTCTTGCTATCATTGCGTGATTTACAGTATTTACACTGGGGAAAAATAGTCAAGAGCTTTATAGTACTAGACTTTTTATTATAGTACTGGATTTTATATTATAGTACTAGACTTTTTATTATAGTATGGGATTTTATATTATAGTACTAGACTTTATATACTGCAGCAAGTATACAATATTTGTATAGGGGATCAAGTTTACCTCTATTAAGCTATAGTGCATTTATGATATCCATGTACAGCATTTATGTTCTTGTTCTGGTTTTTCATCAGGTCTGTTACACTCCAACTGTTAGTAAATGTTAAGGCCCTAGTTTGGAAACCATGTATTGCAACACACGACAGTAAGACTATTCAAAGTAAACATTACTACAGTACCCCTATAGTTAACATTAGACATGCTGTTAGCATTTATTGCATGTGTATTGATGTAATGAAGTCACTATACTCTTAGATTCAAGTATAATTAGGGAGTGCTGTATTTTATACTTGCAAAGGTTATTCAAATTCTAAAAGTAGTTGTGAGGAATGATAGAATAAATTTGTGATAATCAGTTCAAGTCTCTTCACAGTTGGCATTTATATATTAAAATTTTTATTAAATGCCTCATTTATTTATTTTTTTATCACTGTATTACAGTGACTCCTGCCTCCGGACTTAACCTACTAACAAAGAGAAGAGCTATGGTTCCACCAAAGAGACGGCCAAAACGTTATCGTTCAGCAAAATCAAAAGAAACAGAAGATAGCCAGTCTCATAGTAGTGATGATTTATGTGATACAAAAACCAAGACTGTTATGACATCCTCACCAAAAATTGTTACAATGTCTTCACCAATATCTGACTGTTCATTAAGTTTAAAATCATCAGTAACCTCAGATTCCTCTCTTGAGGTTTCCAACTCATCCAGTGTGGACCGATGTCCATCATATGAGTCCAGCTTTAATTCCATGCCAAGATTAGGTGAGGATGATGATGAGATCATGGTATAGAACAAGTTAGCTTAAAGGCTCTGTCCTTAACATTTAGACACATCCTGCAGTGGGGATAACTCTCGAGGCACTGAATAGAGATCTCTCAACAACTCTCCACGATACAGAAAATATTTGTATCTATTCTTCTAATTATATAATGAATAAGGTTCCTTTTGAATAAGATCATTCATTTTCTCTTTGTATGCCACATTAGTGGGAAGTGAGATATAGCAGTCACTTTTTTGCTGGCAACAGTGTCAACAGATTGTAATGGTTTTGGTTAAAGATTTTTTTCTGCATATATTTCCTAAACCTCTTAATAGATTCTCATCATGCTTGGCATCAATTGTTATTTTCAAACTTTTTTCTGCATATATTTCCTAAACCTCTTAATAGATTCTCATCATGCTTGGCATCAATTGTTATTTTCAAACAAGTAATTCTTTGTTGCAGCCTATTGATTTTGTTAATTAATTTTACTTATGCCAAAAATCTTTTAGGAAAGCGCAAGTAGTGCAAATGGATTATATTAGCTAAAGGGCGCACAATAAAAGCTGCTTTAAACAGTCCTGAATATCCATAAAGTGCATGTTTGCGAATTCCCTATAATATCCTCATGTAATTTTCCTTTATGTTAAGTTAATTCATCTAACACAGAGAACAGACATTTTTCACCCCTTCATCTTCATTCTCACTGTATTTAATGGACACTGCACTTTGTCACTGATTGATTACTGTGAAATTTCTCAAAGAAGATTGTCAAACCTTATTCACTTGTTTTCTTAAAGCATCTGCCTATAACAGAATAATTGTACAGTCCATTTTGAGTCATTTATAGACAGTTTTCTCTGTGGAATCAAACAGTGACTTGTGAATAATCCATCCATTATGTGGGTGATAATTATGCCAAAGACAGAACTGGTAACCTTATAGAAGTTTATAACAACCATCATGTGTTAGGCAATCAAACCAGACCCTATGGTCCGGAAACTCTCTGAGCATAAATATTGAAATCATGCTCAAATTTCAAATTTTTTTGTCATCTATCAATTTGCTACACATGAAATTAGAATAGCAAAAGTTTCCACATTATCTTGACTGTATGTATGATTTGATGCCTTAACACAAATGTGGAATAGTCATGTATTGTCCATACCTCAGCATGTCCATCTGCCCAGTTAAGATTTGTGTTTTGGTCACTGTGTTGGGCCAGTCATGTTCCATCAACACATTTTTAGTTCATTTTTTGTGCTCAAAAGGTTTTGGGGCCAGTATTTGTTGTACATTGTCATGTGTCTTGTTACATATGAGAATGAACCAAGTCTAGTCAGGTAGTGTGATTATGTGGAAATATTGAGTAGGATTTTCTGCAACCTACAATGAAACATGATGATGATAGAAGAACATTGTCGTATTGGCCTATGTATTTATATACAGTATTTACCTAAGAATTTAATGTTATTTTCAGACATTATTGTGTGATTCGGAAACTGACAGTTTGTACCATTATAAATACAGAACAAACAGCAATAAACTCATAATTGCGATCTTAAACTAATTTATTTTCGTCTAGATTCTGTTGGGGTTTTTTAATATCTTTTTTTCCTTCCCAGATTTTCAAAACCCTGTCATATAAAAATATTCAAGGTTATTTTTATGAGCTATTTTTAGCATCAAAGAAATTCCAAAAGCCCTTAAAGTGATACATTTTCTTGAATGAAAAATCAGACACATTGACAATCTTCAACCTAGCAAGTTGGAAAAAAGAAACAAGTATTTGTTTACATAGGTGACAAAATATTTAATTCTCAGAAAAAACAAGCAAAAAACCAAATTAAGCTAGTTTTAGCTGTCAGCTGTTCCCTTGAAATTTGTATGTGTGATTGTTCTTGTTAGATGCCTTCTTTGATCAATCCAGATCTTAGGAACAGGTGAGCTTTATTCAACATTCAGGTCTAAAATTTCTCCTGGATATATCTTTAGATAAGGGATTTTCATAGATGAAAATATAAACACAAATCAAACTTTGCTAGTTCCATGTATTGCAGAGAGAGAGAGAGAGAGAGAGAGAGAGATTTACATTTTTAATTTTTAATTAGCCTATATTGCGAATATTGTGCTGATGTGCCAATAAACCCAAATACATACAATCCAATAGGTATGATGTACACATCAGAAAAGCTGATTTTGTTTAGCTTCACGGCAAACTTGAAAAAAATTTGCTTGCTCTCTCTCTCACTACACGGAACACACACAAAAACATACATACGAACATTCAGTTCAGAATGATCTCTTTGTAGGCATGGTAATATTGAAAGACTCAAATGTCTGCACTGAGTGCACTTGACTTCGCAAAACTTTCAACATGTCCTGATTCAGATATAGCAAACATAAAATGTGCCCTGTCCATGCCCACAATGCATGTTTTATTTGATTTACCAACTGAAGGAGAACTTCCAGACTTTTATTCACTTAAACTATGAAAACAAATGTATGTGTTCAAATCACAAATTATTTTTTGTCTGCCATTTTCTTAATGTTAATTTCGATTTGTTTGGTTGCGTGAGTCTCTGTTTTTAGCACTAAAGAGTAATTCATCAAACAGCTTATTCAGAAATATTAACAGCTGATTGTGGTCACATGATGGCATTTTGATGAATGAAGTTACCTGTTACTTGAAATGCAATAATTGCAATTATCATAGCATAACATGCATCCAGGTGAAAACAGTATAGACCCAAATCTGCCATGACATAATGCAATGCAAGTAGATTGATCAATGTGCCAGCAGATTGGGTTTACAGTTTGTTGCTCATTGTGCATAGTATACAAGCAGTTATGGTACAGAGGTCATGAATTTTCAAAGTAGTGACCAAAATTTTGGCCAGATAAAGAATGACATGTTCTGTACTAGACAAGACATGCACTAAGGAAGTTTTTTTCTGGATCTAGCTCATTTTCAGACAATGGATGCACAAAACATTTTTTCTTCTGGATCTGCCTCATTTTCAGCTGTAGTCATTACCCCATTTTTTCTAGTATTTTGTTTCTTCTCATAATTGCTGATCTTTTTCTGAATTTATTTCTTTTCAAACTAATAAAAGTTTGATTTATTGCCAAATTGTGCATTTCTATAAGTTTTGTTGAGAAATTAAGTCCCTTACATAATTTTATACAGCCTCAAAAATATCTGACATTAGCTGATGTCAATAACTTCAGGGCCAAAATCTGCAGATAATAGCACAAGTCCCTAAATTTTCAATTGCCAGACTGTTGTTTTGATTGAAATTAATCACCATCTGAACAGTTTAATCACCAATGGCAATTTTGGTGATCACTTGTGCCAAGGTTGAACAAATGATAGAACACTTGACATCATCTTCACTTCCATAAAATGTGTTATCTTCAGTTAGTACCCAACACAAAATTGTATACTTGGCCTACAGTTTTTACACAGTCATACATTGTCTTAATGCAAGGACTAATTATGACTAGTTATAAAGTATAAGTTTATTTCAATAATTCTATTGTTCTTTTCAAATAATAAGGTCTGGAATTTTTTAGAGCTGATTAAATTCCAGGAGTTGGGATATTTCAAAAGCTGTGCCAGGACTTCATGATTTACATAATTCCAGGGATTATGCATGATATATCATAAATGTTAAAATTGGATTATTTTATAAGTACATTTGTATAACATACTTCTTAGTAATCCAAGTGCAATGATATTGTTTAAACACGATCAAATGGTGATTTTTCAAGTGCTTATGATTAATAAACATAATCAAGCCTTTTATGTTATGTGTCTCACATTGAGAGAAAAGTATATTAATGAAATATGGATAGATGTCAAATGGGGAAACAATACATCTTATACCAACACTTTAAAATATTGTTGTTATTGCCATTTTGTAATGAAGCAATCCACCTTTTTTTTTTAACAAAATACATTGCATTTTAAAATGTTTCTCATTGACCCAATCATTGTAATTAATATAGAAATCTTAAACCAATATGTTCATTTGAATACTTTTTCATTCCATTTGTTACATGATTAAACTGTTGTTTTCAATATTGATCCATCAGTTGCCATTGTTTATTGTTTATGAGTGTGTAAAAATGTTAAATTAATTGTCACATTCAGTTAACATTATCAGCTGTTTCATATACATGTATGTCTACAAGTTGTATGCCATCAAAAAAATCTGTTAGGATTGAATGGAATCAATCTTTTAATTGTTCTGCTAGTGGGTGAATATAAATGATTCAGTTATAATATAAGAATAAAAATAAAGATCCACTGTCATGGGAACATACATATGATACCCATGTACCAGTAATCCATATTTTTTGCTGACAAACAAAATACCCATGTACCAGTAATCCATATGGCTTACTGGCTAACAAAATACCCATGTACCAGTAATCAATATGGTTTGCTGAATAACAAAACACCCATGTACCAGTAATCCATATGGTATGCTGGCTAACAAAATAACATACCAGTAATCCATATGACCTGCTGGCTAACAAAATATCCTTTTACCAATAATACATATGGCTTGCTGGCTAACAAAATACCCATGTATCAGTAATCAATATTGCTTGCTGGCTAACAAACTACCCATGTACCACTAATCCCTATGGTTTGCTGGCTAACAAAATACCCATATACCATTAATCCATTTGGTTTGTTGGCTAACAAAATACTCATGTACCAGTAATCCATATAGCTTGCTGCCTAAAGACATTTACAGTTTTTTTCCAGTGTTATGTGACGTGCACAAGTTTAGAATTTGATGTATTATCTGACAGTTCAAGATAGACTAAGATGAAAAATTGCATCATGCATTTAATATTTGTGGATTAGTAGCACCTTATGTCACTGCTAAATAATAGTTATGTGTTTTGTTTGGAACAAGGGGAATATGAAAGGTGTTTTTAAACCAGAAGTCTTCAAACATTTTTCTTATTCAAAGTGATCTTGATGATTTTTTCCTCACAATACAGTGTATTCTTTTCAGGTGCAATAATAATTGTTTTTAATTTTCGTTTAAAAAATAACCTTGTATCTAAAAACAACAAATAGACCATAACATACCATAGTTTATCTTCTTCATCCACCATAGAATGGAATGGAATGACATGGTTAAACATGCAGATGGACATTACTGTAATATGTCATTTTTTACATTGCTAGAAGTTACAGTGAATGTGACCTTTGACCTTTTCACTCAAAGTAGAATGTTTTCAAATGTGATGTTAGTTAAATTGTGCTGTATAGTTACCACTTTTTTTTTGTTTTTTTTTTTTGTTTTTCTTCAATGTATAAGGGATGTGGATGTAATCAACTTTATTGAGCTTCCAGTGGTTAGACTAAAATGGTCAGCATACAGTACATGTCTTTCCCCCTAAGACTGAATCAACATGTCATTTTTTGGTGCATATTTGTACTTTTTATTCCTAATATTTAATGTCTTGCTTTTTTTCTTCTAGTTACTTGTATTTGTGAAGCAGAGGAACTTTGTCCAGTTGAAAATTAGGGTTTTTATATTAAGACCTATGCAGCATCCCAATGTGTCCAGAGGGGTTGGTATCATTCACAATCAGGTCTTGCATATTACTTTTTCTTGCATATTTCCTATTTATATTGCCCTTTACAAAAACAGTGTTGGGAAATGTGAACTAGCCAACAGGAAATAATGATCACTCACATTCTCCTGTGTTTGGATTTTAGATTTTGGTTTTAGAAACCTCATTTTAAATGATGACAATTTGTATGAAATTAAAAAATAAATAAGATAATACAAAACGTTAATTTATTTCTGACTCCAGTGCTGCATCTAGGGTCCCAAAGGCAGAGAACACTGTACCCCCCTGCCCTCCAAATTTGGGGGACACAGAATTTGAAAATGACAAATAAAAATACTATATACTTAATGCATCAGCAGTGGTAAAATAACAAATGTGATAATCTTGTTTGCTTCGACAGTTTTGCCACAATAACTTTGCCATATAATACTGGTTCACCTGAAAAGAGCTGAAATGAAGAATTTCCATTCTGGATCTTGTTCTCACTTAACTTTATTGTACACTCATTATCTACCAGCAGTTATTATTATAATAATTCCCATTTTTTTAAATACCCCCACCTTAAGGCAGAGCATATTATGTTATAATGCTGTCCATCTGTCACTCTGTTTTTTTCTTGGTTTTAAGCACAGTACTAACTATATCATGCCAAGGAAATGGGAGCTTAGTGCCTTTCCCAAGGATATGCCAAGGCAGCTGACGCAAACTGGTGTGAGCTGGTATTAAACCCACTTCCCTTGGATTACGAGTCCCATGTTTTGCCAAGGGAGCTGCCATGGCTCCTGTGTCTATCTGTCCATCCATGTGTTGCCAATTTGGTGTCTACACAATAACTCCAGTTTTCCACAGGCTACATTTACCAAACTTTGCAGATAGCTTGCACTTGGGCTGAGGAAGAATCCTGTTGATTTTGGGTCAAAAACTGCAAGGCTAAGGTCACTGTGACTGAAAGAAAAAAATAGTTTCCACACAATAACTCAAATAGTCTGCTGTCTACAGTTACCAAACTTTGTGGATGGATTGACCTTTGGCTATGGAGGAACCTTATTGATTTTGGGATCAAAGGTGACAGGTCACTGAGATTGGGAGTAAAATTGTTTCCACACAATAACTCAAGTTCTCCACAATCTATAGTTACAAACTTTGTGGAATGCATGCACTTGGGTAAAAAAGGACCCTATTGATTTCAGTGTCAAAAGCTCAATGGTCAAGGTCAATGTGACTGAAAGAAGAAAAATGGTGTCCACACAATAACTCGAAATAGTTCACTGTTGATAGTTACCAAACTTTGTGGATGGCTTGCACTTGGGCTGTGGAGGAACCCTATTGATTTTGGGGTCAAAGGTGACAGGTCACTGTGACTGCGAGAAGTAAAATTGTTTCCACACAATAATTCAAGTTCTCCACAATCTATAGTTACCAAACTTTGTGGATGGCTTTTACTTGGGGTAAGAAAAAACCCTATTGATTTTAGGGTCAAAAGCTCAAAGGTCAAGGTCACTGTGACTAAAAGAAGAAAAATGGTGTCTGCACAATAACTCCAGTTGTCCACGATCTACAGTTACCAAACTTTGTGATTGAATTGTGTTTAGGGTACAGAAGAAGCCTAATGATTTGGGGATCAAAAGGTCAGGGGCCAAGGTCACTGTGACTGAAAGAAGAAAAATGGTTCTGCACAGTAACATTAGTTCTACTTCACAGACCTGGACCAAACTTTGTGGATGACTTAAGTTTTTGGTCAGGAATAAACCTGTTAGATCTGGGGTTTAAAGGTCAAGGTCACTGACTAAAGGAAGAAAAGTGGTTTCTGCAAAAAATTCAGTTATCTGTATGGAGAAGTATTAAACATGAAGCAGGTGTATAATGTGCCATTCACTGTACTCTTGTTAGGACCTATTTGTATTTTCAAATAATAATTCATTTATTTAAAGCCAAACTTTGAATTCTAAAAATTTGTCACCCCAGAAATGTAGTCCCTTTTGTCATTAATTAACCTTGAAAATACCTTGTACTTGTGGCCATCAGTGACTTGCACTGCAGCTTGGCAGACTCCTACAAACCTTGAATGTTTCAATCACCAAATATGTTGTTTTAAAATGGAAAGTAATTGCCATATGAAAATTTGTATCCACTTTGGTGACTTTGGCAACTTTGCCCTTTGCTGACACCAACAAAGACATGGACAGATGTGTGCTAAAGAAAAACCGTCGGCAAAGTTTTTAAATTTCCCTAATGAAAAAGTACATCCAGGGGGCGCACATGCAGGAAACCTGTGAACCCATGCTCAAGGTGCAACACTTGACTCTTTAATCACATTTACAAAAGCTGATTGACAATGATAGAGAATGGAGGCAATACTCCCAAATTAAAAACCATTATAATTTATCTTTATAATGACAGATTTGTTCAAAGACAAACATGTCTGGTAACTAAAATGGTTGTTGTAACGAGAGTTGACAGTATTAGCTTACATATTGACCTGTATATATTGCACACCAAACCACAAAGTAGAGCCTAATGTGCAGGGAGATCTGGGTCTACAATATTCATACTTGAACAAGTGTGTAAAAATAGACATGTGCATGCATCCTGAGGAGTACTAGACCACCATACCGAAGTACGTCACTGTGACCTACTTTTCACATTCCAGTGATCATGTACACTGTCCTCATTTAGGTAAGTTTCCTGGACACTGTGCCTGTACAGTCACGATACCTGATATGTACATGTATTCTAAGGGGAGTACTACACCATGATATCAAAAGTACATCACCATGACCTACTATGTACACTTTATTGTACACCTTTGATGTTCAGGTCATTTTCTTTGATCTTGTTACTTGTACAGTCATTAGACTGGATATGAGCACCTGTCCTAAGAAGTACAGCATCACCATATCAAAGAAAAAAAGTAACTGACCTACATCAACAACTTAGCATGTCTTCATCATCACTCAGCATGGATCACCTTCAGTATTGACAAATAAAAAAACTTGTGTGTGAATTTGTGCTTGCAAGATTTTCTGTCTTCCGAAAGCTTCATTTTTTGTTTTTAAATCTTAATCCGCAGTTAACAGAACTTTTGGAATAAGTTTAAGCATTGTCAACCATTTGTTTTTGAGCTGGGGTTTTCTTTCTTTCTTTCTTTCTTTCTTTGCTTTTTTGTCAAGCCCATGTTAGTGAAAAGTGAGACCTAGCAATCACTTTTCTGTCGGCAGCATTAGGGTCAACATTTTGTTTAGGTTTTAATTAAAGGTTTTCATTTGCACATATTTCCTAAACCCCTTGATGGATTCTCATCATACTTGGCATGAATGATAAGGAAGCTGAGACAAGTCATTCAGTGCCATGCTCACTTGTCCAACATACATTGTGGTCAAGGTCACTCATACATTGTGGTCAAGGTCACAGTTATAGAAAATTTATGTTCGGTTTTGGTTAAAGATTTTTTATTTGCATATATTTCCTAAACCCCTTGATGAATTTTTTCATACTTCGGATGAATCATTATGAAGCTAAGAATTCATTCTGTGACATGCTCACTCACTTCTTTTGACCTTGGAGTCAGGGTCATACATTTTATAACAATGCTTTGATCATAGGCTCAATAACCATAAAGATTTTGATCACATACTTGGCACCCTTTTGATTAGTTGATTAATTGATTGACATTTAATGGCACATCAGCACATGAGAGAAAGGTTATGTCATGCTGATATAATTGGAGCGAAGTCCATTGCCTAGTAACACACAACATTGGCTGACCCTGCATTACCTTGGCAAGACTCAAATCCTCACTTTTCTTGTTACTGGTCTGGTTAACTAACTACTAAACCACCCAGTTCTTGTTTTGATTGTTTGATTTATATGGTGCATTTTCATTATGGGCCAAATTGTATGCAGGATTTGTTCATTACATCTTTGGATCATTGTTGCAAAACAAAAATATTCCAGAGAGATTAGACATTAGAATTTTGAGAATATATCTGATCCAGACTTAATACAGTACTTACCCATGTATAAAGTGTACCCATCTATGAACAGCATAGATCCAGATCTAATGTTGCATACAACTATGGAAGATCAGGGTCTACAACATTTGATTAAATTCATTTGTAGAAAGAATAGTTTGAACCCTTATCTACTGGCTCATCATACAACAGCAGATTTGGATCTGTGCTGATTGGTGCCCTCTATACAACAGCAGATTTGGATATGTACTGTTTGCAGATTGGTGCCTTTTATACAACAGCAGATTTGGGCCTGTTCTGATTGCAGATTGGTGTCCTTTATGCAACAGCAGATTTGGGCCTGTGCAGTTAGCAGATTGGTGTCCTTTATACAACAGCACATTTGGATCTGTGTTTTTTACACATTGGTGCCCTTTATACATGAGTAGAAATGCTTACTAAGGACATAAATGTGTTTAAACTGGAAATCAAGGATCAACAGTGGTTCATTGGTTACTATGCTGGACTGTGACCAAAAGAGTGCGGGTTTGAATCCTACCATCAGATCAGCCCAGGTTTGCTACAATGGTGTCACTAGGCAAGGCACTTTACTCCAGTTGCCTTGGCACTAAATAACCTACTTGTGTTGCTGTGCCATAAAACATCATACCAAATCATAGTAAACTGATAAATACTGAAATTTCTGAGCATCTTGTTAACAGTATTGCTCATATAACATGGAAAGAAATTTTGATGCAAGGATTACATCAGAAGTAATACCTTGTACTGTAGGTTTATATTTGACAAAAATGTAAAGGATTTTGACCCATATTCATGTTAAGATAGTTGTCGCGGTATTGTGATTCATTGTTGGTATTGAGATTGCTAATTGCAGTGAACACATAAGCTAATTGCTTCAGATATGTGTTAATTGTTCTGGATAGATAGCATTCTTTTGTAGATATTAACTTCAGTTTATCTGATACCCATACATGTACCTTAAAGTCATTCCATGTCATGAATTGATACATAATACCCTGAAAACAGGTGCAATAATTATTCTACAAAACACCTTATTTATCATCCCATCTGATACTGTTGACTCTGTTCTCTGTACTAGGTCACCCAGTTCCTACATTTCTGTTTCATCTCTCTGTTTCTGCTTTGTCAGTGGATCACTCAAATATAGGTCAAATTTATTCCAATAACATTGTTAGCTTTGTGTTACAGTATATAGTATCAGCGGTGCAATCTATTACTATCGGAGATTTGAATTTTATACTCTTCTGATCATATAGGAAAAGCATTCATAACTAATAGATGAGTAATAAAGTCATGGCATTATTCTTGCAAGTTTGCCAGTAGAATTCGAAATAATTAAAAGAGATGCGCATGATGTAATTAGTCAGACCTGTTTATAATGACCACACAGGGAACAATCTAAAAGTGCTTTTTATGGGGCATGTGATATATATATATATATATATATATATATATATATATATATATAAATATATGGGACTTTAGATATCTGGCCTGAAGATCATAAAAAAAAAATGAGCTGCAGTCGGAACTTACATTTTACCATCAGCTAATCAAAAAAGGTGTGACAAAAGTAAAGTCTTGTGATTGGTTGTTCACAAATGTCAAGCTCAAACACAAGCTCAAGAGTTGTATAATATCTGCAGAACTGGTATTTATAGACAGGTATTCTTTATATGCAGGTGGTCATTAAAGCAGGTTTTTATAATTATTCAGTTGTAGACAAATCTTGATCATTGAACTTGTGCTGCATGTATCCAGTTATGGAAACAATAAAAATACAGTGTAATGTGAGATTCAGATTCTGTAGATGCATTAATGATACCTTTTCATCATAGTTACATATGTCACAAATGTAATGATTATAATAAATTCATATTCCTTGTGGAAAAGTGGATTTATTGATGTATATTTGTTAAATTTCTATGTGTAATGTTTAATGTTCACATCCATGTTCAGAGTTGATGTAAATAATATTCTGTATATGATGCAGAACCACAAAATGTTAATATATGTTGTAAGAACTGCAAAATGGTAATGTACATTGTAATGATAACTAATTATAATACTGGTTATCTTGGTTAACTGTAATTATCTAATTTGAATGTAAATATCATTTGTACATAACATTATTAATCAAAGACATCTGATGGTATACCAAGGTATATTTCATCAGACATGTATGATTGTTTTATAGAAATAAACATATGGTGTATCAATTGCTGCCACAAAAAGTCTGAAATGATCTTGAGGTGATAATATAAACAAATGTTGCACTACTTTATTTGTTTGTTTTTAATAAAATACACACACACACACATGCACACTAGACCTGCCAACTGATGACTTCTATTGTGTGGCCTTAAATTGGTCTATTGTTTTCCAGTGTTTTAAAAAAAATATCAGTCTGACCTTGACCTCTCTATCTTCCTCTCTCTCTCACACACACACACACACATGCACACTAGACCTGCCAACCAATGACTTATACTGTGTGGCCTAAATTGGTCTGTTGTTTTCCAGTTACTCTGTCGTACTGAAGAAAGTCCGGAAAAATAGCTAACAACCTTTTTTTCCAACTCGGTATCTGTTAAATTCTTATTAATATCAGTAATACATAACCTGTTGCCATTGTGTAACTTACTCTTTTCAGGATGGAAAATACCTTTGACTGTACGATGACAATTCATCCTCCCATAGGGTGATTCAGAATGTTTAAGATTCCAGACCGTTCAGAAGTCCAACGCATAGCTGCCTTGCCCATGTGCACTATCCTTTATTCTTTTTCTGGTCACAAACATTACTACTGCTTAAAATATGTCAAAGAGAAAATTGCTTTCGCTTTGAGTCATACGTCGTGATTTGAGCATTTTCTTTATGTGCATTGTTTTTATTGTGTAAAATTACCCTTCGATCAAGCATTTTAATTTACTGTTCTGAATTAGGTCTCCTGAGAGATATTGGCATTTTCTCCGGTTACGGTTTTAATAACCTTGCATTTAGGTTACTACCCCACAGGTGCCTTAGCATAATTATTATTGTGTTTGAGAATTATTTGATTCCTTTTTTTGGCTCCGGTAGGTATTTAGTTATCCTTATCCTTGCTGAATTTGGTCTGCAGACTCTTTTTGATTCAGTTTTATTGTTTTAATACAGTAACAAGTCATTGGAATTCATATTCCTTTCAGTGTAACTTGTGCGATTTTTATCTAAAAAGAAGCAGGTTGCACACCAGTTTTTCATTGCGTGTTGTGTGTTTAGTGATGGAACACCAGTTCATTCTTAGAAGTTAGTATAGGTAGTATTCCTTACTATTATTCTCATTTGTAGCAATCGTACCAAGCTGGGTTTTTGTTAATTACTCATCTCCAGTTCTTGAATAATCCTGCTCGATACCATCTTTGTTTAATCTTCAGCATTATTGGTTGATTTAATTCCTTAATCTTCGGTACTCAACTTAGCATTGTTGACCTTTTTGCATTAAAACATCAGTGGTTGTTTAATTCTTTGACAACACCTAGAAAATGTGAGTTATTGCTGTTTTAAATTAGCATTGACTTTTTACATACCATAATACTGAACATAGAATTTATTTTGTAAAACTTGTTTTCAGCATTTTCTTGCAGCAATGTCTAAGCAGGGTGTAGGTTTGTGTGGCCCCAGGAAATCTCCCTGGGACACCCACCCCACTTGCCTATCTTGTACAGACTGCAAGAGGACAGAAGGTTGTCTCTTTTACAGTCTATGGTCGGACGAGGTCTGTGATCTCGCTCTACACAGACATAATTTTAAAGGAAGGAAAAACGTTCCTTCCTCATCTTCCTCAGAATTTTCAGGGTTTTCCTTCTCCGAGTCCCTCTGGTCTCGGAGAATAATTGCCAAAGTCTCTTCAGAGATGCTTAGGATGAGTGGGACCACTCCCCTGGGCGGTATCTGGCAGGTAGAGAGTAAGTCGTGCCCTCCTGTTAGAGAGGAGCAGCATCCTCCCCAATCCCATAGGGCAGAGCGTGAGTCGCGCCTTCCCATGAGGGAGGACTAGTACCCTCTCCCCTCCACCAGGACAGAGAGGAAGGAGCAGCACCCTCTATCGTCCCTTAGGACAGAGTATGAGTCGTGCCCCGCCCCACCTCAGAATCTTTTGAGGGCTGCTCCCCTGGAGGCTGATACTCTCTTCTGAGAGCTCATTCCCTCCGTGGGTTCTCAGGATTTGAGAGACCAGCAACACCCGTCCCTCGCATCCGCTCCTGGCCCGTCGAAACCGGCCAAGAAGCGAAATCATCCTGACCGGGCGCAGGGCCCGTCGGCTAAGTTCTTTAAAGCCACGTAGCCCCAGTCAAAGTAACAACCCTAATTCAGAGCTCCCCTCGGCAGTCAGGACCTAAAATGGGGCGCCGCAAAGGCACAGGGAGGATGATTGTGAGCCCTTTACCCTAGTCGAAGGAAAAGGGTGGACATCCCTAGGGACTCGCTCCCTCTCCTGCAGAGTGTCTCTATTCCGTTGGATCCCGTAGGTGCCAGGCTAAAGCTTTTTCAAAGGTTTGTTCCGGCATCACGGACGATGGCTGGGTCCCTTCTATCATAAAAGGGTGATACTGACTTCGGTTTCGGGATATTCCTCCTCTAGTAAGGCTCCCCATGTTCTTCCACCATTTGAATCTGATACGATTAGAGAAAGAGGCACACTCCCTTCTCCAGAAGGGTGCAGTAGAGAGGATGTTCAATGATCAATCTCCGGCTATCTACTCACGGATTTTCCTGGAACCAAAGAAAGTGGGAACGTTTCGTCTAATTATCGACCTTTCCTCCCTAAACAGGTTTCTGCAGGAGGATCGTTTCAAGATGGAGACCACAGCCTCAGTCAGGAATGCCATAAGACCTGGCGACTAGACAGTCTCCTTCGATCAACAGGATGCGTATCTTCACATCCCTATTTTTCCTCCTCACAGGGAGTACCTCCGGTTTTGCAATGACGGGGAGGTATTCCACTTTCGCACTCTGCCGTTCGGCCTCGCCTCTGCACCCGGAGCCTTTACCAGTCGTCCACTTAAGGTCACTGGGTATCCCAATCCTCCAATATTTCGACGATTGGTTGATCCACAATAGCCGGCTAGAGTCCCGCAGACTAGATCTATCTCTCTGTTGGTCCATGTTGACCAGGCTGGGTCTTTTACCCAACCTAGAGAAGTCGGAGCTTACTCGATCTCAAGATTTCATCTACGTGGGAATGAATTTATTCACGAACAAAGGATTAATCCGTGTCCCTCGGTACAGAGTAGACGAGATTCTGACCCTGTTGGAGACGCTGAGAGTCAAGACCATGTTGTCAGCTCGTCTTTTTCTTTCTCTTCTGGGGACCTTGAACTCCGCAGCGGACCTGGTTCCCCTAGGCAGACTGCACTGGCGTCCTCTCCCTTTTCTCCTGCTGGCAAACTGGAAACCGCACATGGACTATCTGAATATTCAAATTACTCTATGTCTGGATTTCCACCATCATCTGATTGGTGGACAAATCGGGACCGGTTTCTGGCCGGAGTCCCCGTGCAAGTCCCAAAAACCCAACTTATATCGGTTCGCAGACGCGTCAGATTCGTCGTGGGGAGCTCATATGGAGCCAGAAGAACTGATACTTCATGGTTCGTGGTTCCGGCAAGAATCAATCCTCCACATCAACAATTTGGAAATGAGGGAAGTGTTCTTAGCCCTTCATGATGTGCGTCGACAAAATAACAGGTCGCTGCGTGATAGTCTCCTCGGACAATACGTCGGTAGTAGCGTACCTCAGGAGACAAGGAGGCAGACATGCACCTTCTCTCTGCGTGGAGGTTTGGAACCTCCTTCGCTGGGCAGTCTCGGAAGGGATTACTCTCCGAGTTCGTCACATTCCTAGCAAAAAGAATCTTTTGGCGGACAGTCTGTCAAGGAAGGGAAAGATAGTCCTCACGGAACGGTCTTTACACCAATCTGAGCAGATTCCGTGTTCAGACTTTAGGGGGACACCCTTGGTGAACATCTTTGCGAGACGGCTAAACAGCAAGCTCCCCTTTTACGTTTCCCCAGTCCGCGACCATACGGCTGGGCAGTGGACGCTTTCAGCCTGAAGTGGGATCGTCCGTCCGCTTACGTCTTCCCACCCTTCAAGATGATTCCACAAGTACTTCACATAGTAAGCAACTCCACTGCTCAGCTCATTTTGATATCCCGTCTGTGGCCCCAACGATCGTGGTTCAACGTTCTTCTTGACCTGCTGGTGGACCATCCCAGGACATTATCCCAGTTGAGGGACCTTCTGTCGCAGCACAAGGGCTCTCTCCTATACAACAGCTCGCAGATTCTCCAACTTCACTCTTGACTCATCTCAAACGATCTCTCCACCAGGACAAGTTTTCGAGCAAGGTCGCCAAGTGCATCATTCCGTCCAGGAGACGATCTATGTCTAAGGTCTATGATGCCAAGTGGAGAATCTTTTGTGACTGGTGCAGTTACAAATGTGTCAGTCCTAACTGTCCCTCTATGAGCTCAGTGGCTGAATTTCTTTTCTTCCTTTTTGAAGAGAGACAATGCTCAGTTTCTACTATCAAGGGATATAGGGCTACCCTATCCAACACACTAAAATTTTCGAAAGACCCGGCCATTGGTCCAGACTCTCACATAGCAGACCTGACTAGGTATTTCGAGCTGTAAAGACCGATGTCTCGCTTGCTAATACCTTGATGGAATCTCTCATGTATATTTTGATCTCTAACTACCCCTCCCCCCCCCACGAACCTTTGGGTGAAGCTTCTTTTGAGAATCTTACCCTGAAGACTATTTTATGTCCTATCCATAGAGCAAGCCTGTAGAAGGTTCAATGGAAATTATGAGTAGGTTTCTCTCTTTTGCCAACCAGGTTTGTTTTTTTTTTTTTTTTTTTTTTTTTTTTTTGGGGGGGGTAGCATAAACACAGCTTCTATCGGTTGCTCCTCTCCCGATTGAGATCCCCAGTCTCAGTCGTATCTGTGCTGCGTATGATCAAGATAGACTTTTATGTCCAGTTAGGGGTTTACGTTTTTATTTGGCAGCTTCAAAGGGAGAAGAAAGGGTAGGAATCGTCTTTTTCTCTCCCTTAAGGGCTCATCTGATATTTCAGCTTCCACCATTTCGAGGTGGATTACAATAAGTATCAAGAGAGATTATCAGTCCATTACTGATAGGGACCTTTCATTCATGAAACTTAAAGCCCATGAGGTTCGCGCCATTGCTACCTCATGGGGATATCTAACTTATTGGTCTCTGGAGGATGTAATGAAAGCCGCGTTTTGGCGATCGCACACTACCTTTCTCCCCCTTTTACCTTCAATCGTTGGCTCACCAAAGCGAAGACATATTTTCTTTGGGGCCGGTTGTCGTAGCTCAAAAAGTGGCCCATGGGGATACCATCAGGCAGTAGTCTTCTCTTCTACAGTGAGGGCGAGTATTAATTGTTCGTGTTTCCTTCCCCAGTTGTGGGATAATCAGCCTCCCCCCAAAAAATCATTTTAATGATATAATATTTACCTGCTGCTATGGTCAGATTCCCTCCTCCCGACCCGCTTTGATGTCCCACTAGTTAAGGCTACGTCCTGAAAAAGGTATGAAGGATAGTGCGTACGGGCAAGGTAGCTACGGGCTGGACTTCGGAACGTTCTGAAATCTAGAACATTCTGAATCACCGTAAGGGAGGATGAATTCTCATCATACAGTCGAGGATATTTTCCATACGGAAAAGAGTAAGCTACGCAATTGAACAGATAAATATTACATCATTAAAATTAATTCCCCCCCCGCCCAAAAAAAAAAAAAAAAATTTTAATTACAAAAAATAAAATACATTTGTAATGTAATAAACGTTCCATTGAGCGAGTCCTTTTTTATTTAACTCGATACGGCCAAGTTAGTCTTTATTGTATCGCCCTGTGTCCATCGTGTGTCGCGTGTCTGTCAATAATTGCTATTTTTAAGTTCTCAAAACCACGAAAGCAATTTTGACCAAATTTGGCGGCGAGCATCCTGGCATGGAGGGCTTTCAAGTTTGTAAAAATTATGCCGATTTCACTATCAAATATGTCCATGTTGCTAAAAATCGAAAAACCGTTACAAGTGTTTTCAAAAACCGCTAAGCAGCATTTGGATAAAATTTGACAGAAAGCATCCTGGCACTAATATCTTTCAATTTTGTTCAAATGGATGCGATACTCGGTTTTGAGGCCTGATCCACCTTCAAATATGGCCACCATTACTAACAATAGAAAAATCTGTCCGTCGTCCATAAACAATTGTTATTTTCAACTTCAAGAAACCCACTTCACCAATTTCAACCATCTTAAAATAGGAAAACCTTTAAAAGGTTTCTTCTCTAAAACCGATGAACAGAATTTTATCATATCTGAAAGAAAGCAACCTGGCGTGAATACCTTTCATATTTTTACAAATGATGTCCATCCGCAAATCAAAAAGTGGCCAACATTACTAAAAATAGAAAAACTTTTAAACGACGTCTTCTCAAAAACCGCTGATCAGAACTTCACCAAATTTGACAAAAAACATCCTGGCAGAGAGCTTTCAATTTTAACAACTGATGCTAATCCGCTTCTTCTGCAAAACGTCTGAACAGAATTTTATGATATTTGGTTTTGGTGTTTTACGGCACAGCAACACAAGTAGATTATTTAGTGCAGAGGCAATTGGAGTATAATGCCTAACCCAAGGACACAGCACCGTACCCTAGCCCGGTCTGATCCAGCAGGATTTAAACCCGCACTCTTTCGGTTGAGAGCCCGGCACACTAACCACTGAGCCACAGCAGCTTCGGCCTCCGTTTGTTTCCTCTTACGACATGCAGAAGAGCGCATCGAGCCGAAATCATATTTGACAGGAAGCATCCTGGCATGAAGTTCTTTCAAGTTTGTACAAATAATGCCGATCCGCCATCAAATATAGCTGCTGTTATTAAAAATAGAAAAACATTTAAACGACTTCATTCTCAAACGTCGCTCAATAGAATTTGACCAAATTTGACAGAAAGCATTAAGGCATAGGGGGCTTTCAATTATGTACAACTGATGCTGATCGGCCATCCAATATGCCACTGTTGCTAAAAATATAAAAATCTTTAAACGACTTCTAAAAGAACCGCCGAATAAATCTGATAAAATGTGACAGCATCCTGGTATGAAGACCTTTCAAATGTACAAATGATGCAAGTCCGCTTTAAAAGTCGACTTTTTATCCATATTAGCTGAATGAAATTTTATCAACCTCCGCGGAAATCATTTTGGCATGAAGACCTTTCAGTCGTGTACAAATTATGCCAATCCGCCATAAAATATGGCCGCTGTTACTAAAAATTAAAATGATTAAACAACTTTTTCTCAGAAACGTCTCACTAGAATTTGACCAAATTGACGGAATGTTGGTATTAAGGAGTTTCAAATCGATAGAAAAATGACATCGATTTGCATTCAAACATGGCCGACGTTCCAAAAAATGGAAAATCCTTTAAACAACTTCTCAAAAACCTGTCAACAGAATTAGACCACATTTTACAGTAAGCATTCTGTCATGAATGCCTTTTAAGTTTGTACCAATCTGCCATCAACTATGGCTGGTGTTACCAAAATTAGACAAAACTTTAAAAACTTCTTCAAGTAATGGCTTAACAGAATTTGACCAAATTTAACAGAAAGTGTCCTAACTTGAACGCATTTCAAATTTATACAAATGATGCTGTTCCATTATCAAATATGCCGTTATTATAAGTAGAAAAACATTTACACAACTTTATCACACACAAAAAAAAAAAAAAAAAAGCAAAAAACGCTAAACAGAATGTTACCAACGTTGACACAAAATGTACTTTCAATATTGGACAAATGATGCTGATATGCAATCAAATGTGGATGAAGATACAAAACTTGAGACACCTTGAAACAATTGTTTTCATAATATATGCAATCAAAAGCATTGGAAGAAAATGTAAAGAGAAAGCATCCTACTAATTGCTCTTGCGTTTGTCGAAAGGCAGATGCCAGTCAGGTGAGCGATTTCAGGCCCACATGGGCCTCTTGTTTCCATCTTTAGCCATGATTGATAACAGATCAACATAATTTTTACAAAACTGAGAGGCCTTTAATGCTTTCTGTCAAATTTGGTTAAATGAAGAAGAGTTGGTTTTTATTCGGGGAAAAGTCATTTAAAGGTTTTTCTATTTTTAATAAAAATGGCTATACCGGATGGCGTATCGGCATAATTGTAAAAAAAAAAATGGATTTTTAAAAGCTTCATATCAAGCTTCCTTCTGTTAAATGTAAAATTTTGTTGAGTTGTTTGAGAGAAAAGTCATCAAAAATGTATCTATTTTTAGTAACAGCAGCCATATTTTATAGCAGATTGACACAATTTGCACAAATGTTTAAGGCCTTTATGTCAGGATGTTTTCTGTAAAAAAAATTTGGTGAAATTCTTTTGAACGTCTTTTTGAGAAGGGGTCAGTAAACAAAAAATTTTTTTTTTTAATAACGGCAGCCATATTAGATAACGGATCAGCATAATTTCTGCGAAATATAAAGGACATTATGCCAGGATATTCTATGTCAAATTTGGTCAAATTCTATTCAGCAACGTGTTGAAAAGAAGTCATTTAAAGGTTTAGTGACAACGGCAATATTTGATGACGGATCGGCATCATTTGTACAAACCTGAAAAGCCTTAATTCCTGGATGCTTTATGCGAAATTTGGTCAAATTCTTTTAAGTGATTTTTAGCAGAAGTCATGTAAAGGATATTTTTTGTAACAGTTGCCATATTTGATAGCAGATCGGTATCGTTTATACAAATTGAAAAGCTGTAGTGTCAGGATGCTTTCTGTCCAATTTGGTCAAATTCCATATTGATTGGTTTTTGAGAAGTAGTTTAAAGTTTTTATTTTCTCAGTTGTACAACATGTAAGACCGTAATGTCAGGGCGTTTTCTGAAAAAATATTATACATTTTTTTTTAATAAGTTTCTCCAGTAGTTGTTTGAGAAGATGAAAATAGCAAATCTTTATGGACAACACTCACCGGACGCAGGGCCATACCATAAGCTCACTTGGCCTTATGGCTAACAAATGAAATAAAACAAATGGTTAGTATGGGATTAGAAAATAACACACAGCTGTTCAGTTATGGTTTAACAGAATACAGAATACAAGCTTTTAACAGCTGATAGGAATTATTCTAGACCCGCTTTCATAAAATTTATCAATTTGAATGCGTACTTAACTAAATATTTGGCTCTCTAACTTTTTTTATTATTTTTTAAGGTCAATATCTCAGTCTTATGCCCCAAAGTAGCCAGATTGGACTGGACAGGCAGTGGGCAAGTTAAAAAACTTGCAAGGGAAGGTTTAAGACACTCCCGCCTCCACGAGTCTTCCTACCTATGGGAGAAATAGGGTGGTGGTAACATGACATCACTGGGTGAAAGTCTTCCAAGTTGAAGTCAACTGCCAGGGCGGAAGGGTTCCAAAGATGAACTTAACGGCCACATGTTCGAGACCAGGGCGAACCATATAGTAACATGGATATCGGCTGTGGTCTACAGCCTGGAGAGGGATGGGCTCCCCCAGGTTGAAACGGCCCATGATACGCCAATGATGACGAAATAACAATAAATAGATTTCACATACCGGATCGGTCGCAGCCCGGGTTACCAATGACCGCGCCATCCGCTGGACACCAGGACGGAGGTGACAAGTATGCTACTGGTGCAACTACCATCAAAGTACGGGCAAGAGATAACATCACCATTGGAACATGGAATGTCAGGACATTAAGACCAGCAGGGAAACTCGAGGAGCTAACCCATGAGATGGGAAGATATCAATGGCCGATCCTTGGACTCTGCGAGATGCGCTGGAAAAATTTCGGAGAGAGATCAACAGATGACGGACACAGGATCTACTTCAGTGGGCATGAGAACAAGCATGAACATGGAGTTGGGTTTATGGTACACAAGGACACTGTGAGTCCTGTCATGGGTTGTCGACCAGTGTCTAACAGGATGATTACAATCCGCGTGAATGCATCTCCCTTGAACATCACTATCATACAGGTTTATGCCCCAACATCTGACCATGATGATGAGGAACTGGGTGAGTTCTACGACCAGCTTCAAACTCTCGTAAGTCAGACACCCAAGAAGGATATTCTGGTTATTCAAGGAGACTGCAATGCTAAGGTAGGAGAAGACGCACAAGCAGACTGGCAAGAAGTCGGTGGTCCATACTGTAACAAGCAGACCAGTGAGAGAGGTCTCAAGCTCCAGGACTTCGCCACATACAATAACCTAGTGCTAACGAACACCCTTGGCCCCCACAAACTATCCAGAAGATGGACTTGGCACAACCCAGACGAAAAATATCGCAATTAGATTGATTACATCTTGGTGAGAAAGCGCTTCCGGTCTAGCGTAAACATTGCCAGAACACGTAGCTTCCCAGGAGCTGATATAGGAAGCGACCATGACTTGCTGATGATGACTATCAAACTTCGTCTGAGGAAGACCAATAAGCCACGACAAGTTAGGATCAGGTTCGACCTTGAAAAACTTAAAGATCCAAGCGTGGCACAAGCATTTGAAGCATTAATAGGCGGCAAATTTGCACCACTTACAATTCTGGGACGTGAAGAAATAAACATAGACTCCTTGATCATCACCTTCAACAAGGCAGTAATAGACACATCCGGAGAGATCCTTGGCAAGCATCGTAGAATAAAGAAGCCTTGGGTCACAGCAGATATCCTCGATCTCTGCGATGTGAGGAGAAAACTGAAGAGGTAGCGAGCAGACCATGAAGGAGCAAAAAAATACAGGGAGATTAACAACAGGATTAAGAAGAGCATAAAGAAAGCAAAAGAAAACTGGTTAGAGGACCAATGCAAAGAAGTCGAGAAAAGCCTGAACCAGAATGACAGTAAAAGGGTGAAAGACCTGACAACAGAGAAACAGGGGAGATCTAATACGATTCAGGACAAGGCTGGTAAGAGCCAGACAGAAAACCAAGAAATTCTTAACAGATGGACGGAATACTGTTCGGAGCTTTACAACCAGGAGACTTCTGGAGGCCAAGCTGTACTAAACGTACCACTGACCACAACAGAAGTTGACCACCCGATCCTCAGGGACGAAGTAGAGGCTGCAGTAAAGGCGCTAAAGAAGGGGAAGTCAGCTGGGGTAGACAATATACCAGCAGAACTTGTTAAAGCAGGAGGAACTTCCATGATAGATGTCCTCACAACAATCTGCAACCAAATCTGGGAAACAGGAGAATGGCCCACCCTATGGACCCAGTCTCTAATCGTGACTCTTCCTAAAAAAGGGAATCTACAACTGTGCCAGAACTACCGAACAATCAGTCTCATCAGTCACCCAAGCAAGGTTATGCTTAAGATCATCCCCAATAGACTGAAACCCCAAGCAGAGCACATCATTGCGGAAGAACAGGCAGGTTTCAGAGCAGGACGTAGCACTACAGAACAGATCTTCAATCTTAGAATCCTCTGTGAAAAATATCTCCAGCATCAACAGAACCTCTATCATGTCTTCATTGACTTCAAGAAGGCTTTCGACACGGTATGGCATGCAGCCTTGTGGGCCACAATGCGGATATACAACATAAACGCAAAACTAATCCGCACTATAGAAACCCTGTATGACAAAGCGACTAGTACAGTTCTCGTCAATGGAAACATAGGAGACTGGTTCAGAACCACAGTCGGAGTCAGACAGGGGTGCCTTCTCTCACCCACTCTCTTCACCATCTACCTGGAAAGGATCATGTCCGACGCCTTGGAAGACCATGAGGGCAGTGTCAGTGTTGGAGGCAAAACAATCACCAACCTGCGCTTTGCTGATGATATCGATGGCTTAGCAGGAGATGAAGAAGAAATGGAAACCTTAGTGAACCGTCTCAATCAAGCATCACTAAGATATGGGATGGAGATCAACGCTGAAAAGACAAAGCTAATGACAAACAACCCGAGTGGCATCCAAAAGGAAATAAGAGTGAATGGACAGAAGCTGGGCACAGTAACAAGCTTCAAGTACCTAGGTGCTATCGCCTCTGATGAAGGTTCAAAACCTGAGGTTCTTTCCAGGATTGCGCAGACAACATCTGCTCTGGCTAGGCTGAAGGATATTTGGAAAGACAGCAACATCACGCTTGGGTCAAAGATCAAGCTTATGCGCTCCCTCGTCATGTCCATATTCCTATATGGATGTGAGACATGGACCCTAACAGCAGAATTCGAGAGAAGAATCCATGCGCTAGAGTTGAGATGTTATCGAATGATCCTGAAAACCTCATACTTAGATCACGTCTCTAATGCAGATGTGCGCACTAAAATCCAAGGTGCAATTGGACCTTATGAAGATCTGCTCACCACTGTAAAGAAACGCAAACTAAGATGGTATGGTCACATCTCACGCTCAACTGGCCTGTCAAAGACAATCCTACAGGGCACAGTGAGATTAAAGAGAAAACGAGGTACACAGAAGAAGAGATGGGAAGACAATATCAAAGAGTCGACAGGCATGGACTTTGCAAAGTCCCAAAGAGCAGTGGAAAACAGGGCGAAAAGGAGAGAGATTGTCGCAAAGTTATCAGTGGCGCCCCTACGGCCAGCAAGGTTACGGGAGAAATGAAAAAAAATGAAAAAGCCAGATTGTTTCAAAACGGGTTTAATACAGTTATCCTATCGTAGTTTACCAATAATCAGGACACTAAACTCGCGACGTTTTATAAAAGCGATGCCTGGTCACAGTTTTACTAATAGTTTAAGTCTAGACTTAAGATATCTTTTTTTCAGTTTAAGTCAGACTTAAATTTCAACCTAAACCCCGAATCCTATGATATTTAGAGTATGTCCATGTCCTAGAATTTTTTTTTTAAGATCCTTGAAATTCTAGGACTCTAAATTGATTCCAATTTAAATACAGATTGTCAACATTTTGAAGTTAGCGCTTTAACTTGAGATTCATGCTCAAAACGTTTTGAGAATACTGATCTGATAAGTGTGCTTTGCTATGTGAATAATGATCTGATATGTGTGCTTTGCTATGTGAATACTGATCTGATAAGTGTGCTTTGCTATGTGAATACTGATCTGATAAGTGTGCTTTGCTATGTGAAAAGGGACTTCCACTGAATAAGTAGCTGTAATATTCGAAAGGCACGACTATGTCTGGAAATTCTGTTGTTGGAATTGATTGAATGCGATCCAGAAGCAGCTATAAAGTCATGTACAATTTGATAAGGTGTGATGCGCTCATGTACGACCACCTCTGTTCCAAACTAACCAGCATCTCACACATTGCAGCGGCACATTAAGTACCCACCGACATATGTTTCTTTGAATTCATTCAATCTTTCTTATGTTTCTTCTTTGTATATGGGTCTCAAAGGATATAAATATACCCTAAGTTACAACTGTCTATTTATCTAGCAATCTATCTAGCTATCACAAGAAAAAGGATATCCTCAGATCTCATCTCCTCCTGATTGAGTGGGATAAACACAAATCCCACCCACCTCTCTCTCTCTCTCTCTCTCTCTCTCTCTCTCTCTCTCTCTCTCTCGTGTGATCGGATGTAACTTACAATGAGATTAAATATCTAATAATATTATATTTTATGATATACTATCAAAGATTGACACCATAGGTCTGTTCTATACATGTATAACAGACTAGTATTTTCATACGTTTAGTGAAAGAGTACATGCAGTTAACATATTGTTTTTTGTGTGCATAATTCTGTTGTTGTTGATGTTGATGTTTTGAAGAGATAAATTCTCTACTGTGCAGTCTAATTTAGATACACGTCATTATTGTGCAGGCAGAAAAAAACCACAACAACATTGAACTGCAAGGACATATAGATGGATGGATGGATGAATAAATGGATGGATAGATGGGTGGATATATGAATGGATGGATGGTAGAATGGAGTGACGAATAGTCATATTTTTTTAATAGTCCTTTGAATAACAATTGTAATATATTTGTATTTTACATGTTTTGTCTGTTTTTCGTTTAGCATTCTAAATTCATCTATTTTTTAATATACAAAACCATAAAAGCTATATAAATAGATGTGTGTGTATGGGGGTAGGGGACCGCAGCAGCATGGTTGGTAGAACGTTGGACACTTATTCCAAGAGTGTCTGGTTCGATACCCGCCCAGGCCAAGCCTGGTTCGGCTGCCTCAGTGGGTCCTTGGGAAATACATTTAGTTTCCATTTTATCGGCATGATATAGCCAATAATATGTTAAAAGTGCCGTTAAAACCAACAAATATATACGTGTATGTGTGCGTACCAAAGTGTATTTTTAAAAAAAATAAAAATCTTTGCGATAATCTGATAATAGTGTAACTTACTTACAAATCTGCAAAGACCATTCCAAATTGTTTATGAAATAAGGGATTGATTTCTTTTTGACATCAAAGAGTGTAAAACGTTAAGTCATTTGTAAATGTAGCATCTATACTGCAAAATAAGCAATTTCATTTTATATGATAGCATACTTTATAATACAACCTCTTTTGTCAGGGATTTGTGTTTGCAATTAGGTATGTATTGATCTTAAAGTTTCATCAATACTGAAGATTTCATATCGCTTTGTTTTAGCAAGACAGCATGTGAGTCTACCATGCAAACAGTTAGTTATCAAATATAATTCATTATCAAATGACTTCTGTTCGTTTTACGTTCGCCATTGTCCCTAAAATTTCTGATCTGTTATTAGTCTTAATAAAGCGATGTGTGTGTGTGTGTGTGTGGGGGGGTGTTTGTGTGTGTCTCATTAGTTATAGGAAATACAGTTTTATTCTAACATTAGGATCTGAATACTTTCACATCCTCGCATGAAACTAATAGGTGAATTTCTGCCGTGAAACTGTGCCTGCTCAATTATTTTCTTTTGCGAGGTTTAACAATATTTCTAGTTTTGTTAATGTATATGTTTTCTTTATTATAAATCTGCTCCCTCTTTCAAGCCGTATTTTTACCAATGCAAATTTGCATCATCATGAATTGGGTTCGAATGTTTTATATTAATGTCAAGGGATTACGGGATACCCCAAAAAGCGGAGAATATTTAAATATTTGCAAGATAAACAAATCAATATATGTTTTCTTCACAAAACACAGCCCGCACAGGAAATTTTAAACGTTTTGGAGAAGTGAATGGGGATATGATAAGTATTTAACTGGTGACAATTAAAGTAGGCAAGGTGTAGCAATTTTATTGATCAAAAGTTTCTAGTCAGAGTTAAAAACGTTTTTGAAATTCAGATTGGCGGATTACTGGTTACAAAGGTGGAATTCGACGAAACGGAGGTAACAGTTATAAATGTATATGACCCGATTAATGACGACCCTTCTTTTATAAATTAAATTGAAAAATGTATGCAAAACAATAACTCGACGGAATTAGTTGTTGGTTGTGACATTAGTACTATTTTTAGATCCATCGATGGATAAGCAAGAAGGAAATTCGAACCCCAAATGATAATGCGATAGATTGTTGGCGTTATATTAATCCTTCAGCAATATCCCCCCCCCCCCAATCTTCTGCAGATTGAGTTACTTTTTAGTTACAGACTGATTGATGAATTTTATGTGCACTTAGTCTGTGCTAAGACCACTCAGTGGTATATTTTGACATTGAATTATTTTTGAATAAACTTAGTCCGAGATATTAAATAATTAAATAACAGTTTAATACTTGATAGTAACTATAAAATATTATTACGAACAGTATTCATACAATAAAGATAAATAAGGATGCTGACCCAAGTGTTACATGGGAGAAAAGTACAAGTACAAATGAAACTATTACATTTTTCATCGCTCAAGAGGAATTATAAAAAACGAACTGGAGCTAACCAAGAATAGAGAAATCATTATATTGATGGCTGAACATGAAACAAATAACAATCAAATAGAAAATAAGACAATTTTTGGGACCAAAAACATCAGCAGCTTAATGCAATTTATGATGACAACATTCAAGATACAATAATCATATCGAATGCTAGGCGGGAAGAAGGGGAACAATACTAAATATTTGATCAATATTTTAGGCAAGCGGAATTAAGATAGTAAAGTTATATGTAAACCTAATTTTGACGACGTAGAGATAAAACACCCAAATTTGACTTTAGATAAACAATAATAATTTTTCGACAACTTACAAGCTAAGAAAGACATTTATGGGATATATCACGATTTTGTTTCCCACCAACTTATCAATGCAATCTTACAGATGATGAAAAAAATAAAATGCGGACGACTTTTCCAAAAACACAGAAGGATATGAAAAACAATAATAGTATATTACCTGATGGCATAACATGTGAATTTTAATTTCTGTTGTTGTTGTTGTTGTTGCTGTTTTTGCTGGGAGGGGGGACATGATATTCAAAATTGTTTTGTTGATACGTTTCAGTTTTGCATGGGTAAAGGCAAATTGCAAGTATACACAATATGAGAGTTATATGTTTATCATTAAAGAAAAATAAAGATTTCACACATTTATCTAATTGGAGACCAATACAGATTATAAAATAGCAAGAAAGCAGTAGAAAATATAATAAAAAGAATTATTAGAAGCATTGTTCACAATGGTTAGAAAGGATTTATTAAAGGTCGATACACTGGAGAAAATATATTAAGATCATTATTCGATATTATTGAAAATATGGAAAATACAACTAAACCAGCGTTGCTATTTTGTGCAGACTTTTAAAAACTTTTAGATAAAAAGCACCATTCATACATGCTTCGTGTATTATAGTTCTTAAATTTTGGTACACATCTACAAAATTGGTTTAGCGTTGTTTTTGCTTTAAAGGTAAACATACGAAAAGTTGTGTATCAAATAATGGCTATTTATCCTGATTATTTATTATTTCCTTTAAATCGTTGTGTAAAACAATGTTGTTATTTATCCCCTATTTATTCATCTTTTCATTTTTCATTTGCATTTTTCATTTTTCATATGCTCTGGGCATTTTCATTATTGCCCAGAGCATATGAAACAAGTTATATTGATAAATAGAACTTGTTTCATATGCTTTGGGCAAAAATGAAAATGTAAAAAGTTACTGTTTGAAAAAGAAATTAGAATCTTTCATTTTGCTGATGGCTCTACACTGGCACTAGATGGATTGGAAGCTAGTTTTAACCATGTTATTAACTTATTTCACAATTTAAAAAAACAAAACAGCAATAATATCAGGATTATCCCTGCATTACGAAAAGTATATTGTATTGAGGATTGCATCATTCAAAGGAACTATAGTACATATTGTCCCAATAAGCGATTTAAGTGTACATTAGTAGCATAGGGTGACTCTCTGGGGTCCAAAATGATCCTCTGTAGCCCTACGAGAAAGTACACTCTCCTGACCTTTTGAAAAAATGGCACTTTGGGATGATACGGAAATTTAATGTTAGAATTCCCAATAGGTTTACCATTATAACATTGTGGGTAACTATGGTGATCGAACGCAGCTAATGACAATCCAACACCTACCATGATAATATAAGGCTCCTAGACAACATTGAAACTTCACGTGACCATGTTGAATTCAAGATGGCAACAGTAATATTAAAAATAGGGGTTATGTTATAAATTGAACTTGGTGGCGCCTACAGAGATAACGCATAACTCCTACAGGAAATTACATCATATATTCAAAATGTCTACTAGAAGTAGAATGCTTTTAAAATGTGTTAAGTTTGTGCCTGCTCACTTTTTCAAAATATGCAGTTTGCGTATTCGCACTTAATTTTTTCAAAAAAAGTACTCGCATGCGTACTTAAAATTTCTTTTGAAAATAATTGTTATTGTAACAATTAAAAACTTGTTAAAAGCGGTTTGTGCACATGAAAGTTAAAAAAAAATGTTACCATAAAAAATCGGAATTTAGCGGAGACTAAAAAATCCCTAAATATTATATTATGTCCTGGACTATAAGTAATACTAAAATTACTAAACTGACTGAAGAGACTAAAAGCTCCGGAATGTGACAGGAGATTTTGCAGAGACTAAAATAAACCAGAATATTATACTTAAATATATATTTTCATTTATTCACTGACATGGGCTTGTCTTCTGTTGTTTCTTCTGCTTGTCTTATGGAGCGCATTGTCCTTTCTCTTGACAGACATAACAATAATCTTGACTTTATATCGAAAGGAGTGGTCAGAAGTCTTGTTAGAAGTGTACTTTCAATTGTTACCAGCCCGCCATAACTGACCTTCCTGGAATCACGGTACAATTCAGACAGTGATACCAACAACAAAAAATTCTTGAATGTAGCCGTTGCGAGCTCGATGAGACACACAATAATTATGAATGTGAATTCCAGTCTCTTGAGAACATTCAAAGTCGAAAAGGATACAATTCACACATTTCTTTTTCTTATTCTGATCGCCACTCAGTAATTATCTCTGAATATGGCATTGATGATCCAACTCAACGACTTGGCAACAAAAATGAGATCGTTTCTTTCCAGCACAAACGTGAAACTTTTTGTTTTGGTACAAAGATGCTGCCCACAAGCTCTACGCCGTCAGTCCACGGGAATTGATATGCAAAGACCTTTTTCTGTCGTATGTAATATATGACAATTCTGGACCACTAGTTAATTTAAAATAGTAAGACTATTTTGGCATGGACTGTGCACACGGGCAACAAATACAACAAAATTGTTTGTACTTGTTAAGAAAAGAATTGTTGTTTTTTTCTGTCTGACCCCACACTTACTATCTAACATGCCGTTAGAGTGACCAACACCCAATTATCTACTATCCAACACCCACACTATACCATCAACACGCCGTAGGGGGGACCAGTACCCAGTTATTTACTATCTAACAGACACACTATATCATCAGTCCTTTGGAGTGACCAATACCCAATGATCTACTATTCAACACCCACACTATACCAATAACGCGCCGTCCAAGTGACCAATACTCACTATACCGTCAACACGCCGTTATCGTGACCACCACCAAGTTATCTACTATCCAATGCCCACGCTATACCATCAACACGCCGTTTGACTAGCCAACACCTACTCGTTTACTGAACACACAGGGTAGTATGTAAAAGAAGGTATATAAAATAAAATTAAAACCCGTTATAAATAAAACTAACTTCCCTATCCCCCTATAACTTCCCTATTATCCCCTTATAAGCAACGGCGTGTTGATGGTATAGTGTGGGTGCTGCATAGTATATCATTAGGTACTGGTCACTCAAAAGAAGTGTTGAGGGTATAGTGTGGATGTTGAATAGTAGATAGCTAGGGTATTAGTCACTCCAACTGCATGTTGATGGTATAGTGTGAATATTGAATAGAAGAGCACTTAGTGTTGGTCACTGTAACGGCGTGTTATTAGTATTGTGGGTATTGGTCACCTCAACAGCGTATTAATGGTATAGCGGGGTTGTTGGATAATAGATAACTGGGTGTTGGTCACTCTGACAGCGTACTGGATAGTAAGTGTTGGTTCGGATAGAAAAAAAAAGATATTTTCTTAACAATTACAAACACCATTGTTTTATTTGTCGTGCGTGGGCACAGTCCACGCCAAATCAGTCTTACTATTTTAAATTAACTAGTGATCCAGAATTCTTATTTTTATTACCTACTGACTGGAATTAGACCTTTCGCATATCAATTCCTGTGGACTGAACTTTTCTTATACCCATTCTGTAAAGCTTGTGGGCAGCTTATTCGTACCAATATTGTCCATATGGCCAAATTTTTATCATAGGATATCCGATCTTGAGGCCATATCGCCCCTTCCCTTCCCTCCCCCCACGCACATGTTAATCCTATGGAGAAAAACAAACTGATTTAACGTAGGATTTCCCATCTTGAGGCCATATTGCCGTCCTTTACTACTGTTAGGTCTGCATTGTTGTCACTTTTCTTTATTTTCTTTGCAGAAGACTTCCAATAGTAATGCCTACATAGCAAATCTACCCCTACGGTTACTTAATCCACTATAACGATTTTCTATACTCGTTATGTAATCCGTTAGGACAATTTACAAATTGTTCAAACGATTTACTAATCTGCTAGAACGATTTAGTAATGCGTTAGAACGATTTACTAATGCGTTCAAATGAGTAATCCGTTAGAAAGATTTAATATTATTTTTAGTGGCACTGTATGGGCAGCGTAAAAACACAAACTGAATTGTCCAATATTTTATCAAGAGATACTTGAAGCATGGTTCTATTTTAGTTATACAGAAAATTAAACTTCGATCGAAAATGAAACATTATGGAGTAATTACAAATTACATCATGGTAAGAAAATATTTTTGTTGATCCAGATTGGATTGAAAAAGGGATTAAGTATAGGAAAGATATATAAGAATATACAATTAAGTAATAAATTTACAGAATATATATATATATATATATATATATATATATATATATATATATATATATATATATATATATATATATATATATATATATATATATTGTTGCAGCGTCCATTCATAACGACTTGGATTACTAGATTACTAAACTGAAAGAGGAGCAAACTGAAATGAATGATAAAGTTGGTTTTATGGAAAAGTTCTTTCAGACGGAATACACCGTACAGTTTCTAAACAGATAAAAATGTATAAAGACGATATAATCATAACTGCTCATAATAAATAGGGAAAATATTCCGATTATGATCTATTCAACTGGAAAAATATATCTAAAATAACTTGATACAAATTTAGAATATATAAATGTGTCATGAGAATTAGAGTAAGAAATAAATAAATGCAAGCTTGCTCATCCATTCGTGAATTATGCAATATGAATGAAGACAGCCTTATACATTCATTTTGGCAAATGTAGATAGGTACAAGATTTTCGGGCGAAAACTACGTGATTATCTGACACCCGCCCCCCCCCCAAAAAAAATAAATAAATATAGAATTAGGTTCAAATTAGTTTCATATTTTTTCTGAGTTGTTGGCAATAGCAAAAACATTATTGAGACTATAATTTAGAGTACTAAACAGTACATATAGAGATGTAAATACTAGTACTAAGCAGTACATATAGAGATGTAAATACTAGTACTAAACAGTACATATAGAGATGTAAATACTAGTACTAAGCAGTACATATAGAGATGTAAATACTAGTACTAAGCAGTACATATAGAGATGTAAATACTAGTACTAAGCAGTACATATAGAGATGTAAATACTAGTACTAAGCAGTACATATAGAGATGTAAATACTAGTACTAAACAGTACATATAGAGATGTAAATACTAGTACTAAACAGTACATATAGAGATGTAAATACTAGTACTAAGCAGTACATATAGAGATGTAAATACTAGCACTAAGCAGTACATATAGAGATGTAAATACTAGTACTAAGCAGTACATATAGAGATGTAAATACTAGTACTAAGCAGTACATATAGAGATGTAAATACTAGTACTAAGCAGTACATATAGAGATGTAAATACTAGTACTAAACAGTAAATATGGAGATGTAAATACTAGCACTAAGCAGTACATATAGAGATGTAAATACTAAAAAAAAAGTTCCTCAATGTAACATATTCACAAAATATTAAAATAAAAGAAAGATGTTGAAAATAAAAACGATTGGCTTGAATCAAAACAGTCTATATAGTGTATTGAAAAAAAATGTGGCATCTTGTAGAATTGTAAAAATTACAATTTATGGAAAAGAATGATCCATCCATTTACCTTCAAACTCACTTTTTTCTGTATATGCATGAAACGCCTGGGATCACATGTCTTCGTCTTATCGGACTCCTGTCCATCAAAGGATAACGATTAACCCCATAGCAAAGGTAAAATCTATTTGCAGTTATGTCAACTGGAGCAATCAAGGTTTTGTGCCTCACCCAGGAGCACAAGGGCTATTATCACAGTGAACCTCGACCTCTGGATCCCGAATATGCAGTCTTATACTTCCCTTTTCATATAATTAAAGGCCAAGTTTGTAAACTGGCAAGTTGGGCTAGAAAGCATGAGCTTTGATTGGTAAAGTGGGTGGAGTTCAGTTATCAATCAGTATCAAGAGATGGTGTGAAAAAGTCAACCATTTGGTTGATCCCGTTTGGCAAGGAGTCATATATTTATTTGCCTTCCTCTACAGACAATTCGCACTGATAGTTCATTTGGCAGGTATCAAGCTTCACCTGTCAATCACCATGTAATATGGTTACCAAGGCCAACAAGTCAATCAAATCCCGACAATGAGCAACTTTCCTAAAAAAATCTAAGTTTAGAGTTAGATTAGGTTAAACATCGGATTTTGTACCGCGCAGTCTCTTTTGTCTTCGTTTCACAGTTATATGTCTATATTATGATTGTATATGCAAAGCATACATTTGCATTCAACGCCGATATGTTACTTTCTAAAATTTTGTCCAAACCTGTCAAACGTTACAACTGTACACCATTCAAGGGTACAGAAAGGACTATATTAAACAGGATATCATGTTCTAACACTTATCGTCTAATATAATATTGATATATAAGTTGTCCTGATAAATTCAACAAGTGTCGACAAGGAAGGTTTTAGGGGATTTGTAGGGGAGCAAATAGGCAGCTTTTACAAACGCTACTGAGTCACATACACATGAAAAGTTTATAATGTACGGCAAATTAGACATGGGACTGGGTCTGGGAAAGGATCGTTTTCAATACATAAGTGATTGATATTTCCATGATTCTTCGAGCTAGGGAGATGTAAGGACAAGAAACTATTTATCTGCCTTCTACTGTTATTGCTGCTTCAAGCTTTTATCGTACATATGTTTTCAAAGAAACACGCGCGAGAGCATGCTGATTTATTGCCTCATTACAGGTAAGTAAAACATTCTTAGGATGTCAGATTTTCCCAACAGTTGTTCTAATCCTGTCATAAAATGATTATGACATTTCAGAAACTCTTAATATGCGTTTTACGCTGCCTGTACCGATTTAGTTCCTCTTGGTATGTTTACAGCTACAACTTGCCCAAACTAAACGAACATCTCTGTAGCTGTTGTTTATGTCATTTTTTCGAAGATAATCGGTACCAGTGTAACTATTTTGCCTCGTCTCTTACTGACTGTTCTTGTTATAAAATATACTTAATTCGTGATATTGTCTATTATCCCTAACAACGAGCCGTCCTTCACTCATAATACCCTATTCTTCTTTCTTTCTGTAAGACTATTCTTGCCCTCTGTTATATGAGGTCAATACTTTCTTCTTCCACTTTCTTCTGTCAATGGCTTCATTTCGGACCTCTTCTCATGTGTTCCAACCCATTTCTTTCATCTCCTTCTTCGCCAGTTTCTGCCAGGTCAACTTTGGTCTTTCACGTTTCCTTGCCCCTTCTGGTTTCCATATAATGGCAGTAGTCATTAGTCTCTCCTCTGGTCGTCTCAGTGCATGGCCTATACATATCCACCTCCTTCATTTTATTTCTTCCATCAACGATATGTTCTCTGTAATTCTACAAAGCTCTTCGTTTGAGATCTTGTTTGGCCAAAACACCTTCATAATTTTTCTCAAACATTCGTTGAAGAAACCCAAAAATAAGACAAGTCCGTCATGGAAGCTCGAAAATAAGACAAAATAAATCTAAACACCACTAATTGATTTCTTTGTAAAACAATTTTTAAAAAAATATAAATAAATAGGTCTTTTCACTGTTGCATTAGAAAGTTGCAAAGAGGTGTCAATGTTCCATTTTGAGTTTTGAAGTTTTTCATGGAATTCAATAGAATTTGATTGGGTTGAGTTGGATTGTAATGAATTTTGTTTACTGCCACATCAGTAGAGATTTATTTTCTACTACAGTGTTCCCTCCTTAAAATGCTCTTCAAAAGGAGCCGTAAAAGTAGCCTGCTATATAAGCGAGGGAACCTTATATTGAGGGATGCTCCAATAAGGTTGTGTCATAATAGTGCATCAAAGACAGAAAGATGGTTTATCTAATGCTGTGAAATCACATTATTAATCTCATTGGTCTTGAGCTAAAATTAAATGAAATTATTCAAGTAGCAATTATGAAACAAAATGCAAAATATTTAATGCGATTCATGACCATACCCGCGTTATAAGAGAGGCAGATATATATTCAAGAGCTATATAGTGAGGGACCACAGTTTTCACTGGTCACAAAATGTTGTGTAATATTGCAATAAGTGAAGCCTATAAACATATATCGGACAGAGAGATTATAAAGTCCGCACGGAAGCTCCTTCTTAACCTTGAAAATCTATATAATTGTATTCTTATCCCCATACTTTGCGGGGTAGGAGGTATTGTGCTACCCTCTGTCTCTCCATCGGTCTGTCAGTCAGTTACCACAACTCCTCCTAAACCGCTGGGTGGAACTTCGCGAAACTTAGCGTTTGGATTGCTCTTGTGGTAATCGTCTGCACGAGTAATGTCATACTTGGCTCCCGTCTCTGTGGTTCTGGGGACGGTTTTACGGATCATATGTACACAAATTCAATTACAATGACATTTTTAAATAGTTTCTAACCAAACTTAACACATGTAGTTAAAGCAGGAAGAGGCGTCATGTATGTGACTGATTTTGCATTATGACCCTGCGTCACTGTCTGGGGCAGGAGAAGGTATATTGGAATATGTAGTAAACGGCGTGGGGATTTTAGAAGTCTTGTCGTTGTAGTTGCCCTTTTTGTTTTGTTTCTTAATTGGACATATGGATAGATGTATGAACTGAAGTTTGGGGCCTTATAGCACAAACGTAACGCAATCGCTTTGCACTACTGTGGTCCCGGGTTCGATCTCTGGGATAGCACGTGCCAGGATAAAGGAGTTGCCCCTCTTACGCTGGTGGTTTTCTCCGGATTCTCCGGTTTCCTTAACCACAAAAGACCACACTACGTCACAATCTGAGCCATAGAGAGCGTTTTAAAATCACAGTAAACCCTCACTATAACACACTTTGCTATTACGTATTCCTTGATGTAAGGAACACCCTCATTCAAAATGAGACTACTTCTTTATAGCTAATACATCGCTATAACGAAAGCTTAGTATGAACTCCAAATCGTACGTTATAGCAAGGGACCACTGTATGTAGGAAGTCAGAACTTTTTTTTAGAATCTTTAGAAAGTTTAAGAGTAAATAAGTAGATAAAGGTAAAAATACTAAATAAGTAGATAAAGGTAAAAATACTAAATAAGTAGATAAAAGTAAAAATACTAAATAAATAGATAAGGTAAAAATTCTAAATAAATAGATAAAGGTAAAAATACTAAATAAGTAGATAAAAGTAAAAATACTAAATAAATAGATAAAAGTAAAAATACTAAATAAGTAGATAAAAGTAAAAATACTAAATAAGTAGATAAAAGTAAAAATACTAAATAAGTAGATAAAGGTAAAAATACTAAATAAGTAGATAAAAGTAAAAATACTAAATAAGTAGATAAGGTAAAAATACTAAATAAGTAGATAAAAGTAAAAATACTAAATAAGTAGATAAAAGTAAAAATACTAAATAAGTAGATAAAAGTAAAAATACTAAATAAGTAGATAAAGGTAAAAATACTAATTAAATAGATAAAGGTAAAAATACTAAATAAGTAGATAAAAGTAAAAATACTAAATAAGTAGATAAAAGTAAAAATACTAAATAAGTAGATAAAGGTAAAAATACTAAATAAGTAGATAAAGGTAAAAATACTAAATAAATAGATAAGGTAAAAATACTAAATAAATAGATAAAGGTAAAAATACTAAATAAGTAGATAAAAGTAAAAATACTAAATAAGTAGATAAAAGTAAAAATACTAAATAAGTAGATAAAGGTAAAAATACTAAATAAATAGATAAAGGTAAAAATACTAAATAAGTAGATAAAGTAAAAATACTAAATAAATAGATAAAGGTAAAAATACTCAATAAATAGATGAAGGTAAAAATGCTTTTACCATGATTTATCCAGTCTCTACTAATTCCCATTTTGCTAAAAATATACACAAATGCAATTTGTTAAAATTACAAACACCGTAAGCTATCGATATATCAATCTCTCCTAATTCAGATAATTAGCTTAAAATGCTTTTCACTTTATGTTATGCCCTTAACTGACTCGAATTACACAAGGCTTGACACCGCCAATGGCAGCGTGTCAAGATTTTCCGGCCGCTGGAGACAAAAGTTATTACATGATTGAAATGGACTTTTCAGAGTGCGAGCCATTAGCTGGATATATCGTAGGATGATTAGAACAATAAGGTGCAATACGGTTTACGATGTGCATAAATCCTAGTAAATGACCAATCTGGCATCGATTCATTCATCACAATAGACTGCTCTGTGTTTAGAAAATCGATGGAATTTTAATAGCAGGTTAAGTCGCGTTCATCGTAAATCTTATTTAATTATCCATCGAGGGGTGGTCAAATTTCTGACACTTGAAAACAAGCTTGTTAGGGTCGTATTAACCTTTCCCAGGACGGACATATTTTCCTATGATGCTAATTTCGACGCCATGCTATTTACAGATGTTTACCCTCCATTTTACAGCCACGGCAAATATTGACAGACGGTGAATTCAACGTGTTATGGTTATTTGACCGTACTGTCTGTACATCATCAGCCAAGAGTGAGCCATTTCTTTTCCTTCTTTTTATTATTGCCAACTACCGTGAATTGAAGCAAGAGAGAGAGAGAGAGAGAGAGAGAGTTGGAGTTTTGGTTCGAGTTTCTGTTTCATTTTCAGAGCATAAAAGTTGACCTTACAAAAATAAAACCATTCACAATGATAGGACACATCTAGTTCTCAAAATCATGCTCACGGTCTATGCGCATGTTATATATTATTCTAGACGATGGAGCCATGGATAATGCAGTGTTATCTCTCTAGCTTTGCACCTTTGCGGTCCATTGTTTTGAATATCTGTTTCAGTAAGTGCAAGGTTTCTTGGCTTGAGATCTCAGGACGTGTTTTTTCCAGGTTCTCAAGTCTCAGTCACCTCAACACTCAACATCACCTCACGTCAATAACTTATTCCGCCCGAGTTCCTCTGGCCTCGTAGCTTTTTTTATATCTACTAGCAGATAGGGACATAAACTGCTACATAACGAAATCGGTAGAATTCATTATCTACGGAACACATCGGAACTTAATACTACATTGTATAGAACTGTCAGAGGTGTTTAGTTTGCATCAAAATTCATGAGATCGAAACTCCTCTGCCTATGTCATGGTCGGTGATAGTATTTTCCGAGCTATTCCATAATGAGTACATTCTACCCATTTCATTATGTAGCGGTCTCTGGCCCTCTCAGAGAGTAGATACGAAAAAGCTGGGAGACCCAGAGAAAACTCGGACTACAACTTGTAAAAAATTATTATACAATCGACTTAGAAAAGTCGAAACTTTTAACAACTGTACCTCGAGTTCTGTTTTTCTGTTGTCGACAAGAAATTTCGAACAAGAATATAAATACTCAAATATATGTGACAGTAGTATACTTCAAATGTTATAATAATTGTAGCCAATATGAATTTAGAAATCAGGGGTAATAACTCCTTTAAATGATAACACAGAAAGCTGATACTCATACTTGTTCAAGCAGTATTCCACAAGAACTTAAATTGGTGAGAATATGCGGCTGCCAGGCATATCGACAATTACAACTTTGAATTCAGTTCGTGGTGGAATGAAATGGAGAGGAAATAAATTATAGTGATATTTTCCCACAGTACAAACAGGGGGTGATCACTCTGCGCCATCGCCGCCAAGTAAGCGCCTCTGTTATCTGGCGATTTACTATCCAATTTTGGATATTATCCCTACACCAACCAGCTTGGAGGACACGTATGTTTGACTCTAACAAAATAGTTCCAAACACTCACCCCTTTACTTTGTTTTTTTTGTTGTGACAACTTGCTAAGGTAATTCTAATATATGTCTTGATTGTAATCAGAACTAAGTAAAATTCTTCATAAAAGTGTGTTAACGTTTTTTTGCAACGTAAAATTGACAATGCTCATTGAAGCACTTCTGATGTCAAATCTTCAGTGTCCAGTGTCGAAGGTGCGTAGTTTTTGCACGTTGACCACTTCTGTTGTCAAATCTTCAATTTAGGAGGTGAGTAAATCTTTAATTTAGTCCGCAATCCCATAATGCCTAAATGGAAGCGATCGGTTTTGGAAAACACCGGAACTTAGGAAGTTTGAGAGGGTGATATGCACTTTTAGAGCAGCTGAAGCCGATATTTTACAAACAAGCATCTTAGTAAAATTGAGATAAAGCCCATCCTACCTAGCGCATGCGGTTTCAGATTCATGGACCATATAACTTTCTATTTTGTTTTGTGCATCGGCTACAGTGTAAACTGATCAATCAGAGCCTTGATGTGTTACGCTGGGCAGAGATTTAGCCGCTCAGTAACATTACAAATGTGGAAACTCACGCTATCAAATCAGTTTACGCCATAGAGTGGTTTGTATTACACACATAACAACGTACATGTAAACCACTAATTTGTCTGCTTTGTATACTTGAGCTCAATATCAAACGTGATACTCTGAGTACGCCTTTGTTTTATAATTCTGACTGAAGTTAGGGCGTTTCTGAAAGAGCTATAGAATGTAACACTTTTTTTATTTGAAACCTGAGCATGAGTTTCATGTGATGTAAAAAGAAAGAAAAAAAATTTAAAAAAAAAAAAAACAAAAAAAAAAAACGTTAGTCGAAAAGGAAAGTCAAATACAGTTTGGGTTTCTTGTGGATGCTCAAGAGTGACGATGACTCATTTACCTTGAACAAGTATTATCCATGCAAATTTACACATGTATTTCGTTGCTATTATTTTTCCTCACGAAATTGTTATGTTGCCACTTCTGTGGTTTGGTTTTAGTGTTTTACGGCACAGCAATACATGAAGGGTACCTAGTGCCGAGGTAATTGGAGTAAAGTGCCTTTGCCCAGGGACACAACCCGGGCTGATCCAATTGTAGGGTTCGAACCCGCACCGTTCTGTAGCTAGTCAGGGACGCTAACAACTTAAGGCACAGCGGCTGCACACCTGCTCGACAAGTATGTATGTATGTATGTATGTATGTATGTATGTATGTATGTATGTATGTATGTATGTATGTATGTATGTATGTATGAAGGCATATCAGGACAATCTTGGCTATAGATAAATTGCTAATTACCGCGTTCTTAGATAATCAACTAAGAAAAACGCCGAAGCTAATAATGCAGAAGTGTATGGAGGCATCTTTCTATCTTCTCGTTCCCAGTATTTGATGCTTGTGCATGTTCTGCACCATGATGATCACACAGATTTTGCAAACAAATCCGTATTTTTTTAAAAAGCGAATCTGTACTGAAAGGAACTTAACACAGGATTCGGTAGAGAACTCAAACAGTCGAGGTACATATAATTTATATGGACATTTCTCTTAAATCGATCCCTCTGCTTGCTTTATTTTTTAATTACTGAAGTAGTTTTGAATACAAAAATAAACAGTAACTGCAGGAATTTGAAATAATGGTAACAATTTAATTTCAGTCTTGGCAAATATTTCGCACTTTGGGCCGTCCGTCCGCATATCCACATTTGGAAGAGGAAAAATTCGAAAAAATGGTTGCATTTGCTAGATAATAACTTTATAAATACGGAAAATGTTAAAGAAGTTCAGTAAAGCTCATGCTTATGGAAATATTTTAGTTTAAGCTTGTGAAAATCTAGCGCATGTACCATGTGTTGGAACTGCCATACTGCAGACATAAAATGTATGAATTATATGAAAGCATCAGAGGATCTCCGAATAGTCGATGCGTTACGAGGTTTGTTTGTATTCTGCCGTACAAGAAAGAAAGATACAAGATGCAATAAATTTTATTTTACGTCGGTGGTCTGGGTAAAATACATGAAACACTAGCTCTGTGCGAGCTATTTTACTGACATGACATAAAAAAAAAATCATAATTCAACAGACAGGTACAGATAGTACATATTTACAGTGAAATAATACACATATAAACATTACAATGCCATCGGTAACACCACAACAGTAAATAATATGCAATTTATTATATATTTTTAACGTATGACCATATATAACACATCACAGAAAGGATTACCCTTAATAATTTAAGTAGGGAATATGACAATTGTATTGTTAAAAGCATGCACAATGTCAATGATAAGAACAGATTAAAAGGCAAGACAAGAGTATAAAGTATGCATATAAAGGCGAACATTGGATAAGAAATATGACATAAGGAGAATGAGGGTGTTAAAAGTTAAATAGGCGTTATGGGTGCAGAATGTAAGTCAGATTATCTCAGTGAAATTGATAACCTTAAAGTTAAAATGGCGCCGACCGCTAATTAGAGAGACATAAAGCACATTTACAGTGCGTCGCAGACCATGTCTGAATCAGCCTGCTGAATTCATTCAAATCAGGGATTATTCTCAGTTCCAGACTCTGAGAACGTAAAATATGAAAGAGAGCTTACCATGTGGTCTTTACCCTTCGTACTGTGACCAGATTTTGGTGTCTAAGATTATAGTTGCAGTTTTTTTAATGTGACCAGACTACTGAAGTAATTGGGTGTTTTCTTGTGAAGTATCTTATATACTTCCATTGGGATATATCTTAATCTACTAATGTGTAGAGTAGGAAGGTTTGTTTTCTTAGCAGAGAGTCATGTGAGCTATTAAAATCATCAACACCAATTTTAGTGCCCTATACAGTATTTTTTCCAATTTGTCAGAGTACATGTTTCAGTTTGGCACTACATGTTTCAGTTTAGAACTACATGTTTCAATTTGGCACTACATGTTTCAGTTTGGCACTACATGTTTCAGTTTGGAACTACATGTTTCAGTTTGAGAGTTGGGTATTTTTCAGGTGGTTTATTTTCATGAATAGCTTGTATGCTAGGGTGAATAGTAATGTTATCTAGGAGTTCATTTGACACAATGGTTTTTGCAATGTTAGTGTAGTGCTCATTGAAAATTTCACATACTTCAGTCTGCTCAGTAATCAGGGCATCACCCTCCATCAGAATGATGTTACAGTCTGAACTTTTATTTTTGGTTGGTGAAAAAGGTTTAATGGTAGGCCAAAAGTCCTTAGATTTTGGGCCAACACTACAAATTTCAAAGAAACAAAGTCTAATAGATTATCTTCTGAGCTTGGTGACAAAATTTCTCTGTTTTTTGTTTTTTTGTTTGTCATTTAGTTTTATATTTTTAAAAGTTGTTAATGGCCGTACGCTTTTTATATATGACCTCTCTATGTTCACTATTCGTGTGGGGGAGGGTTTTTTTTTTTTTTTTTTGGGGGGGGGGGTATTTTTTCGGGCATGATTGTCAATGACCTCCAATAGTTGCTTTCATGTGTATAATATTTATCACCAATATCATCAAACGTGTCAATTGGATGAAAAGGTATTTTATGAACATCATCTAGGAAATGTTTCTCGTCAAACATTTTGTAGCTTCTGAACGTGATTTTCTCACGTCTGTTTGAAACATAATATTCTTATAGTGTTGTGGCTATCATGTTATGCCAGTCACTCACTCCACATTTGAAATGTATGCTATGACAAAAGAATTTCGGACTGTAAGTAACACTAATATCTATTAGGGAAGGGAAGCAGTCTTTAACATAGCAAAGGAGGTTCCCTATGACATTTGTTAAATTGAAAGTATCAAAGTTTGATGTAAGGGTTTGACTTTATTCCGTATTTAAGAAATCATAGTCGAGAGCACTTACTAGACATACATTTTTATACTTGGTAAAAAATAGTATTTAATTTGGTTTCTATATCAGCCTCAAAGACAGCATTTGCTAAGCTTGGGGATCTGTAGGAACATAGAAAACCCCCAACATGTTTATTGAGGCGGAATTCCATAAATATTGATTCAGTTTGGTTACATTTTAAGCTTTAAATTCGCCGGAAATGTAGGCCAGACCTATAGTAAACAAGCATACCTTCACCATTACAGTTTCTGCTTTTCCTTTCAAGATTGTAACCTTTGACCTAAAATAAATCTGAGCTTAACGAAGTGACAATTTTAGTCTCTGATAACACAAAGAAGATCTACTAGATTGTCCAGTAAGATCGAGACGATATCATTAAATTTATATCGTATATACAATCAACAGCTAAAAATGTTATTCGAGTGAAATATTCGCATAAAATAAAAAAAATGTAAAAATGTGACTACCAGTACCACTCTTAACATTTTCGTTCTGACTGACTGACTTTGTTATGTACATACCTAAATCAACCACAAACAACCCTGCCACAGCCAGACTAGGGGTAAGGTACTAAAGCGTCAAGAAGAAGCAGCCAATGCACATTTTACGTATACTTTATTTCATCTGACTAATACATGCGTGGGAGAAAAAAGTTCTTATCATGCCACGCCTTGTATATTTTGTGTTCTCTGTGCAACTGTATTCTTTTCATTACCATGACAAACTTTGAAAGACCGAACACCGTGACTGAAGAAGTGACACCGTGACCAGAGGGGCGGAAAGCTGACCACTGTGATGTAGGTAATTTTAAAATTAATAATTAGCAGGGTCTTATTGTAAAAAAAAAAAAAACACAGCTGAAGCCGGCTTCGTGAGAAAAAGAAAAAAAAAAAGGAAAGGCTGGCTTGGTAAATAACGTTTTAAATTACCTACGGAGGTGGAGGTGGCCAAAAAACAATAGTTTTACTACTACTCCAAAGCTAATATTCTTATCATGCCTATAATAAAAAACTCGAGAATTTAATTTTGCCTCAGAAAAAGAGTATTAATCTTGTGTGCTAGAACTAATAGCTGAAATTTCCAGTGAATAGAATAAATTTTAAAGTACTTTTATCAAATCGAAAAATAGGTGAGTAAACGTATGGCTGTATACTCATTAATATTCTGCATGCATAGTACAATTTCTAATTTTACTTGAATGAATGAACATCCAGGCGATTGTATATCATAGTGATATAATCATATAAAAAACTAAAAGAGGTAAGCCATTTTATAGTGGGTGAGTGGCAGGACCCTTTTGTAAAACTCCAGTTTGAGCCGGCTTCGTGTGTGTGGTCTCAGCCGGCAGGGCAAGCGTTTAAGACCAGCTCATGGGGGCGGCGACTTACCGTTATTTTGAGTCGGGGGGAGCTTTGGTGACCAGCATCCCGCCCGCCCTCCCCCTCGCAGACTCATAATGGTGCTATGATCGTGCTTCCTGCTTGCTGCTCCCCATAGCTAGTTCAGGAATGACCTCATGTGGTCCGCTCCTCCCAGCCTGCTGAAGGATCCCAATCCCGCAGATCCTTTGCTCCAGAATCTTTGGCCCCTCACACTGAGTTAACCAGTATCTTCCCTCGAACCAACGTCACCATTAACCTCAGTATCCGGGTTACACAACCCCACGGAATTCGACGACTCTCCGTTACAGCTTAAAATACAACAACTGAACCGTGTAATACATGAGACACGTTGAAGTACGACAATAGTAATATGCATTACGCATGCCTGCACATGAACTAACTTCGTTACACATTACATTCTTTCATACGACTGTACGAGATTATTATTACAATAACCACGGTCACACATAAATATCTCTTCGACAAGAATAATCGCACTGTATTATAAAAAAACTCGTACATTTCTTATCATTTAACATATCATTGAATTCGACTTGTCTGTTCAGCTACAAAATGTCTAACCTGAAACAGACTATGTTCTATCCAATAACTTGGCGTTATGTGCCATAGATCTGACATTCTAGAAAATTTAGAATAAATTCTGTAATATTCAATATATTAAACAATTTCAGCACATAGAACGGATAGCAAGAAAAAATAGTTTTCATTTTCACATACCTTAACAGCTTAAGATTGCTTCCGTAAAGTGGACAGTTTCCTGACAAAACTCATCCGTATTGTGACGGTGTTTAGAGGAATAGCCCCGCAAGTACCATAATCGTGGTCAAATCCAAGGCCAGAGAACTCGAGGCAAACGAGTCCCCCATATCCGGCGCTTCGTACGTGATACAGTGAGTGCACAGAAATTATTATTTCTGAATCGCCAAGGTTAAAACTATACACACCCGGGTAACGCTGTAAGCCGCAACGAAACCTAACTACATTTTCGTTCATATATAATACAAAGGTATTTCTTACACACAATTCCGTGACACCCGTCACAATTGCAATTAAAATGTATTCGTATTTTTACTTGTTCATCAAAAGGTTTGCAAATATCATTCATTTTTTAGGTTGCCTTTGTCTTTCGATGTTTGGATCATTTAGACCATGCCTACCATGAGTAGATGAATACAGAGAAAAAGCATCTTCCAAGTAGTTCAAGTACTGAGTGACTAAACATTGCTTTATAATCTTTGATTTAAGTAGTCATGCGTGTTGGCGCTGTTTTTGTTGAAGTCTTCAATGTTTCTCTGGTAATCTTCTATGATTTCTTCATGTCTAATTCGTCCTCCATTCGCTCCAATAGGATCAAATAACTTGGAACACATAGTTGCTTCCTGAAAATGCTGTACCGTCTGCTTTTACTCCTCAATGATAACTGCTGGTGTAGCCATTTATCGTGCTGTATTTAAAAGTATACAATTTTGATACTGCTGCCAGAGTTTATTGTACGTTCTAAATGTGTTTAATTCCAGTGATTAAAATACTGATCCCTTCATGATGATACATTCGTGTTTGATTTACACCGTGAAGGTTTGACACGGATTCTTGTTTAACGTCTAATGAGTAAGACAATGTTGTTTCTTTACCTCTAATACAATGTAAAAAATAAACATAAACACACTACAATCTTGTAATTGGGGGTTCAATGTGAAAGTTGACAAAAACTGTATAAGCCTGATTTGTTGATTTAAAAAACGTGATGCTCAACTCCATTTATCATGTGCAACTTGTATTGGGAAAACGTAATTGAGCATAGTTAAATTTTTAAATGTCAACTAATGTCTTAAGTAAATTTAAGATTTAAAGACATTCAGCAACCCTTTCTTATACTTGAATGCATGACCACACCCTACATGTGCTAGATTAACACTTAAATTAATACCACCCGGATTCTTCTGACTCGATGCAATACGAAAATCGTAAAGGAATATACATCAAGGCATTAGTTTCGTTTTCTCATCACACTAATTTTTGTTTTTATTGATTTCATTTTTTCTCTAATTCATCCATTCTAGCTCCCAGTACAATGTTCTTTACATCCATTTCCATATTCAATTCAGTTTAGAATACCTCTGTTATTTCAGTTTTAACTGTATGACCAATGAACAAGATTCCCCAAAAGTGACGTCAACACCTATAAAATAATAGATTGTGATGTTTCAAACTGTTTCACTTCTTTCATGTTGTGTTATTTCACTTAGTGTGATTTTATTGTTTTGTGACTTTGTAGACTCTTTTGTTGTTTATGGACTTACCTTTTCAGGCAGTGTTCCGTCTTGTATCCTTTTACATTGTATTGGTTTTTCTGGTTTTTGGAAACGTAGTTTGAATCAACTTTATATTCTCGAATGTTATCTCTTTTCATTTCTTCTGTGCTGGATTTTATCAAATTGATAGGACATACATTGTAGTCGCCATATCACGTTTTTCACATGTACCAATTTGTTGTTAAACCGCTATATTTTTGGACATAGTTTGGCCACGTAATAAATATAAATTCACATGAAGTGCATATTTTAACTCTCCCATTTTGTAATGCACTGTTTTTACCATATCTGTCAAAAACTCATAGTTTTCCTGCTCCTCGATATTACCTTCTATGTATTTCGATTCCACCATTTATGTTAATGGAATAATGTTTTCTGTGTTTCCAAACTGTTCATTATATCCTTTAAATTTCACGAAAGCATACTGTTTTCCTTTCTGTTTTTTGGTCTTCCAAATATTTTCAGTTTTGTATACGCCATCCTGTTTGTCATACAGAGAAAACTCTTACTTGTTAAACGTGCCCTCTATATCCTCTACATTAAAGTATTAAAGCTTTTAACAACATGATTACCGTGTATCACTTTTATGATTTTGAATATTTTCTCGGTGAAGTTATGAAGGTAGCTTTTTGAAAAAACTGTTTTGTATCTCGAAATTCTGACTGTTGCAACACTCAAGAGTTTTGGAGTTCCATATGTATCAGTTTTCAAATAACCGAATAGACTGATCCATACTTTTTATCTATTTTATTTTTCTCGCTCGCTTCAGCTGGAGTCATGTCTATTCATGTGTGAGGAATGTTATTGTATCCATCGATAGCTTTGGTAACAACGTCAACCCATTTTCTGGCTTCATTTTGTGTGAACTACTTGCACATTATAGTTTTTGTTAAACCTTTCAACTACTGATGCTTTTTTTGTCTGAGTAGATTGAAAGGTACTTTTTCCTTGTCCAACAAAACCTAGACTAGTAAACCTGTTTGTCCTCATCAAACTGTATCTTTTCAGGCTTTCTCTCTTTTACGAAGTTTGAGAAAGCGTCTTGCATGTCATTTCCATTTTTTCTTTTGACTCTCTGAGCACATGTTAAGATGTTTTTGTATCCATTGTTGTAAATTTGACGTGCTTGCATGTCAACAATGTCTGCTTGCCATCAGTCATCCACATGAGCAACATAAACCCTTCAGAACGCAAAATTTGTTTTCTAGCTTGCTTGTGCTGTGTATATGTAGATTATTCGGTTAACCAGTCTTTCAGCTCAGTACATTTTATCATAGTTTTCTCCCGTTTAATTTGTTCCAACAATTAATATATATATATATTTGTGTTAGCACCTGTACGTCCAGGATACTAATAAAGGTGTCTTAGATACGGTTATATGTATTGCTCTCCAAAGTCCAACTTTGGTGATCTGCAACCGGAATACCTCATATCCGACGTATATATATACCAAATAAATCTTACTAAAAGCACTCAAAGTAACATACAGATTTTACTTATTGTTACGTTTTATCACTAACTGGCGATAACTGTATGAAATAGTTTATTCCTTTATGATAGCTTTTATTCACTAGAAAAAGAAAAAATTGTGTTGCTTTTATATGAAAATTTGAGAAGAAACACACGAAACAACATGAAATGAAAGTACTGATCGATACTGTGAAGTCGAGCACAAGTTACCCAAGGAATGTGTTCTACAGAAACAGCAGCATATCTGTAAGTCAGCTAACAAAATAATAATAATAATAAACAAATACAAAAGACGTTACTTTTGGAATGTGTATCTATCTCAAATTTATTCACAAAGAATACACACAGATTGCTTACAGAGGTCATAATTACCATTGAAGCATGTTACAGTTTGCTATGAATAATTATGAAATTTGTGTATGATGAACTGAGATTAAAGAATTCGAAGTATTTCGATTCAAACGATATTTGTCACATTGTGAGACAAAATAACAGAAAACAAAGCACAGTCATCTAACTGATGAATTTTTAGATACCTACTCATAACAAATGCAATTTAAACCATAGATGTGCGAAATTCATATCTCTATTCATTCACGGTCTCTCATGCTATGACAGTCATTTGTTCATATAGGAGCTTGTGAGACAAAACCCTGAGAATGATGTAAAAATCCTCTTTAACACTGATAAAAAATACACCTCTTTCAGCAAAAACGTCGTACTTGCAAGTTTATGAAAGAGGGGAATAAATTAACTGTAAAAAGAACAATTACATTTATGGATAGTTATGGAATCATGGGGCAAGCTCTTGAACAGAGTTCAGTGAAACAGTATTGCCGACTATTCAAGCTTTTTAATCATCTTTGTTCAATAAAAACATCTCAAATCAGGATTGTCAATACATTCAAGGTGTGATGTCACACTTCAACCTTATAATACTGGATGACCTTGAAAACTACTACGCCAAAATAGATACTTTAATTTTATTTTCAATGACTTTAGAAATATATGAATGAAAAACTACAAGCTAGATCCCGCACACTCGTACGACGCTCCTAGGTCACAATGCAAGTTTGAAGATATCTAGCTGTTTACTGTTTACTGACACTGATTATGATATGTTCCTGATGATGGAGCGTGTAATTTGCTGCGGGGGTCGTTGGGCATTAGCATCGTATCATACAGATATGCTAAATTCAACCATAAATTATATGCATCTGATCATGGAAAAATTAAGTATGACGGTGATTATGATGAGAGAAAACCCAAGTCATTCATCACATACCTTTATACTAATAATTTCTACGACTGAGCAATGTCTCAAAATTTACTAGTACAATACTTCAGATGGGAACTGAACAAGAATTCAAATGTATAAAAGAAATTCTCCTCAAAATACCTGATAATAATGAAATGATATGATACTGGAGATTTGAAAACATATACACGAATATTTCAAAGACTATCCCCCCCCCCCGCCAAGTGAAACAAGTCCCTTAAATGGACAATCTACAAAAACATTTTATAGAAGAGAAAAAGCCACTAAGCCAAGTTATTGTGCGCATTGAACAAAATAAAAATAAAAAAAATAAACAAATTAAGTGTGTGGTATATATATATATATATATATATATATATATATATATATATATATATATATATATATATATGTGTGTGTGTGTGTGTGTGTGTGTGTGTGTGTGTGTAGTCCTATATAGAGTTCGATACTTCATTGGGACAAAAAGTAACTAACGATTTTGAGAAGGCTTTCTGTAAATTGATGAACAATAACGTATTTCCCAGACCGAGTGAGAATTTGAGGAGAAAGACAAATGTAAAAATATGTACAAACTCACCAACCATATCTCTAGTGGATTTACAGTGTTAGAACTATAAAAGTGGCTAATGAATGATTTCTACTACAACAAGATGAATAGCAAGTGCGATGCTAATGTAAAACTACTTCGAACGGATACATAATGTGTACCAGTGCTAAGACAAAAGAATGTTATGATGATATTAAGGAAATATACACTTTTACGATACAAGCGGCTATCAGAAGGACACCATCTTTTAACATTCTGATAGTGAGCAAGAAAGTTGTCGTCTTAGAACTAAACGGTAAACCGATTAGAGAGTTTCTAGATTTAAAGTCTAAGCTCTATTAATTCAAACAAGATTATGAAGAGAAGAAAGTCTGCAAATATAAGAAATACGTGATCAAACAAAATTTGAGATTTGACATGTACAAGGAATGCATATTCAATAACGAGGACAACTACCAACAATTGTCATTGCCTAGATCGTACGATTATGACATGTCCACGGTTAATATAAACATTACCAGACAACTATTTTTAAATCAATGATTTAAGAACGAATCCATATTTAAAATCCATTAAATACGAATGTCTCATATACTAGATCCGCCTATTGTAAAAGACACGTGTTGTACTAGTATATGTGAAATCGAAAATGTGAGTGATATCACCAAGAATTTCAAATTGTCTTTAGTTCTAAAGGTGTTGTCTCAGCTTGAAAGCTACAGAAACGTCCGAAGAGCTTGCGAAAGTGCTGGTTAGAATACTAATTATAAACTTATGAAAGAACACGGAATACAATCTCCTTTAAGTAATGGCAAAATTAGTCAAATTGAACAAAAAGATAGACAAAACAATCCCACAGGAATAAATACACCTGCGTAAGTGTCTAAAACGCCAAAAAAAAAAAGCAGGGAGAGAAGAACAAGTGACGAAATTTTCCTGATCAACCAGCTTACATAGCAGACGGAGGTCGACCTAAATACATCTATAATGTAAATAGCAAAGAAAACGCGGATAGAATTACTGATGAAATTGAATGTTAAATATACCTTCCAGGATAAATAGAATGTCTAGAGCTAGTTAAATTAGTGAAAATCATCAACATAGGATCTTACTGTACAACAAGCAATATGTGCAAGAAAAGAGATAATTACTGCCAAAGTAAATAGTTGATATTTTAAATTGTTTGTGTTATTTTATTTGGCAAAAATTGTTTAAAAAAAAATACATGGAATAAAGAGTTGTATATAGATCTGTCATCATAAAAAAAGATGTCTGCTTTGCATCAAGCATCAATGGGTTAAGCGTGGCGTTGTGACTCAGTAACAAAACTTGTTGCGGAACAATATCAGACATTTATAGATTATACATGGAGCTACTATTCATATATTTTCCCATTACTTCGCTCGACTTCCAAAGCTTAGAAAGGCTTCTTTTATCTGCCTTCGTTCCCTCTATGTATCATACGCTTTGCATAGCATTGACTAGTAAATATCGGTATTTTATATCAGGATTTGTCTTTCTTGTCCGCTAAAAGTGAGTATTTCTTCTGATTAAATGTTTAATTCACAATCTTGAACTTCTTCGTCTGTTTTCTTTTTTTCTTTTTCTAAAATTTTTGACTCTGTGTGCCTTTTTAAATAAATATATTGCACTATTTTTCCACAATCACATTTCATAGTTCTTCTTTTTCCCCAAGGAATGTATAAATCTAAATATTTTTCCACGCATATATCCAAATATGTTTCCTTAAAACAAAATATTTGCTCCTCGAACTCATTTCGAAGTTTTTCTCATGACAAACCTTATATATATATATATATATATATATATATATATATATATATATATATATATATATATATATATATATATATATATATATATATATATATATATATATTGACACAAAAATTGATAACGGCGCAAATTCAAAACGGTTTCCCAACGTTTTGAGCTAAACAAGCTCTTCGTCAGGGGAACAAACAGCTTACATATACGGGACAAACACGAAACTTAAAATCTAAAATAAATTCTGGACTCCTACATATTAGAATCACTAGTGGGAATTTACAACAAGAGATATACAAAAATGTATGCAACAATAATAATAATAAACGAGTGGGTTATTGTGTCTATCACATAGAGAACCAACATGTTTTGACCTAATTCCAATTTGTGAACAAAGGACGGAATCACAGCACGACGAAAAATCAACGTCATCTACAAGATTTGCGAAATAAATTATATCCCGGTAGAGTTATGATTGGAGGTTCTAAAAGAAATCTGTCAAGAGAATTGTGTAGCGGGATAAAAATAATAATTATAAAAATAATAATAATGAAAATAAAATAATAAAAAATAATAATAAATGATAATACTTGGGTAATTATTATCGCAAAAAATTGCGTACGGGTGAAAAAATGATGACCTAATTTTGATAAGGTTGCAACGGGAAGGTTAGATTTTTATCTTCATTTAGTCCGAAATCTCCATGAGTTTTCAATTGTAGTATCCAGTATCGTTCCTTACGTGTGCGTTCTGTGTCGGTCCACCCCAGGTTTAATTCAGTGGGTATCATCTCAAGGGAGTCCACTGAATGTCCAGTCGAGTTTTAGCGATTGGCGACTTTCGTGTTGATTTTGTTGCGGATGTGGCTTTTGTGATTATTCATTCGCTTTCCTAAATGAAACGTTTCGCCAACATATTGTGTGGCACAGATCTTGCATGTCAGAAGATAGATTGCATTCTTGGCTTGACATCCTAACTTCTGATTGATCGTGTAGCTAACTCTTGTTGTCGAACTTCCGAAAGATTCGATCTCGGGCATATGTTTGCAAATCATACAACACTTGTCTCTGCAGCGGTATGTGCCTGAATCTGTGGTCTTGTTTGAAGTTATCTTGGCACTACTAGAATGGTCCTTGAGATTTTTAGGTCTACAGTACACAACCATAGGGACGTCTTTAAATATACCCTTCCGAGGTTCGGACGATTCAGCTTCCGAACGATCTGTTGTAGGTTCGGGGCATCGGGGTGGGAAGTTACCACGAAGGGGACACGCTTGTTGCTTGTCTTGGTGTTATATTTCAGGAGAGCTCCTTCTCTATCGATGAGTCTATTTTTGTTAATAGTCTGCTCCATGTACGAAGGCAAATACCGTATGGGAGATTTGTGTTATATATATATATATATATATATATATATATATATATATATATATATATATATATATATATATATATATATATATATATATATATATATACATAACATAGTTTTTCATCCATTTCTCACTCTGACGTTTCACACTGTTGTGTTTTGTCAAGAATCAAATCTGTGTTACACTTCGTAAGTAGTTTCCTTTAACGAGCTAAGCGAGCTAATATCTAGCTTTTAATTGTAATATTTCTTTACCTAAAAAAGCCAAAGGAAGTAGCTCGTAATTGATATTTATTATATACCTATTAATTTTCTACCCAAGAATGATCCCGTATTACCATACTCTCAAACGAGGCAGGAACCACGTTTTCCTCGAGGTTTCCTGGTTAAAATTGAACAAGAGTGAATAACTATGTCGTAGCCTCACTAGGCATACAAATGGAAATGAGCAGCATTCTCTTGAACAAATCTGTATCATCAAGTTCCAACAATGTGTCCCATCCCGCTGCAAACAACTCAAAATAATGCTGTCATTCCCATGAAAAGTCCCCATCGAAGCCTGTGACAATATCTCGCCAGAAACAGTTTAAATGCTATCAGCCGGGCCTAGGACAGAAACGTTCCTAGTTATTCAGCTGGTGAAATATTCGTGATACAAGTGATTTAGCAATCAAGATCGCATTAGGATTTTATATATCTATATATATATATATATATATATATATATATATATATATATATATATATATATATATATATATATATATATATATATCATGCAGCACTTGATGCCGCTTTCTTTGCGTTATACATTGTCTTGCTATTTAAATTCTTAGATTTCAAAATCGTACCACCACCATACAAATTATCTTTCGAAGAGACGACGAAGCTAACTGTGTCTGTAAGTTTTGGTGAGTTAACTTAGGACTACATAATCAGCAGTTGATTATTGCCTGATAAGATCCTGCCATAGTGATATTTATGCGTGTGGTGTAGTATAGAATTTGGAAATTGAGGGTTGGGTGGTTGGTGGTATCAATGCAGTGGGGGTATTTTTACTAATCGTACATTATAAATATGCCCTTATGCGTGTATACGAGAACATCATTTTCTTGAGAATGAGAACACAGTAGTGCAGGATAGGAGTTATTAGCACGGTGGGGATCCATTTTATGAATCGTACATTTCTGCAATATGCATTGCACGGTAACATCAATCGGTCACTTATTATCTTGAGAGTGAGAGTATAGTGGGATAGGAATGGCGAGTTCTCGCTTATTGCTCATGGGGGTTGGGGGGGGGGGTAAATTTGGCACTGGAAATTAGTTTTAATCATTTTAATTTATGTTTGTGTAGCAGCGGAGTGAAACGAATCTGCTCCAACATCATTCAAACTTTGAATTTAGTCCATTTTCTCTAAGTCACATTGCAAATTAACAAAAGTAAAATAAACAAAAACAATAGGAGGTGGCATAGAACCCCTCAAGTCCTAATGAGTTCTGGAAACGGAAGTTCTAGATGTAGATGTATTTATTTGCTTATTTATTGCAAAACCCACGGGAATACAGATGCCCATTTGTATTAAATTTAAAAAAGGTCCAGAACTCATTAAATGTACACTACTGTTATATGTAAGGAGAATTATAGGCAGAAATGCGAGTGTAAAAAGAGATTCTGTCTAGAAATTTTTATAACTCTTTTAAACTTTGTCTAATTATTTACATGCGATTGCCTTGAATTTGACGCATGTTTTATTAACTATAGTGTAAAGAATGCCTTTTTTTCCTGTTGACTCTTCTAGTTTCGCCTGCGTAAAAAGTATTTGTTCTAAAACAGATAATATAATTACACTATCTTTTGAATAAAAAATAACTGTGTTAGCTAATTTGTTTTTTGAAATGATACCCTCGAGTTATTAAATAGTTCTGTAACTGTGCCAGCATTTGTTAACATTTTTTGGAAATAATACCCTTAAGTCAGTATTAATTCTGTCACTGCTTGCTCTTCGTTTTCTTTTTTTTTTAAATAATGCTCTCTAGTCATTAACAGTTCTATAACTGTACTAACATTATTTTTAATGTTGGTTTTTCATGTTCTCATATCAGCCCACGAGTGTGTTAGTGCGAAAAAGGCAAGTGTACTAGCTTACCATCGGTGTTTGAGTTGTTAGTATATTAAGAGGTGGAATTTGGCTTTATCAGTGGATAATTTTGTTTAAATTCTTTTTGTATATATTGTACGTGGACATTACTAATTTAAATGTGTCCTAGGAGTCAATACGCTAAACTACTTCATCTTTAGACAATTATTTTCAATTATAATATCATTTACAATTGTACTGCTATTTTGTCCTCATAAATTATATGTGATGCAGTCTCACAGAATCAACTAGCATTTGTGTTCGAAACTAATTTTATTCACAACTTCAGCAAGCTTCCTCACCTCCTTTTTTATTTTTGCCAAAATTTTGAAATTAGGGGCGCTATATCTCCTGAATAGTGAGGTGGAACGGTATTCACGTCAAATGTCGCTATACGTGTGGGACGAGATGAAAATCTGTCTGACAAGTTTATATGATGGATGGATGGATAGATGGATGAATGTTTGAAAAAGATAGGTGGATAGGTTAATGTACGTGTGCAAGTACGGATGGATGGATGTTTAGGGGAATGTGATATGAACACGAATAAATGTTATTTAATTTCCTACTCCGACCGCTTCCAATGAAAGCATGGTATTATTTATAGCAATAACTAGAAGGAGGAGTTGAACAGGTCTTTTACAATTGTGCGATGGCACTATTAGTTTGACAATAATAAGGTGAGGTTCGTACACAGGAAATAATATTGTAGAAGGATGAGTTAAACACGTGTTTTACAAGTACTCTAATAGTTCAGCCTGGATAAGGTGAGGTTCTTATGAAATAAATAACATTGCAATCAATCATATTACTTCTGAATATGTCAACACGTATCAGATGAGTCACCATTTTGAAACATGGGTGAGTCTAAGTTCAAGTCCATCCACATAAAAAAAATATGGATCTGTAACAATTATCAGTTTCTAAATGTCTCCATTATTTTGGTAATAATCATGAAACCACTTAAATGGCCACAAAAATCAAAAATGATGTAACCCATCAGCAACCACAAAAAGTAGAACGAAGTATAGCCCAGAACATATTATCACACGAAAACATTTCACACGAAAATATATTTCACACGAAAACATACGTAAATAAGTATTATTCTTTCTAAGTCTCTATATTTCTCCAATAATAATAATAATAATAATAATAATAATAATATTCGAAATATGCTATTTTTCTTTAAAGTATATATGCAAAATCCAGTCTCCTTGTAGATTTGTGAAATTATAAATGGCAATATGGTCCATCCAAATCGTTATTGTACAGACAATGCATTGCAACAATAATTTTTTCCCTTTTTTCTTCACTTCTCAAGTTTAAAGGCAACATTACAAAAGAAATAGATAAACACCACCTATTTCTTTCAGAAGTTATGTATTACGTGTACTGCATACTTTCTACGTGTTCTTTTCCTATATACATGTACTGCATACTTTCTACGTGTTCCCTATATACATGTACTGCATACTTTCTACGTGTTCTTTTCCTATAAGAATACTGAATGAATCTGTTATTAATTGTAATTTAAAAAGTATCGCATATTATTCAGTAGTGTTAGTTTTCTTCAATGCAACCTTTTTTTCTTGCGCTGGCCTTTCTGAGGCGTTTCTATTTTTGTTCTTATCCGTTTCTTATTTTGGCATTCCTTATTTTTGTTCGAACCTGTTCATCTGAGAAAGGTTTAATTTCTGAAATGTTTCTTGTTTTCTTCTTTTTTGTGGGTTTTTTTTTTTTGTGTGCTTTAACGGCACTTTTAGCACATTATTGGCTCTATCATGCAGTGGAAATGGGAGGGGGGGGGTTTAAGTGCCTTTCCCAATGACACACCGACGCCGCCGATCAGGACTGCCCTCGGCGGGTATCGAACCCGCGACCCTTGGATTACAAGTCCAGCGCTCTAACAACTGAGCTACCGAGGGTCCCTTTAAATGTTTTGAATTCTACAAGGGCATATTCTTTTTCTCCATTTGCTGCTCGCACAATACCATCATTTGAGTAAAACATTTCTGCTGGCTTCCACTGAGCTGGATGGCGAGGTTATTTTAGACCAGCGCGTTTCACACTGTATTGTCTGGTTTTATAAATAATAAAATCACCTAAGCATGTCTCTTGTGGTCCATACAGAGATTTCAAAATACCCTTGCGCAATTTCCCAGCAGCAATGCAGTCTGTCTATTTATTCTCTTTCATTCTAATAACGCTTGAAAGTCGGGCTCTTCTACAATATGTTTCACGAAGTTTTCATGAGATATTCAGTACAGTCTGATTAAGAAGTCATTGCCTCCCAGGGCCAGTGCAATATTTGCACCAATACTCTTTATTCCAAATTGCTTCTCGAAGTGAAGAATTATACAAATCTTGACATGGTTTCTATAGCAGCAGATACACGTCACATTTAATAGTTCCATCTTCATTTCTTGGCCAGTGAATGGATATAGAACAAACTGGTGGTAACGATGGCATCAACATCTCCAGAGGTCACCACACTCAAAACAGCATCCACTGCTCTAACTCTTTCTGAAGGTCTCACAGCCAATCAACTTGTGCCATGTTAGCTTTCCTGTTTGCTTGATGTATGGTGACTATAGGACTCACGGTACTAATTCAGCTCCCATAGTAAAGCTATGCAAACACCATGATATTAAAAATTCAATAACTTTATATTTCTGATTGTTCATGATCAAACCTATATTTATCAGTATAGACATATCCTTTATGCAAGCTTTCTCTAGAGAAAACAATATGAGCCGCAGCATTTTCTGGATCTACATATGTTTGAAACATGTCCTTTCAATTCCGCGAAAAAAGTCAGTTGCTAATTTCAGAAATGAGTTTTACAAACTCAGGTCAGTAAAAGGATTGAAACTCCATCAGTAAGACATGGTCTCTATTTTTTTTCCGTTACAACTAGGATATACTCTCAAAAGATTCTTTTCACTACAATTTTACTTTCATTATCAACCAATCCTGACCAGCCAAACCCATATATACTCTGTTTTATATTCACCCATTTTTAGACTGGTTCCCATTCTTCCCTATATTTAGTACCGCGAGTCCCTAACCAGCTCACTCCTTTTATATCCTTTTGATTTAAAGTAGACGTATCTAATTGGAATTGTATATTTTGGAAGATAAGTTCATATATTCTATTTTCAATTATTAAATTTTGGCCTCGCTGTTAAGGTCTATGGTGACATCTCTAAACAAGGAAAACCTGTTCAAGTGATGAGCCAAAAAGTTGCTGACCAAACATTTGTTTTCCTGTGTTTGAGTCACAACTGAATAATTGAATAATTTACTTCTTAATAGTGCTTATCCTAATTTTAATGAGCGATTGACATTTATTTTTATGCTGCTTTGCACCACATACTGACTTGAAGTCATGAGGTGTCAGTGAGTACTTTTCCGCGAATACGATCATCCTAGTCACGTTTGGAAACTGCTTCACAAGGTGTTTTTGCTAATTCTCATTGACAGATACTCATCTCCTCTAATGATATTTGCTTTAAATTACACATCTGAGAATACCACATTAGCAGCTTTGACACTCTGAGCAATGTGCCATGGAATCAATATCGTGATTTTTATTTGGTTTCCATCTGCAGTGACACATCAATGATACTGAACAGAGCTTTCTTAATTCTTGCAGATTTCTGAACTGAGGGCTTGGAACAGTCAGGTTTAAGCCATGCATGGCATGCATTTTATCTGAACTAAGAACATCTGCGAGTTTAGTTTCTCTCTTTACAACTTGTTAACGCTTCTGCTCTATTATCTTAGATTCACTTAGTTCTTGTGCTGTTTTTATTCGTGACCTACTTACTGTGACTCCCTAAGCCTTCTTAATTCTTGATAGGAGACATTTGGGGCCTATAACAGTGTCCAGATCGGTTAAATCTTCAGGAGTTAAACCAAACAGATTATTCTTTTGCACAAATATTCTTGATCAAATATATCCATATGTTAAATGTATCTTGGTCAAACAGTGCAGAGGAAAGGATTCTTGGTTTCTGCTCATATATATTCTTTGGAAGATCATCCCTGGTGGTAGAGAATATGCTGCGTCGAACCAAAGATCCATTCCACGTTAATTTACTGCATGTCTGACAAAGTTATCTGTTTCTTGAAAAGAACAGCTTTATTAACTTCTCGCACATGAGCTGAGGTATCTGTGGCTTTTCTTTGTGTAGATCCATTTTTGAATCGTGAGAATCTGTAATTGTATCTACTACTCTTATTTTAGGCAGGACGGAATTGAACGTTGCTCTGGGCATAAAACAATTTTTAACTAAAAGATGGTCAATCTCTCTGAGTCTCTAATGCGAAATTTACATCGCTTTTTCTGTGATGTTTGAAGAAAAGTGTAATCTTTAACTGTTGATGAAACAATATTGATATATAATGTTCGTAGAAAAGATGCACGGTGAAGGCAGCATAAGAAAGAGTGCCATTCACAAATGCTGGGTGACATGACATTACTGAGCAGCATGTTGTAACCGTCTTTACTCCCATTCTCTAGGCTATTGCAATTGCAACAATCTCATCAGCGTGCGTCACGGTCTCCATATAAAATGCAGAAGTTGTATTCACTCTCTTACCATCTTCATCAAATCTGTCAAAATGCCATTCCCAATTCAACTACTGTCTTTCTAAGTTTCCACTCTCAAGTTCCATGGGCCATGCTTTTGCATCTTCTTCTGGCAGGTGTCTTAGAAAAGCATGTAGAAGAAATATATGCATCGCTATTGATACCCTTCTTCTGTTGTAGCAATATCAATATTGATGACAAAAAGCAGCCTCGTCCAGTGTGTCTCATCTTCATCAGCCTCCATAAGTTTCACTAGGAGCATCAACCCAGCATATTTGTAGGCCGTTAGAAGATTAGATATCTTTGACTTTCACAGATGAAGAAGAGGAAATTCGGGTAGGTACAGTTCATATAATTTGTTAGATAAAGTTAACTTAATGAGGTTTGATGCCATTTGGTAGTCTAGAGCAAAGAGTTTTCTGTTCTTGTCGTTGTCTTCATTGGACACCTTGACTGTTTAAACAATGAAGTCATCCATAATCTCTCTAAGTTTTGCCAGATTGTTGACTCTTCCTACTGCGGAAAGTGGATGCCCGCAGAGCATTGGAGGTGCCTTCAATTCAGGGAAAAACATATCTTTGGATGATTCACGTGTACTTCTTTCTGTAATGAAACTGGAAGCGTTGACCTTATCAGTTGAATTTTTAATAGATGACAACCCTTTAAATTAGACTTTTGACAAAGATGCGAATCTTGCACATTTTGTGTGTGTGTGGACTGCATGTGCTCGTTGCTTATAGTAACCTTATTGGGTTAATCTCCGCTGTCAGACATATACTCGTGATCTGTGTCAAGCATTTAGAAAATGCCACTGACTCTCGTGTTGTCATTAAAATCATTGTTTGATGATAGGTCTTCTCTCTCTCTGTTCTGCTTTTGTGGTCGAAGTGCTATGAATTTGCAAAATGTAACAGATCAATTATAATCTGTCAGTTTAAGTTCCATCATCTAAGAGCAAAGATTGCAAGGAGATGTCAAGTTCATTATCGTTGCTCTTGTCACCCTCTTCGTTATTGATTTTCAAAAAGTGCAACGACTTCTCCAACTCCTTGTTCTCCTCTTCGATTTTAGTTTCACGTGCTGAATGAAACAGCTTCTTAATGGGTGCTATGTCAGTCTAATGCCGTCCCATCTTGCCTCGAGCTCAACTGACTGGTTTCTTCATCTGGGCTCTTTTTCAGAAGAACACTTTATAGGTATATTTTCTCGAGCCTAAGTGTATTTGCACAAGTATGTGTCACTTCCGTCATACTTTTCCTCATGACATTTTCGTGTTAGGCTCGAGCAAAGGAAGACCTTTATATGTGATGGGTAGAGTACCAAATTAGTTTGATTTTGCTTGACCTGGTGCTGAAACTTCAGATTTGTAAGCTTTACAAGACTATCAATTAGAAATATCATATGCTTTTCCTCTGATTTATCCTGAACTGATCGATACACTATAAAGTATGAGTCTGAGTATGTAGCACACTAACAATAATCTGATTCAGACATTTTCTTCGACCTGTCTGCTGCATATGAAAGGCTACGGGTAATTCCACTCTTTGATGTAACGGAAAAATAACTGTTGCGGCATTGCTAGAATGTACCATTACTTCTTGGACATCGATGTCCCGAAGGCTACCAGAATATTTTCTCTGTAATGTGTTCAACGCTATATTAAAGACAGAACAGAGTCTTGAATATTTAAGTTTTAGAAAATTGTTCTTCTAATTGAATCTCTGTTAATTGGGGCTTTTTGTAGAAGTATTTGAATTGACAGCGGAACAAATATATGGCATTTGTTATAAATATTTAAATATGGTTCCTTCAGGGGCTTATGGATGTACTGGTTAAATTTGTCAAAACATTTACTAGAGTTGGACACCACAAAAGTCTCGAAAATACGGTTTGTTTCATCTGTTTTCTGTTCTGTATTTAATACAATTTGTTTACAGTATATTCAAAGTTTAACCCATTATATCTGTGTTATTGAATAAAAATCAAGCATCAGATACTGTGTCTATCTGCTTTAATACAAGATATGGTAAAGACAACTTACTTGCATTGAAAGCTGGATGTCTTCAATTACAGCATTCCATTCTTCAGTTTCATGTATTGTAGTTTCTGCCCGTATTTGTAATTCAAGTATGGAGGCTCCAAAAGGGTGATGGTACTGTATAACACAATACGACAATTACAAAAATGTAGTAGGAGAGTTTAAAGAATAAACAATGCCGGAAGGCAGGTTAGGCAGCTGGTCCCATTCATTTAACCTAGTTGACATAGTATGGTGTTTCATTTAAATATGGGAAAGTTGAACGAACGTAGTTTGTACGATGGTTTCTAGCATAGCCTGGCTAGACATGAACATGAAAGTAAACAGTTTCACTGTCTGGAATAGAAAGAGCGTGTGACTAGCCTAGCTCGTGCAGTCTGGAATTCAAACAGCGTGAGACTTGCCTAACCGGTACAGTCTGGAATTCAAAGAACGTGAGACTAGCCTAGCTCGTGCAGTTTTGAATACAAAGGGCATGAGACTTGCCTAGCTGGTGTAGTAGACTAGCCTAGCTGGTGCAGTTTGGAATTCAAAGAGCGTGAGACTAGCCTAGCTGGTGCAGACCGGAATACAAAGAGTGTGAGATTAGCCTAGCTGGTGCATTCTGGAATACAAAGAGCGCGAGACTAGCCTAGCTGGTGCAGTCTGGAATACAAAAGAGCATGAGGCTAGCCTAGCTGGTGCAGTCTGGAATACAAAGAGCGCGAGACTGGTGCGGTCTGGAATACAAAGAGTGTGAGATTAACCTAGCTGGTGCAGTCTGGAATACAAAGAGTGTGAGATTAACCTAGCTGGTGCAGTCTGGAATACAAAAGAGCATGAGGCTAGCCTAGCTCCTGCAGTCTGGAATACAAAGTAATGAATTCGAATCCTCAGCAGTGAAGGATAAATATTTTACTTTTCCAACTTTAAAATTGTTTCTTTAAAAAACTTTTTTCGATCCTCTTTTAGGCGTGGAGTTAAATGATTAGAAAGGCTGTTCTTCGTTGCATACATTTTACAACATGTAGCAATTTTTAAAGTTGTATGGTTAAATATTTGTTTCATCATCACACCATGTTCATCGTGCACTGGTTAAGCCAATATGATGTTACTTTTATGTCACAAAAATACCCTTATAACCTGAACTCAGTAGAGAAAATCGTGTTTTTTATTGGGCAATAATTTTAGTAATTATTGCGATGATTAGAAATTAAAAGTGAATGTGAACAAAACAAGTGCTTATTTTCGGTAAAGATTATAAGAAAAAGTTTAACTTTACATATAAAGGTACGATACTAGAAGATGTTAATGAATACATTTATTTTGGGGTTGTTCTGAGCAAGACAGGAAGATTTCTCAACGCTATAAAGCAAACAATATCAAAAGCCAAGAAAGCATTATTCTTCCTAAAAAAAAAGCGTATATGGAATCTTGACCTACCTATAGATTGCCAGCTAAAACTATTCGATGGTACCATAGTACCTATTCTGCTATATGGGTCGGAAATTTGAGGCTTTGAAAATTGCAAAATCATTGAGAAAATTCATACAGATTTTCTAAGATGGGTTTTAAAATGTAAAAAGAGTATCCAGTTATACATGCTATATGGAGAAGCTGGAAGACAACCACTTACACTTAGAGTGAAATTGAACGCCGTCAAATACTGGTGTACACTAATTGAGGGAAAACAGGAAAAATACGCGAAAGTCATATATAATATTATATTGAACGATATCAAAGCTCATAATAATACTTATTGATGGTTTGATTATGTTAAATCTATTTCCGAAGAATGTGGATTCGGATACAATTGGTATTCGCAATATTTTCCTGATAAACAATGGCTGATCAACAGTATGAAGAACAGACTAACGGACATATATCTTCAGCAAAGGAACGCGAGCAAACATTTATCTAGCAAGGGAAACACCTAAGGACTCTTTAAAACAAACCTCCAGTTGGAAGATTATTTAATTTCTTTACCCAAACACTTTAGCATTAGTTACTTTAAATTTAGAACCTCAAACCACCATTTACCAATTGAAACTGAAAGATGATCAAATATTCCAAGGAAGGAAAGATTGTGTACATTATGCAATGAAAAAGATTTAGGTGATGAATTTCATTACATATTTAATTATCCTTATTTCAAAACTGAAAGAAAACTTTACCTAAAAAAATATCATAAAAGTCGAAATATATCACTTTTTAACGATTTGTTTAATTTAAAACGTATTGAGCTTTTAAAGTTGTGTAAATTTATAAGAGTTATCATGTCGAAATTCAATTAACATGGAATGTATATTTTTGTGTAGGCTGAACTACACTTGTATGAGTGATAATTCATGAAATGCAAAAATGGTATATTAAATGAAATCTTTGCAATCACCATGTGTGTAATATCATATGTCTCGATATCCTTATATCTTGTTTTATATAACAGCTCAAATCTAAAACAAGAATGCCCTAAGTAATAGGCGAACTATAAAAAAAAATCGCATGATGTTTAAAGCTTTTTATTACCAGATGAATAATGTTGAAGAACCACCTAACTCTATTGTCTAGAACACCTCATTTAACATACTGTGATTGTAACTACATCATTAGTCCCCTGTAAAAATATGATATTTATGTTACACGCATGTTTATATACTTTTGATTTACTTTCTACTCATCATTTGTCACATTCGTGACCTGAGCGGAATAAACATTGTATTGTATTGCATTGTATTGTATTGTATTGTACTGTATTGTATTGAATTGTATTGTATTGTATTGTAACCTCACACAAAACTGCAAGCTCTCTTATATAACAGCTCAAATCTAAAACAAGAATGCTCTAAGTAATAGGCGAACTATAAAAAAAAAATCGCATGATGTTTTTAACTTTTTATTACCAGATGAATAATGTTGTCAGAACCATCTAACTCTATTGTCTAGAACACCTCATTTAACATACTGTGATTGTAACTACGTCATTAGTCCCCTGTAAAAATAGGATATCTATGTTACACGCATGTTTATATACTTTTGATTTACTTTGTACTCCTCATGTGTCACATTCGTAACCTGAGCGGAATAAACATTGTATTGTATTGTATTGTATTGTATTGTATTGTATTGTATTGTATTGTATTGTATTGTATTGTATTGTATTGTATTGTATTGTATTGTATTGTATTGTAACCTCACACAAAACTGCAAGCTCCCTTATACCTACATGTATCTTTTTCTTGGCTTTGTAACCTTTGATGTGTTCGAAAGCTTACAAGTAATAGGTAAAATAAATTTATACGCTAAATTGCTCTATTTAATTCTCAAAAATGTAACTTAAATATTTACCTTTATTGATTGACAAGCAATATAAACGACAACAAACAGGATTCTAACTTCAATCTCTGTCATAGGGACTTAAATACCCTTTTTTATACCTAACCACAAACCAGTCTGAAGCAATTTTCCAACATTTTTCTTTAACATAAAGCCGACCCATTTCCCAGATCATCCCATGTTTTGTGTATGTAATTATTCACTTTTATTTTGACAGAGCACGTAATTTTTAGCATGACATATAGGCAGACCACGATAATTACCAGGTTCGGTAAAAACAAAAGGTTGTAAACAGGGATGTGGTCTAATCCTGAAAGGTTTATAAACAGATAGATACCACCAGATATGTGAGATTTTTAGGATAGTGTGATATTACATTCTAAAAGAAAGATATGGATGCTGTAGACTGGTACAAACTATCATTTCTATTTATCATTACATGTCTCCACAGACAGACGATTGCTGCCGAACAGCCTTTAGAGCAGTCAATTAGAGAAGGTAAGATATCTCAGTTGTATTGTTTTCCTTTTTTTTTTTATCTCCATTCACCTCATGATCGATGCGTGGAAATCACTCTCTCTCTCTCTCTCTCTCTCTCTCTCTCTAGCTATATATATATATATATATATATATATATATATATATATATATATATATATATAATACAGAAAAAGCTCACATATTCTCGTGAAATTGATACTACTACTACTAATAATAATAATAATAAGAAAAAGAAAAAGGATAAGAAGAAGAATATTTCTGATGTGATATTATAGAATACTACACCAATTCTCTTGAGTGGGATATTTCCACAGTCCTCTGGACAAAATGAGAGACTATTGCTAAACTTATGTGGTTACCTCTTTTTTTTTAAAAGTCCGACAAATTTTATGGTTATACTTTATATAATTGATACACATTCCACCCAACACATTTATGCTTGTCGTGATCGATATAATTCAAATTACAACAAAAATACAGGGAACTGGTGTTTTTTCTTTGCAATCGGATTGTCACAAAGAAGGCACTATTTTGACATCACTGTAATATTATAATTATTAGATCAAATTAAATACGTTTTTTTATATAGAAGATGATTGATAATGTGAATTTGTTGACTTGATATAATGATATTCATAGTCATTCATAAGGCCTGTAAAACGTCAAGAAGATTGTCTATTACACCGACTTCCTGACCGTTTTGTTGTCATTGTCGTCGATGTTGTTGTAAATGAATTGTTTCCTTTATAATTGAATCCCTTTCCCATCCATAGTGTCTAATACTTTAATTAGAAAATATTTATTGAATTGATTTGTCAAATCTTTGTGAAGGCAAGTTAAACACTGATTGTTTGGGGTTTCTTTTACATGTGTAATGTATATATCAGACGAACTGACAATTTATTGCATTAAGAACAAAACAAAATGTATGTATCACAGTCCCTTTGTGATAAAAGAGAATTAAGAATATGAACTCTTTGCGTGTATCTAACAGAAGTTATTGTGTAGATTAAAGCAACATATATATATATATATATATATATATATATATATATATATATATATATATATATATATTGTTATGTATGATGTTTATATACTTAACTTTGTCTATGATTGTAAGTTGTAAGATTATTTGAAAATACATACTAAACTTTTGTCCATGCTTGTAAGTTCTGACATGTGTCAGGTAGGCTAGTATTTTCACAGGCATTTCTCAATTAGACTTTTGTTACATATGTCAGGTAGGCCAGTATTTTTCCATTAGAATTACTCATATTCTGATGTGACATAGGTCATGTATGCATGTGTTTTTATATTCAGATTTTGTTATACGAATTCTTTCCTGTTCTAGAATTCCGGTTCTAAAGATCAGTCCGTAAGGAATCTATCTTAGTAATTACATTTGTGTTGTTGAAATCAGATATAATTTGAGAGGAATTATTTATTTATAATATTAATTGGAAATACTAAAGTGCTCATTGACTTTTGGATTAATACATGATTTGGGGATTTATGTGAACTCATTCAATACATTCTGGATTACATCTTTATAGTACATCAGGACATTCAAGGCTATTTGAACTAATTTGGAACATTCCATTATTTTGGAATTGTGATTAGGACATTTAGGATTATTTGGAATTTAACTCACAAATTGTAAGAGTCTTTTGAATTTTCACTTTGATTGTCTGGAAATATATTGCTTGTTGATTGTACTTGATTTATTGGTTTCACTTTGTTTCCGTTATATATTTTAAGACCTAAGTCGTAACAATATATATATCAGGCTTCCGGACATTTGGGTTACTTGATAGAAACAACCGGACATTTGGGGTACTTGATGGAAACACATTAATCTGCTGTTTATAATCTATATTCATTTTTATTCATTTTTAAAAAAAAATGTTTTTATCCCCTTCATAGGTCTCATCAGATTGTTGCAATAAGTTTATCCCTATGATTTTCTACAGATTTCCCCTCCCTCCAATTGTTTTTTTTTTTTTAATTTTTTTTGTTAACAAAACGTATTTACTATGACCAATCATGATGTTGAAACATTTATACTAGGGTAAATCACTCACTTAAAGTTCATCAGTTCGGTGAAAGCATTGTCTTTGTTTTCTTGTTACAAATGTCTCGCTCGATTTGCTCCCACCTTCAGAATAACCAAGAAATATCTCACTGGGAAGCCTATCTTTGAAATCTAATTTCCTAAAGGATTTAGTTGCCCTTCTCTAACCCCGTTTGACCAGCTTAAGTGTGAGCGGTATAGCCTTCATGCAGTTGAGCTGTAACAAGCCTAATCGGCGACACCTCGTTTGATTGTTCAACAAAGAAACTGTGTCAACAATACATAGTCACCTTTGAATGAAGCTTAGTCGGTGACACCTTTATTGATTGTCCGAAAAATAAACAATCTGTAAACTAGATATAATAATAAATATTTTACTTTGTTCAGCTGTTTATTTGAGAGTTTAATGGATAAACATATCAAAGACAATTTGATATGATGATATTTGGGATATCCTATGACCGATATCAGGTAGCTCCGAGTATGTGCCGGTCAAAACCTCTGAACTGGCTGTCATGTTCGGCAAATACAGGTGTAAAATGAAGCCTGTTAAATATATATATATATATCCATCGGATGATTACAATATTTACGGCAACATTAGAAAACACTAAACTACCCCCCATTCGGCATTTTGTCATGCGGAGATCGCAGACTGTCTTTAAGTTCAACATCTTCTGCATCCAGACTAATTTTAATTCCAGTTTGAATAGTGACAGTGGTGAAATCTTCTGTGAAATGCTTTGAACATCCCTGTCAACCACTTGTATCCGAAAAATTCCCCAAAACAAATGAGGATTCAGATTATTGATATTGACTTTACATGGAGTAAATTCAGCGTACACTAATGAATATATAATTGTGTTGTGTATCTAGAAATAACTGAAAGCGTTTGCGGCGCCTCATTATCCTGCTATTTATCTTCTTACGCTAAAAAGAAAGTAGGTTTATTATTTTGTTTCAATAAATGTCTGTTCTTTTAAATTATATATATATATATATATATATATATATATATATATATATATATATATATATATATAAATATATATATATATATATATATATATATATATATATATATATATATATATATATATATAGACGTGTGTTTGTGCAAAATTTCCATTGATTTTAATTTATTATGACCTATTTGCTCATTTATGTATTAATTTATTGTTAAAATTACTTTACCTTCCAGATACAGTGAACATGGAGGTCATTCAGACCAAGTTGCGTTCGCTGCTAGAAGTAACTGACATCCCCGATGGAATTGCGAAAGTAGTCGGGGCTTTGGAATCTGCGCTCCATATTCTGAATTGTTTGCCCCTCCACAAAAGCGGAGACTGTTACCACCCTGACGATTTTTGTGAAATTGACGTCAAGGACTTCACGTTACAAGCTAAACTGACGATCTGCAAGAATCCGTGGACATTGAGAATTGACTTCAAACTCCCTCAGGAACTGGAGAAACGAATACCCGGTATTTTCAGAAAGTTCGGTTTTATCGATGTGGAACCCATTATTCTTACCCTGGACAACAACGAAGGAGATGGAGTGGCCACGCTCGTATCTAATTCAAGAATAGCTACGGTGGGGCTGAATCTCCTCGGCATTAATATTAATGGTATCAAGGCCTACTTTAATTTCAACTTGTTCGTTCGGTGGGATTGTACAAAGCCCTCCGATCATGTGAAAAGATTGAAATATAACACAGACTACGATGACAGCAAACCTGGGAATGATATGAATAAATTGTATTATAAACTGAAAATTGACTACGAAATCAAGACCAAACGATTCCCATGCTTTTGCTATAAATGTGAGAAATGTGAAACGATTGTCGATAAACAAGGGCATTTCGCAGAAGGCCCAGAGTCATGTAAATCAGGTGAGTTTATTATTAATATTATTATTATTATTATTATTATCATTATTATTATTATTAATCCTGCTTCATTTTCTTAGCTAGATATATTGTCCGAATGCACGAACTTCTACATCTTATCTCCTGTTACTTTGTGAAACGACCCTAAAGATATTATACATCTAGCTTTTAACACCGGAATATTCCAAAAATGGTTAAAGCCTAGCTACGTGGTGGAGGTACAAACCCGGAATAAGTACTCTTGAGTTCACTTTCGTACTACCCAGAAGAGAAAAAGTGACTTCTATCTTAAAGTCTTTCTCCAGGGAGTATGGATTGATTTTATGGTGGCAGTAACCTCGTTGGAGGGTGTTAAGATCACGGAAAGTTCAATGAATAAATCGGTTGTCAAATCCGTTATAAGCAATCGAAATGCAAATGAATCAAGGATCCAGGAAAGTGGTATATGAAACCGTTATTCATGCCTTTAGATTGTTTACGCCGGAAATGTTATTTAAACCTTTGAATGTATGTAAGAGATTGTGTGTACAATATTTAACATTTAATTTTAAGTTGAATACTCTAAAATTTAAAACGTCATTAGAATAGAAAATGTAGAAAAGAAAATCAATTATTCATTTCATTTACATATAATGACCTTAATATGACCGTGACACCATAAAAGCAAATACTACTTATCTGGATGCAGTAAGAATACATTTTATAACATTTTTAGCATGTTCCTTACTTTTTTTTTTCTTGGCTAGATAATCCAATCAAGTACAGTTTTAAACAATCTATAGATAAAATAGACGATAACAATGATACTTTTGACCCTACTTGCACTAAATAACCCCTAAAAGACCTTTGTATGTTCAGAAAAAGTGATCACGATTGTGAATGAATTAAGCAAGCATGATACAACACTTTTTTCTCTTCAAGGTAAGTTCGAAGGTGTCAAAATCTGAGGTTTGAATCTCTACTAACGCTTCTGACTCTGCTGAGTGCAGGCGGTATCAATTAACTATCTCATAACAGACATTCAAATGGCCCGCAAAGCAAACTAACCAACCGACAAGTTATAAAAGTTTACTTGATCGCATTTTTTCTCCACGTATGGGTCGGTCAAGCAGTCGGTCAGGAACCCATTGGGCCACCTATGCATCTTTTACTTTATATCATATACAATTTCAAATCTTTGTAACGCCAACATCTCTCGTCGAATTTTCATGAAATTTCACAACTTAATTGAAAGTTCTGTCAGTCACCATCATTTTCTTTTAAGGAAACAAATTCCGATTGTCAAGAAATAGCCATGCTGTTTGGTGGGCGGTGCATTTTTTGCCCGATTATTCTATCTTTTTTATCACCTGCAAAGAATGCCATAGAAAGACCATATATATATATATATATATATATATATATATATATATATATATATATATATATATATATATATATATATATATATATATCAGTCACAATTGTTTTTTTTATTCGTCCATCATCTTTTACATTTCCCTCTCCATCTGTTTTTTAACGCATATACATTTTCTACTCACGTCAATGAACTTTCCATCACTGCGACATGTTAAGTTAAACATATAGCACGGAGAATCTCTACCGTTTTTAGTTATCTGTGGAGAAACGATCAAGGGGAAAGATCACTTATTGAGGTGGCAATCATAGTAGACTCATATATACCCGTAAATTGCCAATTTTCCTGACTTCATCACATGGTCTATGTTAGGGCATAATTTCGGTCTTACAGACAATTTTAATAATAATAATATTAATAATAATAATAATAATAATTATTATTATTATTATTATTATTATTTGCGCTGATACAGAATGGAGCAAATGGAGCACCTGCCCTTTCTTCAGTGCTTGTGAGGATCTTCCCGAGCCTAGAACCCGGACCAGAACCTGTATAGGACAATCTACCGGCGGACCCCCATGCCCCGGGAGTGCTGAAAGCATTTGCAGCGGTCCAGTGAGAGCACTAGGCAGATTGAGAAACGAAATGTCGTGTCTATAATGCAATCAATTAATTTTCCTTATTCTAATCAAAGATACATACATCTGAACATAGGTTCAACCGTTGTCCCTTGGTTTGAATACATTTTTAATTTTCTACTTTTCATTGATTTTTTTTTCTTCAGGTGGCAGACTATGTATTGCATCGTATATCAAATTGTCTGTGAGTATGTATGTATGTATGTATGTATGTATGTATGTATGTATGTATGTATGTATGTATGTATGTATGTATGTATGTATGTATGTATGTATGTATGTATGTATGTATGTATCTTTGTATGTATCTTTGTATGTAAGCATGTCACTCTACAAAAGAACAAAATATTATAAAACATCGACCAGAGGGTATATTCTGTTTCTTAATGGATATAGTCTGTGTAAAATAACAAAACCACAGAAATTTTAAAATTGTTTTAAATAGTATTTTATATACTACTATTTTGACTGTGGACGTTTAAGCAGAAAAGTTAATAACGATGGCAGCTATAGTTTGGTTGATATATTCACAAGAAATAAATACCTCAGTATTATGGTAAGCTTTTGTGTATAAAACAGTTATTGTGTTCTAAAAAGAAAAAAAGAACTAAAAACTTATAGAGTAAATTGTTTTCAAATGTTCAGGATTAGATGCCAGTTGATCATACCGTATAATGTGTCTATTAATATATCACTTACATCATAAAGTGAAAGGAATTAAGAATGTTCTCTCTCATGCACACTTGTAGATGCATTTTGTTACTTTTTTGTGTGTGCTACTGCTCTAATGTTCAATTAAAGGTTAATTCCACGTAGGATAAGGAATCATTTGGATCCGTCAAATGTTCAACTGTGTCATCTTTCCAGATAAAAAAAAGACAATTTGCCATCATAATGGGGTAGATTTGGTTCGAACAAACGCGCCAGATGCAAACATAATATCACAACACTGGAAGGCAGACAACATTCGTTTCCACAGTTAGCAAAAGCTATAGTCTGTTGGTGTATGTGCCTCTAATGGACTCCTAATATATATATATATATATATATATATATATATATATATATATATATATATATATATATATATATATGAGAAATCGCTATAGCCTGTCTGTATCTGTACCCGGTATGGACCCCCAGTATATATGACAAAATACTTTGATATCCGATATGGTCTGTACTTGCCTTCCAGCAGGTTTCGAACAGGGAAAATGATAAAACAAAAAAATTAAATCTGAACCTTTTTTTTACAAATATTTTTTAATTTGTTCAGTCAACATAAAAAAACAGAAGTTCGAGTGTATCTTTGCTAACATCGGGCTTCGATTCTGTTGCACATCAGAAACATACAATACCATTTGAACGCTGATTAAAATAATAATAATTTACCTGCATGGACATCGATAATATCATTGGGTCAGGCATTGGTTGTTCAAATTATTTCAGTTTCGGCTGTATGGGATCATATTAAAGTGAGCATGCGTGGCATTCTGCAGATATGTCAGATTGAATGACATAGTTTGCAGAAAATTCAATATTACTGCCTTGTTGTAAGAGTATTTAGATAAAACGGGATTATGGTCTGGAGTGCTTCAATAGAGCACAGGACGAATGAAAATTTTCGTCAACAACTATAGTTTCGCAAAAATACTTATCAATGATTTTCCCCACAGATTGTAAATATAAATATATGTATTTGCTTGCAGTCTTGGTACGTGCTGCACTATATAATTTGGCGAACATTCAGATTATCTTCGCTGATTACGGCTAGATTGAGTAGTGACGTCAGTGATCCGTCCCCAGCATAAAGTCCTTATTCGCAGACTATTGCGTCACACTTCCGGTGGTTGTGAGACCGCCTATGATATTGGATTGCCAATGTAGACCGGGTACCAGAGATAAAGGTCCTCATTGTCACGGTGGACATGCATATCTCGCGCCCTTCCTACGCAGGTAGTGTCTCTTTCTACTCGCGGAAAATGGCGGATCATTCTGCTTTTGGGATCCCTGGCAACGAAAAACGTGATGTAAGAAGGTAAAATTCTTAAGTCAGTTTGTAATATGAAGAAAAATAAAATTCCCTACTGCCACATAAACATTTAATAGAAAACCTGACTAATCTAACAAAGTAAATTATTAGTTTGATATGATCATGCGCGAAATTATAAGACGGTAAAAAATGTGAAGAAAACTCATTAAAGACCGCATTAAAATAAAATTCACTTTACCTTTTATCTTTTTTCTTTCTCCAAAAAATATAACTATGTAATTTCGTAGAATCTGTTAAAGCCATTCTGCGCGTGAAATAGTCGCCAGTGCGAGAGCCGATTTACGAATGAAAAACTGGTTAATATAAATATAATTACATGGTTAACTTTTCAAGTACATTTTATATCTGGGCATCTTTAAACATATCACCAGTGTGTATAATGAACATCACATTCGATGATATTTATCTTGAAAAACATAAATCTTTATCATCGGATCAGTGGGTTAGGTTACAGTTGTCCGCTACTTGTGTATACAGTAATAACCACAGCTTGCTTTTGTCAACGTGATTTTCATGCACAAGTATTTTCGATTAATGGTTACTTATTTAATGGAATGGAGGAGAGAAGCCCCGCTATAACACGCTTCGTCACAACACGAATAGCACGATCGTGGCATGGCTCCTGAAATTGTACACTAATTTCAACAATTGCTTGATGTATTACAAAGCTTTAGTGCCAAAATAAATAAGAGCTTGATTTAATAATTTGACAGATATATCTTGTATTCTTGAAGAAAAAAATATGTCTTCTTGCTAATTTTTGAAAGATGTTATCTCCTTAAAAAGCTGGTAATTGTTAATCTAATTATTATTGAACCATCAACAATAAAGCCAATAAGTCTTCTTTGTGATTGTCTTCAATGCATCATGAATACAGTCGTTGCTCAATGCAGGGTAAACAATAGCCAACAGATGTTTGCTCAGTCATCTGGCATAAACAACAGAGCAATGCGATGGTCTAAAAATGTTTCTCACCAGAATTTATAAATTGGTTAATTTACCTACCTATTTAAGGGAAAACAGTAGACCACCAGTGCCTGCTCAATCAACCGTCATATATACCCGTTGATACAAGTTTATCGCCCGAATTGTCAGGAGCAGTCAGGATCCCTACTATCCTGTTAAAGCGGGGTTTCACTGTATTAGGTAAATGTGGTTCTGTCTAGTCTTTTGGGGAATAATGCTAAGAGAATTTGACTTACCTCTACAGTCGAAAATGTAAACGACGCCATTTTACCTTAAGTAGAGAGAGGCGTCATCTGCGTAGGAAGGGGGGAGAAATTGCGCAGCTCTGTTTATAATAATAATAATAATTGTCTTTATTTTATGAGGGTGACACGATTAGTAAAATAATTAATCAGCTGGGAAACAAGTATCATATTTAAAAAATGTATTATGAATTCGTGTACACAAAAGCAACAGAATATGGATTCAGCTCAGAATATTGTGTACACAAACATGCATATTAAAAACTTGTTCGTACATACACAGACACAGACAAGTAACCACCCATATATATTTGTTATAATATATACATATACAAATATACAACAAAGTTGGCCATAATATATTTTAGATATTATCTGGATTGCATCCATTGCAAACATCTGTGATGAAAGGAAGGCACGGAAGTTGCTTCTTTGACATCTTAAGGTAGACAGTTCGAAATGATTGGACCAGAAAAAGCCAAACTATTTTTTTTATACAAATCGGATTTGGGCTTAGGAAAAAGAAAGTTATTAGATGACATAGAGCGTAGTATTGGTAGACTAGAATCTGTATTCGTATTATTTGTCCTTTTACTGAACATATAATTTATATAGTTGGGTATATGACCATTAGAAACTTTAAACATAAATTTAGTCTATCTTAAACATATTCTTTCATAGATAGTCATGATCTTCAAATCATTGATACATTGGAAGACATTATCAACATTGTTGTCAAGGATAATTCCGACGGCTCGTTTTTGAAGTCTTTCCACTTTTAACATATTTGTTTTAGAAGCATTACCACATACGATGTTGCAGTAGTCCAGATGAGGTTGAATATAACTGTTATAAAGCATTATCCTGTGGATAAATGTTTGGAATTTGTTAATTTTTTATAGTAGCCAGATATTCTTAGATATCTTTTTGCTAACATTACCGATATGCTCTGACCATAACATATCGTTATCATCTTCAAATTCTAAAAGTTTATTTTGCATAGCATTTTTCAGTTCAACATCATTAAAATTTATGTGGAGAATATTATTTTTTATATATTATGTCTCTGATGTGTGGTTATTAGCATCACGTCAGTTTGGGCTAAATTAATGATCATTTCATTATGTTTACACCATTTGGAGTGTTCATTAAGGACATTATGTAAGTTTATTTCAACAGTATTTTTAGATGCTCTAATATCATATAAATTGGTGTCATCAGGATAGAGATCAGTCTCAATATTTCCGATGTGCAAATGTATATCATTTATAAATATAAGAAATAGTAGTGGCAGTGAAACAGATACCTGAGGTACTCCACAAGTCACACGTTTTTCGTCTCACGTGACATTGTTTATGTCAATTATTGTTTTCTTACTTTCAGATATGACTTAAACCACTTCAAAGAGTTGTTACTGAGCTTGTAAAGTTTTAATTTTTTTAGTTAATTTAAAGCTTTCCTAAAATCAACCAACACAACTCCCACTAGATCTCCATTATCTAAAGCTTTGAGCCATTTTTCAATCATACTAGCAAAAGCAGTTTCGTGTGAATGATTTGGGTTAAAGCCTGATTGTCTATCATACAGCAGATTCTATCCATCAAGAAAAGACATTAGAGAGCTACGATAATGTTTCTCGAGAACTTTGATAAGACAGGAAGGATTGAGATGCGTCTAAAATTGTTTATTTTATCACGAGGACCAGATTATGAAGAGGTCTCAATTTAGCCTCTTTCCATTTGTCAGGAAATTTATTTGTTTTTATACTAAGATTACATATACATGTTATACTTTCTGGAATGAAAGGTGCTGAAGTCCGTAATAATCTTGGTCCAATGAAGTCGGCACCTGTGGATTTTGTTACTTCTAAATTTTGAAGATATTTCAGTACCTTATTATCTGTTATGAAGGGTATTTCATAGAAAGTATTGTCAGGGATTTTGCCTTTACAAAGGTGGGAAAGTTCATTATGATTACAATGAGTAATTTGTTCTTTGTTATTATCAGCAGCAGTAACAAAAAAGTTATTAAACCTATTGGCCCTTAATTTGCAACAATGATTAGAATATGAATAATGAGGACGACCTTTACCAGCTCCTAGTTCTGTAAAAAAAATCTCCAAATTTTTCCTGGTTTCTGTTTGGATTCATCAATCAATTGTTGGTAATGAGATTTTTTTGATTTTGATAACTTATGACCCTTGCAACTTCATTTCTCACTTGTTTTGTAATGGTCAGTATTTACCAATGTTTTATATTGATCATGTGTTTTAATTGCTTGTATGATTTCGGGTGTAATTCAGTTTGGTTGATTAACATGTTTAACTCTGTGCTTTGTCAAAGGAGAATGCCTTTCAATGACATCTGTAAAAAGTGAGTACCAAGAATCTAAAGCATCATAGACATCATCAAACATGTTTATAATATCTCATGCAATATACTTTAATTCATCTTGGAACTTCTTCTCATTTACATATTTAAAAGATCTGTATGAAATTGTATGGTGATATGGTTTGGAGGTGATAACATTGGTCTCGCGAGTTAGACATGTAGGGCAATGGTCACTCAGGCCAATGGAGTGTGTTTACAACTCTAGGTCTTAAAAAATCTGTAACAGAAAGAAAGTGAAACCAACAATGTAAGTAATATCAAGAAGCAATTTATTTCCCTACAATACAAAATTCAAGAGATACTTACAATATTGTGAATCAAATTAGATTATAATCCTAAATGTCCTAATCACAAATTGAAACCTATAGAATGTTCCGAATGAGTTACAATAGTCTTGAATATCCTGATATAACACAATGATACAATCCGGAATGTCTTTGAATGAGTTCACAAAAGTCCAAAGTAATGTATTAATTTAAAAGTCAATGAGCACTTTAGTAATTCCAATGAATACATTAAGTAAATAATTCCTCTCGAATTATATCTGATTTCAACGGCACAGTGTATATAATCTGATCTCAAATGGATTCCCACAGACTGTTCTAAAACCGGAATAAATTATTTGTTTACCAAATCCCTATTTATACACATTTTCACCGCACCTAAATCAAAAGGATATGAAGGAATACAATGGGAGAAGAACAGAATCTAACTGTCAACGAGACTGGTCTTGAGCTAAAATGCTAGTAAACATTCTGTTTACTATGGTGACCAGATTCTAAAGTACTACTTACCTTCATGGACAAGATTTAAACACACATTATCGATTAAATATACATAACAAGGGTACGTCAATAAAACGCACATTACTCGAGGAATTGGAATATATATGGTCAGTTAGAGTTTGCCTTTTTCCAGGGTCAACCCTAGATGGTTTAGTTACACGATGAACCAGTCCAAATGAGGCCATACAATTAAGCCATTGATTTTTAACTTGTGGATTTAGTAAGTCCCTGTTAATGGCACCAAAGAGGAATAATTCCTTTTGTTCATTCAGACCTTTTTCAATCTGATCTTCCAATATTTCATTCCATTTTCCAGTAGAATCTGGATTTCTATTGAGGTAACCAGCAAGAAAAGATTTGAGATTCTTAGGTGAAACTTCTAACCACATGCTTTCGAAATCGTTAAATTCCAAATCTGCGTTTACATAAAATACCATCGCGCACATAGACCACCAAACCTCCTGATCCATGATATTTTTTTCTATAAAAAAAATGAATATGTTCGATTTGAAAAGCATTGTCTGGCTGATCAGTCCCAAGTTTGCTTACACTTAGACTAAGCACTGAGATACTATTTTCTTTAGATGGTAACATAAGTTTAATTTGATCAAGTTTACCTGCTGTTCTTATTCCTATAATGTTGAGGTGACCAATATGCATACCTGTACTTCTTAAAACTAGGTGTAACACATTACATGTATTTTGGGTCATCAAGGGAGATAAATATGAATCGGATACACATTAGTCAAGTAAATCATCATCATTGAGTAGAGTACTATTTTTATATGCTTTTTGGTATTGACATTACTGGTTACATTGACAATTATAGATCCGTCGTATACACAGCTTTCACAATGAGAATCTAACAATGCCTCATTTGCAATATGGTTGTTGACATCGGTCTTCAGAAATTCACAATTATTCGCCATTGAATTGCAATTTTTACATATATTAATTAAGCAGGACTGAATATTTGTTGAATATAGTAATGGATATGGCTTCTTGACCATAAACCTAATCATGTCCATGGCACTTAGACTGCTTGTAGCCAAAAAGTCCACACGAGTGACATTTAAGATGCTCCTTTTGTCGGCATTCGAAGGTAGAATGATTTGTTTCACCACAGCTGGTAATACTTTTCCACAACCTGTTTTTCCCTACTAGAATTCTTGATCTGTGTATTATTTTGTTCCGGTCCTCGAACCATCCGTCTGGTAAAAATACATAAGTGGAAATTGTCAACCAACTTTACATTTGGGAAGCTTTTCTCGATAGCATCTAGAAACCGTTTTTCTCTTGACGGTGAGAGGTGGATTTTTTTTTTTTTTTTTTTTTTTAGTCGAAAGAAAAGGAGTTCCGGTTGCCATCTTTCTTGTAAAAAACGTTGCTATTGGGGGGTGGGGGGTGGGGGGTGGACTAGGGAATATTGCTTCCCTTGACTGGTTTTCTTATGATGCTTGTTGTTTTGGATCTCAAACGTTTTTCAGGGGAGGCTTTGTTACTTTTTTCAGTTAGAAGCTCAGATATGATGTCCACTACACTGGAGTCCTCGTGAGTGGCTGAGGGAGAACTTAGCTACTTTGGCATATGTTTTCACGAATTAGGCATGTCCACCATGATTGTTGAAAATATCAAATTGTTATTTTAAAATTATTATAATATACCTTATCAAGGATTACCTCTATGAATGTTTTTTTTAAGCCATTTTCTTCTATTCTATTCTTTGTTTTCGTTATTTTCCGTTTAAAAATATATATTTCATTAGAATTAAGATCATAATGCCATGTTTTATGTCGTCGTCTTGTGTCATTAGGTTATTCGCCTAATATGACTTGTAATGTTTGGGACTGCTCATTTTTGACATAATTCTGGAGATTTAATAGTTAGGAAACCACGCTTATCTATCTACTAGATTGTACAAAACCATGAATTACGTGTACAAATGTGTTATGTTACTTACATCATAATCTCTAACAAATAAGGTATTTGCCATGGTAAATGAAACTGAAAAATGTCAAAAGATAAAAAAAAGATTTCAGGATTTATTAATTAGGACCATTTTTTAACATAAAAAGTTCAGAGTGAAGTTTGGCGCCTAACTTGATGGAAGTACAAATTCTATGATATTTGTTCATCTCGCCTGGTAAATCTCAGACCAAAAAAACGTTAATTATTTTGTGTTCCGGCGTCATCTTTAAGTCTTTGAAGGTACCGTATATACTCGCGTATAAGTTGAGTCCAACTGCAACCAACATACACCCCGATCTGCCGTCACGTAATGCCCAGGCAGATCAGGGTCCATATTGCTTGTTCTACTGATTAGGCCTAACAAACCGTATGGATCAAAATATTCTGGCGCATTATGCAACAGAAGATATGGGACTATGCAACTTGCAGTTGATCCTACCTATACGCGAGTATAGACGGTAATACATTAGCCACTGGATTCCACTTAAACTTTCGTATAATATTACTATATAAACTTTGCACCTTGATGTACTAGGAGTTCCTGTCTTGATGGAAATGGCTTCATCGGTGACTTCAGTGTTAAGAATCTGTGTTCAAGTTCTTGAAAGTCATGCATATTTTACAACAATAGCTGTATTCAACTGGAACATAGGTATTATAGTTTTATATTCCTAAAGATTGTACCCTGATATATTAAGGTTTCCCGTATCGCCAGCTTAAGCAGAAAGTTGCGTTACTATAACATCGTTAAAAGGTGAGACACCGCGTTCTCCTGAACCGCTGTTGTGCCATTGAGTAATGCAAAATGAACATAAAATTAAAGACGAACAATACACAAATACCGGGAAGTAATTTTTCGCACAAATTCCTATTAATCATTAAAATATTTATGTAGTCCATTAAACAATGGCTACGATTGATAAACGCGGACAAATGACACGCTTCTTTATATTTCAGAGTGTCAGATATTTATGTAGCTGCTCCTTTAAACAAACATTGGCATCTTTGCCAAAAACTGTGTAATAATTTGATGACTTTTTTGTTATTAAATACGATTGTCAGCCATGTGGTGTAGAAACCAGCGGCGGGTGGAGGAAAAACTCATTGGCAAATCTTAGTGTCAATGCAGCATTACTAGCATGAAGTTCAACGCTTTACAACCGTATACACATTAAAACTCATCAAAAAATGTTGTGCATTGTTTGCCCATCGATCAATCTTATTATTATTATTTTTAGTTTACCTCCTTCCATGGACCTTGGCATTTTACTACTCTTGACAAGAATATGCCTAAGTTACATAAGACGTTGTCCTTATGCATATTTTTATGGTCGCGTAAGCGCATTGAAGCCAATACTGTGTTACATACTAGATCTCAATAGGATTTAGAACCAGATGTAAAAAAAATATCTCAGCATTAAATTGCACCGATTTGCTCTTCGGTAAATAAAGTGTACTTCAGATACCCCCTGGCATCGAAGAAGATATTACTTTCTTGTCTTTGTACTACCCTGATCTAACTTGTTTCATGCACAGTGAGGATCTTTCATATACAATCTAGTTTTGTTAATCCGTGGAAGCCACGTACAATGAAAGCATTCTAAGTATTAAACCGCGTATTTAAACAAGTTTCGATTGGAATGACTTTCAATAAAACGTCATCATCCATGGTTTCGTATAAAAGCTAAGGTGGGAAAAGCAGTAGTCGTATTCTCACTTATAAAAGGAAGACGACAAAGCATTCTCGCTAACGTAGATGAGACAGGAGTTCTGGCAGGTCAAGAGTGCAAACATCAATCAACCGTATCTCGCCTACAAAAGGATGATGACATAAAAATATGCTAACGTAGATGAGACAGGAGTCCTAACAGATTTAGAGTGCAAACTTCATGCAACCTTGTGTCACCTACATAAGGATGTTGACATAATTATGCCAACGTAGATGAGACAGAAATCCTAGCAGATCGAGAGTGCAGACGACCAGCAGATGTGTCTCGCCTGCAACAGGTTGATCACACAATTCTGCTAACGTACATGAGACACAAGTCCTAGCAGATCAAGAGTGTAAACTTCATGTGTCTAGCCTACAAAAAGGATGATGATAGAATTCTGCTAATGTAGTGAGACATGAGTCCTAGCAGATGAAGAGTGTGAACTTCTAGCAAACAATAGTATTATACTAAATTGCACCGATTTGCTCTTAGATAAATAAAGTGTGCCTCAAATACCCCATTGCATCGAACAAGATTTTACTTTCTTGTCTTTGTACTACTCTAATCGAACTTGTTTCACGCATCGTTGTTGACGCCGCCGTCTCTACTGTAATCTTAATATTGTTGACGCCATGGGGATTGGAAAAGTGCTATTAACAGAGAAGACAATCAACAGAATCTGAAATTGCTCCTGGAAGCCCCTGGTGTAATACCCTTGTAGTAGAGCTACTTAAAATACCGTGTATCCGTCGGCATATAAACCAATTATGTTCATGGCATTTTCAAACAAGACATTAAAGACTTTTATGTCTACCATAGTCAATGGTCTAAAAACGTGAATAATGAAAACATATCGACGTGTGCACAATATAAAAGGTTTTAATTAAAAGAAATAAAGCAAAATAAGCTGAAGATTAGAGGTGAAAAACGACACTGACTCGACTTTTATTTAATGAGTCATAATTGCATATCCGTTTAAATAATCAAATTAATCAGTCTATTATATAATATAAATGACGATTTGCCTTGCAAAAGTTTTGAATTTGTCCGACTCGCAAACTTACTCCGCACAGTAGATCAGATTGAAGTTTAGATAGTTAATTTCATATGAAAGGCATTATTCAACAATTTGTTTTCCGAGTCTAAAAAGGATTTCTTCTTTTGTCCATATAATATGGAGGATCTATATCGACAACATACAGATACAGTAGAGGTGCAGTATTTTTGTTTGCAGCATAGACAAATGAATGCATCAGGAGCCTGGATATAGCGGTGTTAACAGTTTGACTTTTCTTACCTGCGTCATTTGTTCGATACCCGATTCCGACACGTATATGGTTAAAAGCAGGCTCCCATCCAAGACCACATTATGCCAACATTTGAACAGTAGAGAGCGAACTGAATAAGATGACAAGGTAAGGTAGGTAGGTAGTTATGTTGTTAGATAGCTAGGTTGTTAAGTAGACAAACAGATAGATTACAAGACTGATACACAGACAGAGATATTGATATACAGATGTATGTGTGTATGCATTTGTATTATTATTAGTATATCCATCAAAATATTTTGATAATAAGACAATCATGGACCTTTTTCCCTCCCTAGCCTTCTTTGTCTATATATGAATGTCTCTCTCTCTCTCTCTCTCTCTCTCTCTCTCTCTCTCTCTCTATATATATATATATATATATATATATATATATATATATATATATATATATGTTGAATATAGCTAATTTCCCTATCACATTGTAAGATTAACTATCTTCCTCTACTTTTTAGGCAGTCTTTGCTCGTGTTCATATAATACAAATCTTATGTTACTAACGTTTAAATTCCAAGGAGACATGAATTATAAAATATAATTCAATCCTTTGTTTAGTATCGATCACAACTGGTACTTTTTTTATATTCCTGACACCTTCGGCAATGAGTTTTCAATTTTAGCATGCATTTCTGCATTGTTTCGTCTGGAATAATCCAGGAAAACATTGAATAGTATTAACAACATATCACTTTCCAATCTAATGACGTTAGTAGATAAATGTTAGTGTTAGAAGGTGTGATAAGGCGGCTATTTCTATTATAACCAGGTAACGCACAATTCCAAAATGTTCCAAAAAAGTCACCAGTCATTAATCCATTAATGAAGTTCGAAAGAATGTTCACACACCCAATCATACCTTCTTCCAGAATTTTCGCTCTTTTTGTTTATTTGTTTCTTTGTCACAACTATTGAAATATTAAACGCACGTTTGCATTCAAAGTTTACTTGAGTAACATTACATATCAAGTTACATAACCAATGAGTTTTCCTTCCTTCAAAAACCAAATAAAAATATTAAGAAATTTTTCATTTTCCATGAGTCAAACATTATCATTAAGAGTGTCTTGTTGGACTTCGGATAAGATTGTAGATGTGTTTCTTTGCACCAATACCTTACGAGCACATTACCACTAATTTGACCTTTGATATATTACGACATGCTGATTTGCACATTGAAGATTGACTTTAACCCAACTGAAATAAATCAAAAAGGGAAATATTATTGGAATAATGTCTGCCATCCAACTGTCAAGCTACAAGATATTATTGCTTTTCTAGTTAATCTTATAAGTTGAAGATTCGAAATTATGTACAAAGAGGTGGGTTGCTGCGATTTATCTGAGGTTATAAATGGGTTCATACTCTTCCCATTAAAACAACACTGAAGAACAATATGTATGACAGCAATGTTTGCTTTGGCATCCTTCGCACCGTAGCAAGGTCTGTAAAAATTCTTCAGCATAAGTAAGGCATCCGGTCTGTTTGGAAGAAAAACGAGAACATGTTGTCCCCTACGGTTTCCACACATAGGAGAAGTATTATATTTTGACAAATTATTACAATTTATCTATAACATTTAGATATAAATAAAATAGAGACGTGATAATAAAATACACCTGAAAACACTCAAGTAATGCATCATTTGCCTTAGATTCCTTATCACTATAGCGTAACACGCCACATTATGCTGTTGAAATCTTACATATTTTTGTAGGTAAAATGAAGGATTGGAAATTGTAATTTAGAATTAACTACATTGTTTAACATTGTAAAAGATATTTCTTTTACATGCATTTAACGCTTTACGACTCTAGAATAGGATTTCGTGTGATACAATAAAAATAAAAAGTACTGCATGTTGTTTATAGTGCAAGACTGGTGTAAAGGCTTTAGTCAACATTTTATTGGCTGCACAACCCATTGTGGCTTGATTCAATTAAAAACTGTTTATAAACTTTAGCTTTTACTAAAGCTCCAATTTACGGGCGAAAAAGCAAACACAAAACCTACGATTCAAGGAACAGAAAGAGGCTATATCCATCTTATAAGTACGAGACAGGTCACGAGAAATGATCAAATAAAGATATTACCCCGAGTGGTACGAACTTATACAAGTATGTATTTTGTAAATGGTAATACAATTTGACTAATCGCCAGGTCTACTCATTAGGTAGCATTTTCTGTAAAACCTACTTTTTTCTGTTAAAATTTGTATCACTTTATTGAGAACATGCATGCAAAACTGTATGTTCCATAATCGTTAGTTTTAAATGATCACAACTCCTGCTAGTGCAGCTCACGCATCTTTAATTTGCAACTTATTTCTCCATCTTTACATTGACTCTGCAGGCAGTAAATATTGCAACCTTTAGTATTAGTTGCATGCTTTAAGTTAGAATTTTTGCTAAGGGCCAGCAAAATCATTTTAAAAAATCCGTCTGATCTTTTATAAATTGTTTCGCGCAAAGGAAATAAAGTCCCCAGCTTTTGAAGTGCCAACAAGAAAAGTAATTACTTTGCATTCTGCTTGTCCTACAAACATGTCCATGGTTGTTTAAGCAGTTTTACAAACTTTTATTATGAATTATATATATATATATATATATATATATATATATATATATATATATATATATATATATATATATATATATATATATATATATATACATATTGTTACGACTCTAGGTCTTAAAAATATGTAACAGAAAGAAAGTGAAACCAACAATGTAACTAATGTTAATATCAACAAGCAATTTATTTCCCTATAATACAAAGTGAAATTCAAGAGATACTTACAATATTGTGGATCAAATTCCAAATAATCCTAAATGTCCTAATAACAAGTCCAAAAATATAGAATGTTCCGAATGAGTTCCAATAGTCTTGAATGTCCTGATATAACACAATGATACAATCCAGAATGTCTTTGGATGAGTTCACAAAGGTAAAAATTAATGTATTCATTTAAAAGTCAATGTGCACTTTAGTAATTCCAATTAATATATTAAGTAAATAATTCCTCTCGAATTATATCTGATTTCAACGGCACAGTGTATATAATCTGATCTCAAATGGATTCCCACAGACTGATCTAAACTCGGAATGAATTTTTGTTTTACCAAATCCCTATTTATACACAATTTCACTTGTCCTATATAAACAGGATGTGAAGCAATAAAATGTAGAAAAAAACAGTCTAACTGTAAGAAAGAATGACCTTGAACTCAAATGCTAGCAAACATTCTGTTTACAAGTGACCAGAATTTAAAGTGCAGCTCACCTTCATGGACAAACACATATTATAAATTAAATATACATAACAATATAATCCTGTACAGTTCTTTCCTGTGATATATGTAATTTAGAGCTATTTCATTGTCTCTATTAAGTTTTCCATCTTTTGTTCTGTAAAATGTTGCAATATGGTTTGCAATCAAATCGCTTTTAACACCTGTTATCGCTTCTACTAAGATTGTATACATGCTATGTTAGTATGGGTTATCTCCTCTGAATTGTATAATGGTAAAGAGTTGTAATCCTTCTTATTGCTAAAGGTTCATACGTATTAAGCCTTGTTCGTTAGGGTTAGCAGTTTTGCAAGCAGAATATATACTTCTGTTTGGTGTTTCAAGTGCTGTAACAATGTTCCAGAATGCTTTTTGTGTTAAGTGTAAGTTTTCTTCCTGGTCTGTTATCTCTATAAAGTTTATTGGCAACAAGTTAAAGCTGAAAGTAGATAAACAGACGTTAACAATTCTATCTTCTTGCCAATTTTTGTCAGTAAATTGTACTCAATGAGTGATATCTTCTTTGTTCGTTAGTTTGCTCAATAACCGATTTTTGTATTCTGTTGTAAACAAAAGCAAGACTTAGATATAGAGCGAACTAACATTCTCCATTGTTACCCAAATGGAAATTTCTAAAAGGTCCATCCTACATAATCACCCAGTTAGAACTTAAAAGCTCTAGTAGATTAGAATATTTGCTGATTGTCCCTTTTAATCATGTTAAACCGTTTTCATTTGCCAAAAGACTGCCAAACGTACTTGCTAATCTTATGTCTGGATACTTTTAAAGAGTCTAACATATGTGTGCTGATATGCTTGTTTATGCCCAGAATGTTAACTGGCAGACCCATTTTTTGTCAATTTTAAAGTAACAAGCTTTATAACACTAACTAAGGCAGTCTATACCTACCGTGTTATCGTTTTCTATTAAGTAATCGATAGATATATTTATTGTCTTTTCCTTGTACAGTTGTGTTTGTAATCAGATATCATACCATTTCTATCTGGTTAAAATTTCATTGCAAAAAATCTTGCGTTATGTCGAAGCCCAGGAAGTAAATATGTTCCCTGGCTCAGCTTGTTGAAGTTAGTTTAGCCTTTCAAAAACAACATCTATTTTTTACATCTGCCACTTCAACCTGATAACGAACAATAATTATGTAGTCTGTATCTACCTCGAACCCATTTACAATCTCTGATACAAATTTATGGATGCATGATTCTGGACCATTAAAAGAATTGATTTTTTTAATCTTTAGGCCATGTCGTTGAAACCTTAATTCATTTTAAATAAACCCATATTACAGTCTTCTTTTTTAACTGTTACATATTGTCCTCTAATCCTGCATTGGTCTTTTCTAAATAATGTTTCTAAAAAACAATATTTTTTTTATAAAAAGAGGCTCTATAAATAGGTTCAGGGTTGTACTTTTCTGCCCCTTCTGTGTAATTACGTTACCTATGTTTGTTAAGAGGTTGTCTCTGGTATATTCTAATGGTAACCACAAACCAATGCTAGAAGGTGTTGTACTACATTTTCCAATTTTAATGTCTTTATTAATTTTCATTCTTTCTACTTTCCTCTTTAAGTTTCTATTTATTTTAATTGTTTAAATTTTTATATTGATCAAATATTCAATTTTGTATACGATCAAAAAGACATGGATTGATTTTTACCCTTGTTTTAAGTATGAGAAGAAATAGAAGTCAGCGGTAGACCCTGGAGACTGTATAGGATTTGCTTCTCTAATTTTGTTTTCATTTCCTCCACTGCAATACCAGTTTAATCCGGTTACTTTTGCACAATATTTGCATCTCATGTATTATATATTTCTTTAATCCATTTCCTTTTTTCCGTGTTCCATTTCCTCCATCAGTTTTTTATTGTTATATTTGTAACATTTTACAACTGATTGAACTTTATCCTCAACATACAATTCTGCTTGTACCATTTATATGTGCGGTGTAATTTAAATTAGTACTAAACTTCAACTGAAAGTTCCACATGAACAAATTGCATCTTAAAAACCTGTGTATCTCTACACACTGTGAAAGGTGTACTGGATATTACTTCATCCACACGGTCTAAAACCTCTTCAAACAACAACTGGTTTCGGTAAATTTTGTGGTAATTCTTTGTGACAGAAGGTTTTATGGATGCAGTGAAATTGTATATGGTAAAAAGTTTGTACAGGAGAACAAATGCATTGTTTATGGTGTAGAAGAGCGAAGAGCTGCTATACCTTCTTTGCATGAAATGTGAGAAAAGTTGAATTTCCACATGATTGCATCAACATTTCTGTGATTTTTATTGCATTTTATCTTGTTCAAAATCTCAGAGACTAGTTTGTAGTCTTTAAAATTGTATTTGCTTATTAGCATGTTTAAAATGTAATGAGAATTACCTTTATATGATTGAATGTCATCTTTGTACGTTCCTTCTATATATATTTACTCTGATGTGGCATTGTGTAGATTGTAGTCACCCTGTCACGTTTTCCATTTAGTTGTTTACCTGTACTGTTTTGAATGTACTTTCTTTTCTTCCACTACAGATTTTTTAATCAACAAAAATAAAATGTCATACAAACATTAACTCCTTCATGTATTAATGCGATGTTTTTATTTTCTTATATATTTGTAACAATCCAGAAACTAAGATCTTTAATAAACTCAAAGTTTTCGTTCTACTTGATATGCCTATTTATGTACTCTTCTTCAGTTGTCTCCTGTGGAGGTATCATTTATTTAATGACATGATGTCTTCAGCTGGTTCCCAACCGTTAAACGATTTGTCCTTTCCTCCCCATTTCACGAGTATATACCTCTTACCGTTCATTCTTGTGGTCTTCTAGAGCTTCTCAGCTTTGTATATATCATTTTGCTTGTCGCATAGCGATAACACTTGTTCGTAAAATATGACCCCTGTATCCTGCCCCTTCAGGTCTTCCAGTTTGCAAACGAGCGGATCACCTAAAATTACTTGCCTTATTTTAAATCTTTCCTCGGTACAGTTAGGAAATTACCCCTTTATAAAAATTATTTTGTATTTTGAAATTCTAACTATTTCTCTGATTATAAACTTAGGTGGTTCCAAATATGTAATATGTGGACTAGGTTTATCCATACTTTTGATTTTTGTTTTCTTATCTGCTTGCTTCAACCCTCAATTTGATTTAGTAAAACATCAATCCATTTTGTGGTTTTGTTTAGAGTGAAATACATCTACGTTCTGGTCTTTAGAATTCTGTTAAACCTTCCACTATATTTATAATGTCTGAGTGAGCTGAAAATTATTCATTGCTTTTCTTTTCCAGCAAATCCTTAGCCTTTATTTTGTAGAATTCTTTACCTTTGTCAAACTGTATTTTCTTACGTTTTCGATGTGTAAAAAGTTGTCAAGAAACATAGTTTATGCCATCTTCATTTTTCGTTTTTGCTTTCTCAGCAAAAGAGTATTGTGAAAAATAGCTATCATGGTCGACATGTTTTTCTATCCATTGTTGTATATGCATGTCAGTAATGTCTCGGGCTCGGCCAACGTGGGTATGTGAGAGAGCTTGCCAGTCGCTTCCCGTGGGTCGTCGGTTCTTCCCGGGGTTTTCTCGGGTTCTTCTTCCACCAAATATACTGGCCGCCATGTGTAGCTTATCATGTGCTGAAAAATGGCGTTAAACCCATAACAACCAACCAACTTTTAATTGTTCGACTATTTTGGACGAATCTTCCAGAAGAAGTAAAAATATATGAATCATAAGCCTCCAGTTAATATTGCCTTACAACACTGTTCGACTTTACAGGATAGAAACAACTTAATCATTGCCAAATAAAGCAGATCGCAATAATAACCGGATTCGGTAAAAACAAAAACTGGGATGATGCGGCCCAATCCTACAAGCTATGTAACCAGATAAATATCACCAGATGTATCAGTTTTTAGGATTGCTTCCACTGACTTGTGCGATTATGCATTCTGAGAGAAAGATATGGAAGCTGTGGACTCGTAAAAACTATCACTTATATTTATTATTACATGTCTCCACGCGCAGACAATTGCATTCTTAGAACAGCCAACGAGGGAAGGTAAGAATGTATATAACTAGCATCTAATTTATAGTGTATTCTGTAAGAAGTTACATATACAATTTCATTATGTTGTTCAATTGAATGTTGAATCTTTCTTTCACATACATAATAATAGTCCTTATGGCCCCTATATCGATCTATATTGACATGATGCTTTTCAATGGATCATTATATATATATATGAACTTGGCAGTTGAAATTACTCTGTCCTATTCGTTTCTATTGGTATTTTGTAATAATAAGTTCTATTTATTCTTGAATTTCTCTAGATAATCTTTTCTATATGTTCATGTATACTTTACTAATTATTGAAGAAAATTAAACTATATAATTGATACCTATGAGGTTAATAATTATATATATATATATATATATATATATATATATATATATATATATATATTCTTTTTCTTAAAAGTGCATATTCTTGTGATTGTCTGCGGTTAGCGATATTGAGCAATGTTTCACACCAAACGCTCCTCTCTCTCCCTCTCATCTGTAGTATTGATTATATGTAACTAATAAGACTATGTTTCCTGTGGCCTACATGATTACTTTTTTTCCGATACTTTTTCTTGTATCATGTTATTATTTTTTGCAGTTAAATATGTTCAAGCGGAGCAACTGACATCGTTAGGAAAAATTGGTGTACAATCAATTACAGCGTGACCATGTGGCAGAGTGAAAATAAACTGACAGGCTGCAAAGAATGGTAGCTTTGAAGCGAGATAAACAAAGAAATCTTAGGCTAATTTTTTTTTTTTTTTAAAGTGACCCAACAATATTTGCAATGTACAATTGCCGGTCAAATTCCAATCGCCAAACCCTTATTTTCCTTATCAACTCGTACGTTATTTCATTTGAGTCGTTATTACTAATAGTCGGCAGCAATTAAAAGGAGTAAGATTAGTTCATATCTGCTTTACTATCACCGACACGTAGAATACAGGACAGCTTTTCAGTATCTGTATATTAAGTACAAATTATATAAAAATATATCGTCTGATGTCTATATCACAACATTTTTAAAAAAAAAGAAGAACACAGAAGGAGGGCCAAGAGGAAGAGGAAGAAACAGACAGAAAAAATCAGTTTTTCTTGAAATTGACAATAATAATAATAATAATAATAATAATAATAATAATAATAATAATAACGAGTGTATAATATTTCAGAATTCCATACAGATTCTATCGAGTAGGACATTTCCCCAATCCTCTGGACAAAATGAGAGACTTTTGCAAAACTATTTCCCCCAAAGTCCGCCAATTGTTATGGCTGTTAAACTAAGCCGCTGTATGGTTTTATAGCTTACACCACTGATCGATATTCCATCACATTCATGCTTCTCGTGTCGTCATCCATATAACTGCGTAAAAAAAAAAAAAAAATTAAAAAAAAAATAAATCTGGCGTTTCTTTTTTGCAATCTGATTTTCACACAGAAGGCGCGATCTTCATATCACCATATTATTATTAGGTCAAACTGAATATTTTATTTATAAACGATGATGGATAATGTACATTTATTGTTTTGATAGAATGTTTTTCAGAGCCAAAAGGACATTAAAACATTGAGAAAGTTATCCTTTAGACCGGCTTCCTGACCGATCGTTGTCGTCATCGTCGACGTTGTCGTTGTAAAAGAATTGTTTCCCTTAGAGTGTAATCCTTTTCCTTTCCATAGTTGCTAATATGATTCAGTAAACGTTTTAAGTACCAAATTTTGTGACTTTTTTTCTTCACATCTTTGTACAGTCAGTGTAAAGATAGATTGTTTGAGTGCAGTAAAGTATATATCACAAGATCTGACAATTAATTGCAATACGAACAAAATAAAACTGAATGTACCTCATTGGTTTAGTGATATTAGTGATATAAAATATTTATATGCATTCTTTGCATGTATTTAGCAGTAACTTTGCACAAAATTTGAAATACTGTGAATAATTTATAAAGTTTTGAAGTTATTGTGTATATATATATATATATATATATATATATATATATATATATATATATATATATATATATTTATATTTATATATACATACACACACAAAATATACATTAACATAATTTTTAAATACGAATAAATAATATTATTATAAAGTTTAGAGAATTTTCAGTTAGTACTGTACGGAGATTCGAAACCGGGTCCGCGGGTAACGGCACCCATCACCTTGCCTTTAAGCACCAGCTCCTATACCATCTCGACCATGCACACATGGTCAACAAATTATGCCTGAAAGTCGCTGGTATAGGCATTCGTGCGTAGCAGATACAAACGGCGTGTCGACCCAGTGATTAATTCTTATGTATTTACATATGCACTCCAGATTCCTACGTCAGAAAACAAGGGAATCTGGAGTGACTGTGTGCTTAGATGAGAATTAATCACTGGGTCGACATGCGGGTGTGTCTCCTATGCACGACATGCGGGTGTATCTGCTACACACGAATTCCTATACCAGCGACTTTGTAGCATAATTTTTTGGTGATGTGTGCATTGTCGAAATGGTATTGGGGTTGGTGTTTACAGCAAGGCGATGGGTGCCGTTGCCTGCGGACCCGGTTTCGAATCTCCGTACAGTACGAACTGAAAATTCTCTAAACTGTATGATAATATTATTTATTCATACATGGTATGTATGCGTGCTGAAGAAAAGACCTGGTTTAAATGTTCTATGTTAAGAAGGACTGTATGTGATAAATATGATAGCCAAGTTCGTAAGTTAATCCATCTAGAACAAGAAGAAATTGTAGATTACAAGAAGCTGGAACCATTCTCATCTTTTACTATATACAACATTCATAATTCATATACAAATACAACTGTAAATTGAAAACAGACACTATGAAATCTGACAGCATTGTGCTATGCTAAATTTGACTAACAATGGAAGTGTAGGAAAAATCCCAAACCATCTAGCGAAGCAAAATACTGTATCAAGCACGGATGAGAGAAAGAAAGAGGAATGGATGCGATCATTACATACTTCTACAGCTGAAAAATATACATTATCGTGAGGAAACAGCATAATGACAAGGTCTCACGCTATGTGCCTATACTGGAAAATTCGATCCTTATATACTCGTCCATGGCACGAACCACATGTGATAAAGATGCAGTGAGGTACATGAGTTCATAAAACTGGCAACTTGCACGTGCCGCATAAATTCGGGCAAATGAGTGCGTAATGATAGTTTGACATAACTATAACTGTAACAAACATGACGGGTAGTGCTGTATGGGTAATTAAAAGACAGGCAACATGATCCATACTATATTTACGTTAAAATACATACACAAATCTGCATACGTGTTTTGTTCTGAGTCGGCGAAAAGAACGAGTTTGATATGGCGTAAGAATACGTCGAGGCCGTCAGGCCGATACATATTCATAAGCCATATCAAACGAGTTCTTTCCCCCGACTCAGAACAAAACACGTATGCAGATTTGTGTATTTATTACATACTCCCTTTTTACGCTTTCTAAATATTTTTAGCTTTACTGTATGAATGAAATTCAAAACGATTTGTGATTTATAAAACTTCGATTATATATGAGGCAAATCCTCCACTGCAATCCTGCCAGGACCGTTTCCATAAGCCGTTCGAATGTCGCTGGTGCAATGCACAGGCTAAATGACATTATAGTAAACTCAATCAGGCCTCTTCGAGTAGAGTACGCAGTTTTCTGCCGATCTGCTTCATTAACCTCAATCTGCCAATTTACCGAGTAGAGATCTAGTGTTGAAAACCATTCGGCGCCTGCTAATTGATCAAGAGATGCGTCTGTTTTCGGAAGAGGATACGCATCTTTCACTGTGATATCATTCAGTTTGCGGTAGCCGACACAAAACCCTAAGGTCCCGTCTTTCTTCCTGACAAGGGACTGCAAAAGGGTAACACAATACCCCTGATAATCAAATCATCGACTTGCCTATCCACCTCTTCGTGTGCATGCACCGGCAGGCGACGCAGTGGCTGCTTGATGAGCTTGGTTTATGGTATGTTTCACTATACCCGTGCGCCCAAGATCATGGCTTAAAGATGCAAATACCCCCGAGTGCTTACAGAGCAGTTGTTTTACTTTTCCTGCTTGCTCCGGTGATAGTTTAACCTTTGCTGATCGATAAAGCTCGCTCAGACAGTCCATTAGCCTGTCTCCCTGCTGATTGCTTTCTGCTATTGGACAGGAGACACGCTCAGGTGGGCTAAATTCGCCTAAATTCCTGGATATAGCATTTGTGGTTTATTTGAGGGATTCATCATCCGTAGCCAAACTGTATGTCCTCCTTTTACTAATGTTCCGGGCACCAATGATTGGCCTTTCCGCAAAAACGATGTAGATGGCTCTATCGGCGCCTCAAATTGGGGAGGTGTTTGTTTTTCCTTCAGGAGCACAGCAGATTGCGGTTGTAACAATCTCGCTTCTAGGCGGCAAGTTTACAGATGCTGCCAAAGCTATTCTGTAACATCCCAACGTTCCTTCTAACAAGACGGGCAGTGACTTGTCGCCAATCTTAAATATGCCGGTGGCAACATCTATTGATGCACAGTTGACCTTAGTCCAAAGGTATGATCCCGGCGACATCAATCTTTGTAAACATTACAGCCTATACCAAAAGTGAAAGTTGTTTGTCCTAAAAGTGTCAGCAAGGTACCTCTTGCAGAGACAATATCCTGCTTAGCTTTGACGAGTGGAGGCCGGTTTTGGATAGGAATTTGCCAATAGAATTTCGCAGATACCAGTGTGACGGGCGCTCCAGTATCAATCAAAAGCTCGGTATCGAGACCTTGGATGCTGGCTGTTATATACATTCCTGCCTCGGTAGCTACAGATTGGACTCCAACCGAGTGCCGCCAGTTGTTTTCTTTTCCCCGGTGTCGATTTGGATGAATGTCGCGGCGCCAGCAATGGCTCTTGCGCAATCTCAGCGCAGCGCCGGCTGTAGCTTGGCCCTTCGTATTAGTAACTTTAGTACTTCTGACTTTATCGCGCTCGGACGACTTTTTCAACATACTTATTTCGTCATGGAGCTCTCCGATCATCTGTTTCTGATATTTCCTTCCCTTCTTTTCGCTGGCACCTAACTGGCGATAGTAGCTAAGATCACCCTTACGCTGATTTTCTGCGCGATCAAAGGCTTCCAATTCTACGGCTTGGTGTATGGAGTCATTTAAACATTTTGGCCGCGCCTATTGAATACGAAGTCATATATCGGAATCTACCAGTGCATTAATAAGATGAACTTCAGTTAAATCGCCCGGTGCTGTCGGATAGGCTAAGTAAACAAGTCTCCTGATACTTTGTCCAAGTTCAGGAAGTGTGTCGCCAGCTCTTTGTATTCTCTCTTTCAGCTGCGCTCTATACAATTCCGTTTGTTTGGGAGGTGAAAATTGTTCCTCAAGCGCCCTTGAAAGACGTTCATAATTCTCACCAGCACCATCCTTCAGGTTTCCGAGGACGCCTTGAGCTTGTCCGCGAAGGGAAACGGCGATATATATGCCTTTATGCTCGGTATTCCAACCACTAAGGTGGGCGCATGCCTCGAAATAGGACTTATAATCTAGCCAGGAACCAGTCCCATAAAATGTTTCTGGTTTGATATGACATGATTTCGTCTGACTTGTCTGATCTAGCAAATTATCTGTGGTAGATACCTGGGCTCGCAAAGATGGATCAGGACTTTCAGGTATACTACTTATTGCGACCGTGCCGGGGAGCATGTTATGTGCGCGTTCGATGGGTTCAAACATTGTGCTTACGCAAATTTTGGGGGTTGAAAACACGGGGAAAGTGTTATAATCTGATTTTCTCACACCATAATCTGTACCTTCGTTTTTATTATCTTGCACAATATTAACATGATGGGTACTACTATTATCTGGCGCCAAGATGTTATGCGACAGCGCATGCGCCCCAGACGCATGCTGTTCCTGTGGCTGTGCATCAGCGAACGGCGAATTCCTGACGCATGTGACCCTTGCGCCTGCGCCACGGCGCACGGCGCCTTGTTTTGTACCTGAGCCGCAGCATTTCTTATACTAGTTGCTAACTGGGCAATACTATGAGGAACAACGCACAGGGCTGCCTCTAATTCTCTAATTTGTCATCAATGCGCTTACTCAGGCTATCTTGGAGCTTCGCTGCTAACCCACTCACAATCTGAATGATATCTTCATTTGCGCTAGGCTTTGAACGTCGTGCGCCCTTCTTGGGCGAACCGCCATTCACCATCCCGAAAGTTTCATTGAAAGATTCGTCAATCAGCGCCAACTGTGCAGCCACATCTCTATCCTCACCACTTTGTCTGCGCCTTGAATCAGGTGGATTACAAGCCATACGTAATCTAGTATGCTATACGTCATGCTCAAAAACTAATTATATAAGTACCTTCTTCCAATCCGACCAATGCCACCAATTATTATGTGACATGTAAGGGGGAGGGGCGGCGTGCGAAAACGAATATTTACAGCTTTGGTAGCGAATCTTCACCCTTGCTGTTGGTACTCTGGTTTTACAGAAACTGGTATCTGCCGTATGCGTAAAAGATACAATAATTATTCCTTTTATTACCTTTAATATCGCTAGAGTCGTGGAAAGCCATTTTCCAGGCACTTCACGCCTAGCCTACTTATTAGAATAATTACAACACGATTGTCTTGGCTTTCTTGCTTCTCTCTAATCTTCTTGCTCTGAGGACGACACTTATCAGAATCCCGAATCCGCTCACCTTCGGCCTTTATACACACCAGGTACCACGTGACCTATCACGTTACCCGACGAGTCTATTCATAACTGGACCATCCCATTCTTGATACTGGGATACTTATCAAAGCGGCCGACTTAGAATTCAGGGGAAAATCGCTACACTTGTATTCTTCATTTTATACACCACTGTTTTGCCGGCGGACATTTGAGCAGAACAGTTAATAACGATGACATTTATAGTTTGGTTGATAAATTCACAAGAAATAAATACCTCTCTGTGATGGTAATTTATTTTGTATCAAACAGTTATTCGTCTTTCTGTTGCTCTTTCTCACCTGGAAATCAATATGATACAACATCATGGCTTATTCTATATAGCAATACAGACGTTTGTTCAGCAGAAACTGACTATAATATTTGAACGTTCATTAAAAACAATAAACAATGTGCCTACCTGAGCTTCAATAGTATCAGTGTTTCAGGCATTGGTTGTTCGAAGTATTATACTTTCTTCTTCATAGGATCATAGGAAAGTAAACATGCATGGCATTCTACAGACGTGCCAGATTGAAACAGATCTTAGTTTTGAGAGAAATTAATAAAAATGCAACGATTAAAGAGTATTTAAAGGAAACCGGACTTTGGTCTACGCTAATACATTCGAAAACTAGGTGCCGACCCGCGATTCTCGCAGATGAAAGGTATGGAATGCTTCGATAAAGCACCTGAGGGATACACATTATCCTTAACAACAATACCTCAGCGAACATACTTATCAATGATTGTTTCCCACACATTTTAAATAGAAATATATGGATTTGCTTGTAATGTAAGTATATATTACACTATATATTTTTTGGAGAACGGTCGGAGCAAAGGACATTATTTTCGCAGTTTATGGATAGATGGAGTAGTGTAGTAAATGAGCCGTCCCCAATATAAAGGTCCTTATTTGCTAACTATTGCGTCACACTTCTTATAATGGTAAGACTGATTACTATATTGGCTTGCCAATTTAGGGTGGCTACCAGCAAAAATGTTCTCATTTATGAAAATATACCATTTTTATTTTTTTCTAAAAATCTTTTTTTTATTATCATACGTCGTACCAAGTATTTGCTTAGTGAATGATTTTTAAAGGCATTTTATTCTAATCCATTCTTTGTTTGTGTTATTTTCCATTTTTCAATAATATTTCATTAGAATGACAATTATAATAGTATGTTTGATGTCATCATCCAGCTCTTCACGTCATAAGCATGACGTGATCTTAATGTTTGGGACTGCTCATTTTAATCATCATTCTGAATATTTAGGACCTAACAAACCACTTTGATTTATCCGCTAGATTTTACAAAACTATACATTACGTATACAAAGGTATTGCAATCAATTAATCAATCATAAATCGTTATTAACGACTTAGACTGCACAGTCTGTCGGCGATGTTACAAAGTGGCAGTGTTATAAAAGAATTAAAAAATACTAATTTGTTCAGTATACGCAATAATCTAAACTCTCATAATCTAAAGAAACATGAAATGTTTTATTGGAGAATGGACAATATCAACATTGTTGCTATCAGTTCAGCTTATAAAAATATAAAATATATATTCTTAAAGCCCCTAATTTTTTTGACAGTGCTGCACTAGACTAGAGAATACACATTTAATTATTGTGAAACTAATTTTATTATATTTAATTATGCATAAATTGTTTTTCATGTTAAATGCATAATAAACATATTTTCTCAGATTAATGATTTCATCAGTTTTGTCAGTCATATTTAAACTTACAGTAACTTACACGTACTAGAGTGGATCTAGATACTGTACTTGATAAATCTCTTACGGATTGAGTATACACAGGACACACCACAATAAAATAAAAATCATCTTCTATATCTACCATATGTCTCACCCAGCGTATATTTCACACAGCCTATCCTCTCTTTCTATTCCATCGCATTTACCTGTTTCTATTCTGAGCTTATGTGAATGACTTACACAAAGGTGTTATATCTATCATAATCTCTAACAAATAAAATATATACTGTTGTAAATGAAATTGATGAATGTCGAAAAGATACAAAAAAACCTCAGCATTAATAAATTAGAATCACAAAATAAAGTTCACGGTGAAGTTCAGTGCCTAACATGATCACAGCACGAGTTCTAGAATATTTTTTTTATCTCGCCTGTGAATCGCAATAAAAGCAAAAACAAAACTCTGACGTCAATGTTAAGATTCTATGTTGAAGTTTTTGATAGTACCATCTATGTTCGTGTATAAGTCGGGTGCAGCTGCAAGCAACATAGACCCTGATCTGACGTCGCATAATGCGCGAGGCACGTCCGGGTCTATGTTGCTTGTTCTACTGATTAGGACTAACAAACTGCATAGACCAAGATCACCGCGCTGGCAGATCTGCGTCTATCCAATTTCCTGTTGGATCCGACTTGTACGCGAGTACAAACGGTAATATATTCTACAATTAGTCACTATACACATTTGGTATACTATTACTGTATAAGGTTGTCACCTTGACATGTGAGGTCTGCCTGTCTTGCCAACAAGTGCGGCATTATGTCTTAAAGTTTGTGAAACTCATGTCTCATTTAAATCAGTAGCTTTATTAAATTGAATCTCTACTATAGTTCTTCTGTATATCTAAAGTTTGTACTCTGATATATCAATATTTTCTGTTTTGTCTGCTGAAGCAGAAAGTTACATCATCATAACGTCATTCAAAGGCGAGACACGACATTCCACAGACCTATTAGGTTATACAAAAAGAACATCAGATTAAACACGTTCATTACACAAATACCGCAAAGTCATTTATCACACGAAATTCACATTAATCATGACAATATTTCTGTAGCCATGATTGCTAAATGCGGATAAATTGCAAACTTCTTTATATTTCGGAGCCAGCTATTTCTGTAGATGCTGCTTTAAACAAACATTGACAGCCTTGCCAAAAACCTTGTAATAACTTAATGGCTTTTTTGATTAAATGCGACTGCCAGGCATGTGGTGTGGAAACCAGAAGCATAGTAGCGGGTGGAGAACTAAAACGATGGGAAATCTTAGTGTGAAAACCGCATTAATATCAAGAAGTTATAAGCTTTACAAACGTATGATCGTAGAGATATAAACCTTACAACTCACCTACAAAATGGTGTGCACTGGTGACCATTGGTAAATCGCTTAAATTTTTTAAAATTTCACCCCTTTTACATACCTTAGCATTTCACTGATGTAGAGAAAATGATGCTTAAGCGGTATAAGACCTTTTCCTAAGACATATTTTTTTTTATGGTGGAGTATGGTTTTTGAAGCCGTTCTGTGTTATGTATTAGATCTCAGTAGGAATTCTAGAAACAGATGTAAACAACATTTAATTGCACTTATTTGCTCGCAGAAAAATAAGATGTGCCTCAAATACTCCCTTCCATAGAACAAGATATTACTTTCTTGTCTTTGTACTACTAAAATCGAAATTAGTTCATCCATCACGAGGAACTGTCATATACCGTATAGTTTGGTTAATTTGACGAAAGCCATGGACAATGAAAACAACGAATAACTCGTACTGCCGATTGAAACAAGTTTCAGCTGTAATTTCTTTGAATAAATCGTCATCATCCATTGCGTGATATGGCCTCAGACCACAATTATACCCCCCCCCCCCCCTTTGAGGTTGACCAAAATCAGGACGATATTCCGAAGAAATAGTGCCTTATTTGCATGGTCTGTTTGTGAGTGACTTATGTGGTAAAGTTACTTATTGTAATAATTATGAAATGGTAGACCTGAAACTTTATGAAACTGTATAGAAAGTTTCATTTGCTTGTTGTTTAATGAAAACAGTAGGATGTAAATTGTCCCTGCTTTCTGGGTCATGCAGACGCTATGTTTTGGTTACTTCCTCTACGTCAGTTTGTTTACATTAGTAATACACAAAATGGAGCTGGTCAACTTAGGATGAAACCTTGCAGGATTTATTGAACTAAGGTGGGTTAATGTGTAGCAAAAAGCGATAGAGGTCTATCAGTTATGGTAAATGTGGCATAGTGTTGAATGGTTATACATAAAATAGAATAAAAATAATTGTGGTCTGAGCCCATATAAAGGCTATTGTTGGAAAAACGGAAGTCGTATTTACGAGACTAAAGTAAAAAGAAAACAAGAGTTCCGCGGAAAGCTGTATATCGCCCGCAAAAGGATGATGACATAGCATTGGGCTAACGCAGAGTGGACAGGAGTCCTAGCTGATCAAAAATGCAAACTTCAAGCAAATAATGACATTACACTTAAGTCTCAGTTCAATACAGCCACTGATGTAGAAGTGACAAGACTTCCGAAACCTTTAACACAGAATCGTAACATTGTTGACGCCGCTGTCACCACTGGAAACGTGGCTCCTTTATCTAGCCATCCAAAAGGGGAAACAATAAGCAGAACCTGATAATTACTCGTGTGTGCCCCTGGTGTAAAACTCTTGTTGAAAAATTAGTTAAAGATAAAGTAATTTTGTACATGGCAATTTCAATGACTACATACAGTCATTAGATGGTTATCATAGGCAGTGTTCTCACCGATGTAAGTAATAGAAACATGCCATCGTCTACATAATATAAAATATTTGGCAAAAAAAAAAAAAAAAAAAAAAAGATAAAACTGTAGATTAGAGGGGGTAAAAAGACAAGCAAATATTGGTTCTACTTTTATTTACCAAGTGATCAATGCTTTTTATCCGTGTACAGAATCAGTCGAACCAGTCTATAAAATAATTTCTTGTAAAGAATCAGTAGAACCAGTCTATTGAATAATATAAATGAGGAATTACCTTGAAAATTTGTTGAATTTGTCGCAAACTTAGTTTTTACAGTAGATCGGTTTGAATTATAGATAATTAATTTTACATAAAACGTACTATTGAACGATTTTTTTCAGAATCTAAAAAGGATTTCTTCTTTTGTCCATCTACAATGGAGGATCGATAACGACAACATACAGATACAGTAGCAGTGCGATGCAGTAGTTAATTATTTTTGTTAGCAGCTGAGAAAAACAAAGACAGAATGCACCAGGAAACTGGATACTGCGGAGTTAACGGATTGGCTTTGCACATTTGCGTCTCGTGTTCGATCCCCGATTCTGACACGTGCAAGGGTACGTTGCTGCCCATCCAAGGTAGGTGGTCTCCTCCGGTTTCTCCATTTCCTCCACCTCCGTTACAACATTACGTTAACATTTGAAGCGTTAAGAACACACCGTATAATATAGCATTTTTTTTTTATATAATCAACGTTAAATAAATAAAGTTTAAACTTTCAGCCAGTTGCAGGACAGAATTGGTTGCTGCAAATTTTTCACTTATTCTTCATTTACTGGAATATTTTTGTTGTTTACAGAGAAAAATAAAAATTGAGCTATTAGGAATAAATGTATCTGCTGCAATAGAAATTACTGCACAGAATCTAAAATAAGTACTTATCGTGATGCAACAGGGTGCAGAACATATAAAAAAGGAAGAATATTTTAATGGTAACTTAGATACTATCTATGGGTGATTTTACGGTAACTTTTCTTCATGAAAACGCGGTAGACCGTTGTATGCATAAACATGAATTGATAGAAATTGGAAAAATGCCCGATGCCTAATTGAAAAGAATGATGTTGACTGCACGGCTAAAGTTGTTCCCAAAAATCTGTCAATATAAAATTTACAACTTTGTCAATGGCAATATTTTGGACTGAATTCGCGGTGACTCATAACTTATATTTGTTCAAATAGATTTTTGGCGCGTTTATAATCTGGGCAACTTTTGGAACTGACACCAGCTAAAGATCGATCATAAGACAATGAAGACTTACATGCGAGGAATTCTGTCATAAATGTAAATATTTGTTTCAGAATTCAGAGTAATGTAGGCTCTTTTTCATTCTGACATTTGAAAAGATTATTCACAATATATAGCACTACTGATGAAGTCACATTCTTCATTTATTATTGTGCCAACGCAAGAATGTATCCATTTTGGACGTTTTTAAGTTTTGGTCCCGATCCACTGATAAACCAAGCTGTTTGGCATGAGCTTTTTATTATTAACTTTCCTCTTTATTACAAATAATAAATTTAGAAAACTGCATCAGATCAAAGCTTTGTATGTATTGTTATGTATGATGTTTATATAATATTATAAATATTTTAGGAAATTATAAGTGTTTCTTCGCTTTAATATTTGCTTGAGTCTTGGTGTTATCAGGAAAGACATGTTTAACTAGTGTCCTTGAATTAGGTTGTTTTGATCAATATGTTTTCTCAATTTGAAGGTCAAGGTTGAATTTTGTTTACAAGGAAAATTCCATTAAGATGACACACATTCTAGAACATTCTGTCATGTGACCAATCTTTATATATACCATGTTTGGGGGACATTTTTTCAGTTTTGACATTACCATCAGTCTTGTAAAGAGCTATTACAGTTGTGAAAATTCATTCCAAATTCTAAGAGAGGAATTATTTTAAATATTCATTGGATTATAACAGTGCTCATAAACTTTTGGATTTTGGATTTTTAATTAATGATTTTGGAATTTAACTGAACTTATTCAGAGATTTTGGAATACTTCATTTTGACATCAGCACATGAAGATTTCTAGTACATCAGGACTTTGGAGACCATTAGCACATCATAACATTCAAGGACACAGCCGTGAATTCGGAACATTCTATATTTAGGACTTGTGATTAGAACAATCATTCTTATTGGATTATTAGGATTTCAAAACACATTACTGTAAGTGACTTTTTGATTTTTCATTTTAATTATCTAGTAATAAATTGCTTGTTGATTTTTTACTTGATTTGTTGGTTTCACTTTCTTTCTGTTACATTTTTCTTAGACCATAGAGTCGTAACAGAAATTGGGGGCTCGTCGTTCCGGGATTGAATTTCTTTAAAGCATATTAGAGATATTAAATTTATCTTTGAAATTCATATTGATTTTGTCTCGGAGAATTTTTTTTTGTCTTTGGCAAAGATTTTTAATAAAGAAATTTTTTTTTGTGTGAAACCAACAAGCATTTACAATGGCATCTAATGTTCAGCATTTCATTTCAAAACCTACCCAGGAGGGGTTAGAGTGCACGAGAAAGGATGAGTTGCTCGAGCTTGCCAGAAAATACAGTCTATCTGAGGCAAAAGTATCATTGACAAAACAGGAGATAAAGATTATTTTAATTCAGTATTTAGTAGGAAAGGGAAATTTTGATAGTAGTGCTTTAAGTTCGAAGAGAAAGCCTGTATCTGGTTCTGACAGGAAATTAAGGGAATTAGAGTTAAAGAACCAGATGGATTTAGAGTTAGCAAAGCTTCAGATTCAGAGAGAGAGAGAAAAAGAAGAGAGGCAGATGGAGAGAAAGAAAGAAGAGAGGCAGATACAGATGGAGAGATGGAGAGAGAGAGAGAAGAGAGGCAGATACAGATGGAGAGAGAGAAAGAAGAGAGGCAGATACAAATGCAGAAAGAAGAGAGGCAGATGGAGAGGGAGAGAGAGAAAGAGGAGAGACAGATGCAGATGCAAAGAGAAGAAAGGGAAATGCAATTTAAATTAAGAGAATTAGAACTGGCAAACAGAGCACACTCCACTCCTTTAAATACAAGTTCAGGTTTTGATGTTACTAGATATATTAGGTTAGTACCCCCTTTTCAGGAAAAAGAAGTAGATAAATACTTTCTTCATTTCGAGAAAATAGCTGAAAACTTGAAATGGCCCAGAGAGCATTGGACTTTGTTATTACAAAGTGTACTTATTGGCAAAGCTCGTGAAGTCTACATTTCACTGTCAGTACAACAAAGCACTAATTATGATGTGGTTAAGGAGTACATCTTGAAAGCTTATGAGTTGGTACCAGAGGCATATCGACAAAGGTTTAGGAATTGTAGAAAAGAAACTGGACAAACTCATGTCGAATTTGCAAGGGATAAAGAACAACTATATTTGATAGGTGGTGCTCAGCCAAGAAAGTTGATCAAGGTTATGATAACCTCCGACAGCTCGTAATAATTGAAGAGTTCAAGAGGTGCATCCATAGTGATGTTAAAACCTATCTTGACGAGCAGAATGTGGAAACTTTGGAAAATGCTGCTCGTATGGCTGATGATTATTCCTTGACTCACAAAATTTCATTTGGCAATAAATCGTCCTCTCAGCAGTTTTCTGGTAAAAAACCATTTCAATCTCATTCGAGTACTTCCAAAGTTCACAACAGCACAACTGTTAGGAATCAAACATCTGATAAGACTGATCAGAAATCCTTATCTCTTCCTACGTGCACTTATTGTAAAACGAAAGGGCACGTTATTTCTGATTGCTTCAAGTTGAAAAATAAGCAACAGAGAAAAGACAGAGCTTTTCCAAATGCTCTTATTTCTACGAGGTCAAGGTCACGGTCTTGTATTGAAAGCAATACATTTGTTGGGTCAAACAAACCCCAGTCTGATTCTATTTTGGAGGCTTATGAACCATTCATGTCAGAAGGTTCTATATCACTTATTGGTGATTCTGCCAAACCTATCCCAATTAAAATATTAAGGGACACTGGAGCTTCTCAGAGTCTTTTATTATCAGGTACTTTACCTTTGTCTGAGGAGTCTTCTTCAAGTGAAAGTGTTCTTGTTCAGGGAGTAGAGTGCGGCTTTGTAAATGTTCCTCTCCATTGTGTAAATTTGGCATCAGACTTAGTTTCTGGACCTGTGACTGTTGGGGCAGTGACTTCTTTACCCATAGAGGGTGTTCATTTATTACTAGGCAATGACCTAGCTGGAGATAAGGTTGCGGTTAATCCACTTGTAACTGACAAGCCTTGTTTGGATCAGAAAGTTGATCCTGTCGAAACTGAAATCCCTGATTTGTACCCTGCTTGTGCAGTTACTAGAGCTATGGCAAAAAGAGCTCTTGAGAGTGATGTTGATCAGGATATTATTCCTTTAGCTGACACATGTATTGGTCAGTCTTTTGATGAGGTCACTTTTTCCTCAGGTATTGATCAATCAAATGGTATTGATCACAGTGATCCTCTTTTGGCAACTCATTCTCTTTGTTCTAATCAGGATGACAAACGACAATCCCTTGTCGTTGAACAGGAGCAAGATCCCGAGATATCTTGTTTGTTTCAGAGGGCTATTAGTGAAACTGAAGCCACACAAGTTCCAGTGTGTTACTTTGTGAAAAATGGGGTCCTTATGAGGAAATGGAGACCACCTAATGTACCCGCTGGTGACGAGTGGTCAGTGAGCTATCAAATTGTTGTTCCTAAGTCATATAGACAGGAAATTCTTAATTTAGCCCATGAAACTCCTTTGGCTGGTCATTTAGGAGTCCGTAAGACTTATCACAAGATCTTGAATCATTTTTATTGGCCGAAACTCAAAAGTGATGTTTCTAAATACTGCAGATCTTGTCACACTTGTCAAATGGTAGGAAAACCCAATCAGAAGATACCTAAGGCTCATCTGCAACCTATTCCTGCATTTGATGAACCATTTAGTAGAATAATAATAGACTGTGTTGGTCCTTTACCTAAAACCAAGTCAGGCAACCAATACTTGTTGACCATCATGTGTGCATCCACAAGATTTCCAGAGGCAATTCCTCTGAGAAATATAAAAACTAAAACTATTGTGAAAGCTTTGGTGAAGTTTTTTACACTTGTTGGCCTTCCCAAATCTGTCCAGTCAGATCAAGGGTCAAATTTTATGTCTGGAATTTTCCAACAAGTTATGCATGAATTAGGCATCCAACAGTTTAAATCTTCTGCCTATCACCCTGAAAGTCAAGGTGCTTTGGAAAGATTTCATCAAACTTTGAAGAATATGATTCATTCATATTGCTTTGATACAGAAAAGGATTGGGATGAGGGTGTTCATTTGTTGTTGTTTGCTGTTAGGGAATCAGTTCAAGAGTCGTTGGGTTTTAGTCCCTTTGAACTAGTTTTTGGTCATACTGTCCGTGGACCACTGAAATTATTGAAAGAGAAACTTCTTTCAAATGAAGATTCAAAGATTAATCTTCTTGATTATGTCTCTGATTTCAAATACAAGTTGTCAAAGGCCTGTGAAGTAGCAAGAACTAATCTTCACACTACCCAGTCAAAAATGAAATTAAGGTATGACAGAAATTCACAGGAAAGGAGTTTTAAACCTGGTGACAAAGTTCTGGCTCTCTTTCCCATACCTGAGAATCCTCTTCAGGCTAAATTTTATGGTCCTTATACCGTTGAAAAGAAAGTAAATGACTTAAATTATATCATTAACACTCCTGGGAGACGGAAACAGAAACAACTTTGTCATATAAATATGTTAAAGGAATATTTTGACAGAGATAGCCCAGCTAATTATTCAGTTAATTTAGTTGTACCTGTCCCACACAGTGAAGATATCAACGATGGAGTACGATCAGACTATAGTGACTCTGGTATAACCAATCTTCGGAATTCAGAAATATTGAACAACCTAGACCAGAAACTTTCACATCTACAACAACAGGAAAGAAATGAACTAAAACAGCTATTACATGACTATGAGCACTTGTTTCCTGATGTTCCAACACGAACAAGTAAAATTTATCATGACGTTGACATTGTAGATTCTGCGCCTGTGAAACAGCATCCTTATAGGATGAATCCTCTCAAACAGAACTATCTGAAGAAAGAAATTCAGTATTTACTGGAGAATGATTTCATAGAACCAAGTAAAAGTAACTGGAGTTCACCATATATTCTTGTTCCCAAGCCAGATAATACATTCCGTATGTGTACTGACTATAGAAAAGTCAACAGTGTCACCAAAACTGATTCATTTCCAATCCCAAGAATGGACGATTGCATTGATAAAATTGGAAATGCGGAATATGTCACCAAGTTTGACCTTTTAAAAGGATTCTGGCAAATTCCACTGACGGAAAGGGCAAAAGAAATTTCAACATTTGTAACTCCAGATGGACTTGATCAATATAAAGTCATGCCGTTTGGAATGAAAAATTCGCCTGCAACGTTTCAACGTCTGATGAACATGATAACATTTGGTCTTGATAATTGTGACGCTTATATCGATGACGTCATTATCTACAACAACACCTGGGAAGATCATTTGGAAACCATTCGAAAATTCTTTGATCGACTCAGCGATGCGAATCTGACAATTAATTTGAGTAAAAGTGAGTTTTGCCATGCTTGTGTCACATTTTTAGGACATATTGTGGGACAAGGTCAAGTTAAACCTATAGAAGCTAAGGTCAAAGCTATCTCTGAATTTCAAGTTCCAATTTGTAAAAAGCAACTGATGCGATTTCTAGGTATGGCTGGATATTATCGGAAATTTTGTTCCTTTGACAAGTTTATTGAGTAAGAAAACCAAATTTCATTGGTCTGACAAGTGTCAGGAATCTTTTGACAAGTTAAAGGCCATGCTTAAGAATGCACCAGTTCTTTCTGCACCAAATTTTAGCCAATCATTTAAATTATCTGTTGATGCAAGTGATGTAGGGGTTGGTGGAGTATTGATTCAGGAAGACAAAAGTGGTGTGGATCACCCTGTGTGTTATTTTTCTAAAAAACTAAACAAGCACCAGAAAAATTATTCCACAATTGAGAAGGAATGTTTGGCTTTGATATTGGCTTTACAGCATTTTGAAGTGTATGTCACCTCAGCTCTTTCTCCAATTATTATGTACAGTGATCACAATCCCCTTACTTTCATCAACAATATGTTTTCTCAATTTGAAGGTCAAGGTTGAATTTTGTTTACAAGGAAAATTCCATTAAGATGACACACATTCTAGAACATTCTGTCATGTGACCAATCTTTATATATACCATGTTTGGTGGACATTTTTTCAGTTTTGACATCACCATCAGTCTTGTAAAGAGCTATTACAGTTGTGAAAATTCATTCCAAATTCTAAGAGAGGAATTATTTTAAATATTCATTGGATTATAACAGTGCTCATAAACTTTTGGATTTTGGATTTTTAATTAATGATTTTGGAATTTAACTGAACTTATTCAGAGATTTTGGAATACTTCATTTTGACATCAGCACATGAAGATTTCTAGTACATCAGGACTTTGGAGACCATTAGCACATCATAACATTCAAGGACACAGCCGTGAATTCGGAACATTCTATATTTAGGACTTGTGATTAGAACAATCATTCTTATTGGATTATTAGGATTTCAAAACACATTACTGTAAGTGACTTTTTGATTTTTCATTTTAATTATCTAGTAATAAATTGCTTGTTGATTTTTTACTTGATTTGTTGGTTTCACTTTCTTTCTGTTACATTTTTCTTAGACCATAGAGTATGTATATATGTATGTATGTATGTATGTATGTATGTATGTATGTATGTATGTATGTATGTATGTATGTATGTATGTATGTATGTATGTATGTATGTATGTATGTATGTATGTATGTATGTATGTATGTATGTATGTATGTATGTATGTATGTATGTATGTATGTATGTATGTAGATAGGTAGACAGACAGAGAGTCATATAGATTATGTGGGTTGTGGCACCCATCGCCTTGCCTGCACGTACCAACTCCCATACCCACTCGACTATGCGCACATCCCCAAATAAAGGATGGAATATTGTCGTGAATATAGGCATTCGTTCGTAGCAGACACACTCGTATAGCGACCCATTAATTAACTCTCGTGTAAGTACAGTCACTCCGCATTCTTCTGACAGAAATAAAGGCATATAGAGGTTACTATAGAAAGTTGCAAATATATTCCAGAGAGAGTGGAAAATGCTATCCCGTGGATGCTACAGGATGGTGCTTGACCATATGAAGTGAAATTATATATGGAGAAAGAGTATTATCATACAGGTTAGAGAATTTTTTTGTCTATGTCTATTAAGCCTTGTTCGTTAGGATTAGCAGTGTTACAAACACAATGGGTTCTTCCTTTTCGCTTTCAAGTGTTTTAGCAATCATGCGGAATGCTTTTTGTCTAAAGTGTAATTTTTCTTCCTGCTCTGTTATCTCTATGTAGTTTATTGGCAACGAGTTCAAACTGAAAACAGATAAGTAAATATAAACAATTCTATTGTCTTCTCAATCCTTCCCTAACTCATACTTGATGCGTGTTATCTTCTCAGTGTGTAGATTTGCGCAATAACCGATTTGTATTTTGTTGTTGTTGTTGTTGCTGCTGTTGTTGTTTTGATTTTTTGTAAACATTCTTTTGCAAACAAAAGCAAGAGCTAGATATAGATCTAACTAACCTTCTCAACTGTTCCAGAAATGTTACTTTGTTCAAAGCTTCATCCTTAAGTATTGCCCTGTTAGCACTAAAAGATGTTATCCTACATTTTCCAATTTTAATGTTGTCTTTGCTAGTTTAAATTCTTTCTATTTCGATTATTAATCTTCTATTTATTTCATTATATTTGGTTTTTCTAAAAAAAAATTATATGTTTTTTTTTATATTGCTTAATATGATTCGTGTCTACTTCGCCAAGATTAAAAAAATCATGGGGATATTTTATCCTATTTTTCGAGTGGTACACGAAACAGTAGATCTGTAGTCAGCGGTAGATCCAGGCCATTGTACGTTGTTTTTCTCTCTAATATTTTCATTACCTCCACTGTAACACCAGTTTAATCTCATTTCTTTTACAGAATCGTTGCATCTCTGGTATTTTGCATTTTGCATTTCGATTTTCAATTTCCATTTCCTCCATCAGTTTTTCTATATTGCATTTATTATATTTTACAACTGGTTGGACTTCGTCCACAACACACAATGTTGATTGTACCGTTTACATGTGTAATTTAATTTCAGTTAGTAGTAAATGTCAAATTAAAGTCCAGATGAACAATTGCATCTTCAAAAGCTATATATCTACACATTTTGAAAGATGTATTAGATTTTACTTCATGCGATTTTCGTTACCTTTTACCGTGTTTTAAAGTCTCATAAACTAGTTTGTACACGTTTACATTGTTTTGCTTTTTAGCTTTTTCTGGAGATATAGTGAGCATAATTCTGAAAGTTATCTCTTTTCATTTCTTCTGTAATGTGAAATATTTGTCTCACATGGTATTGTATAGACTTTTTTGGCTCATCATCTTTTTTACTTTGTTGTTACTTGTGATGCTTTTGAGTGTACTTTCTATATTTTTTGTTTTAAATTTTTTAAAATATTTTTTAAAATATTTTTATTTTTTTAATTTTTATTTTTTTAGTTTTGTTTTTGCATTTGTGACATTCTAGAAACACGTTATCTTTTTAAAAAAATCTAAAACTTTTCATGCTTCTTGACATTTCTATTTATGTACTCTTCTTCAGTTGTCTGCGATGGAAATGCCATTTATTCATAGCATAATATTTTCAGCTGGTTCACAGCTCTTAAATGATTCATCGCGTCATCTCCATTTCATGAGTACATACTTTTACCGTTCATTCTTTTTGTCCTTAAGATCTTTTCAACATTGTATCGTGATAGATCTTGTTAGTAAAACATCCTCTTATTTCAAATCTTCCAGGTTGTAAATAACATGAACACCTATAATTACTTGCTTTAATTTAAATATTTTCTACGTAAAGTTAGAAAAGTAGTACTTTTCAGAAATTGTTTTGTATTTTGTAATTCTAACTGTTTTGCCGATTGTTAATCGGGGTGCTCCAAATGTATCAGCTGTTAAATAACCAAATAGATTGATCCATACATTTGATCTGTTATGTTCTTTGCTTGCTTCAACCAGAGATATGTCTATTGATCAATGATGAGTGTTATTGTATCCAACTTTGGTAACACGTCAACCCATTTCCAAGTTTCATTTTGAGTGAAATACATTCTAGTCTTTAGCGTTCTGTTAAACCTTTCCATAAGAGTTGCATTTTTGTTTAAGCTAGCTGCAAAGTATTCAGTGTTGTCCTTTTTCTGCAAATCATTAACTGTTCTGTTTCAGGTTTTTGCTATTTAAAGATTTTCTAAAGGCATTGTGTATGACATCTCCTTTTTTAGTTTTATTTTCTCAGCCCAAGCGTATTGTGAAGAATATATCACTGTCAAAATGTATTTGTATCCCTTGTATATTTCATGTGCTTGCATATCAACAATGTCTGCCTGCTACTGATTATCCATGTGTCTAACACGCACCCTTTTGCGCTTAATTGTGAAATGTGTAAGCAAACTGTTCAGTTAACCATGTTTTCAATTCAGTGTTGTTTCTTTTTGTCACGCTTAATTTGTTGTCATGATTGGTATTTGTGTAAGCAATTGAACGTACAGGATCGTAGTAAAGATGTTTTGAATACTGTTCTTTGTCAATAATTTTTAACGGTATAAAACATCCAGAGCATACTTCATCCTTGATAATCTGTCTTTAGATGTAATGAACAATCTACAGGACGACGGTCTGAAACAGGTACTTCTGTTCAATCCTTCCAAACATGAATTAGTTTTGGATTTATGTCACATTCTTCCGTTCCTATGATTGATTCTTCTACAGCAACTTCATATACTAGTCACCATGTGCTGTTGTAAATCGAACTTTTGATTAACCATGAATATTTTTTGCAATTTTAACCGCATGCAAATTTGTGGATTTACGCACATCAAATACGTAATTTATTCCTTTCTTCTTTAAGTTGCATTGTTTTAACCATCTTTCTTTAAGGCTGCTGCTACTTATAACATTTGATCATCGTTAAATGTAATAGAGAAATCGGCATCTTTTCTGAAACATTGGAGCATGTCATTTTATGTTTAAAATCAACAAATTATTGTCTTGAATATTATTCTTTGAGCCGCGACCTTTGACCAACCTTTAAACCGGCCAGACTTGTTAACAAATATGCATTATGAATTGATGCCGACAATGTTTACATCATGCTAAACAGGTAAAATATTTATATAAGCTCCCTCTAAACTGTTGAAT